>OZ026614.1:69770115-69930115 GCA_964020975.1 Hermodice carunculata | reverse complement strand
AATATACTTATGCAGCTTTCTCTGTAGCCGATCTTCTGGAATGGTCAAAGGTTTTTCCTATTAGACTCCAGGTCTGACATTGACTTAATTCATTGAAGCATGTCTATGTTCTGGTTTCACTGCCAGACGCCAGCTGTCTTTATTCCGATGTACCAGTAATCTTTGGCTTCTGGCCATTTTGATCGAAGTGTGATCACGGAAGTTACCCCTGGAAAGTCATACTGTAGTATATTTTTTATGTTCGAAACTAGCGGGAGTCGAACCTGCAACCTTTGGCACCAGTCGCCAAGCTGAAATGGGAAACGCACATATCCACCCGACCAAATCCATATATGTTAGCATAGATCAAATACGGGTAACGACTAACGGCCGATGATCTGAAGCCGCTATATAGTATGGATGGTTCGTCCTAGTATCCATGGTGTCCCGGCCAGCTACGCCCCGCAATTATTAAAATAAATAGGCCTAACTGGTCACTACATGATGACATTTTCGGTATTATGAGAGAGAGAGAGAGAGAGAGAGAGAGAGAGAGAGAGAGAGAGAGAGAGAGAGAGAGAGAGAGAGAGAGAGAGAGAGAGAGAGAGAGAGAGAGAGAGATGCTGCATGTTCGGGTGTGAAGCCATTGAAGCCACAGGGGCAACCAGCAGAAAGGTTATCATCATATTCTGGTTGATACAACCCCACTCATACTGATCGCCAAAGTCACTGTCCACCAAAAATATTGATTAGCGTTAGCGTTTCAGTGGACAGTGACTTTGGCGGTCAGTGTGAATAGGTTCGTATCGACCAGAATGTGATGACAACCATTCTGCTGGTTGCCCCTATGATTGAAGCGACTGATCGTGGCTTTTACCCGTACTTGATCTATACCGCCGTATAAACTATTGTCGCTCTCTGCTCTTACTGCAACTGCAGGGAAGCTCTCTTACTTACTTGGTCTGACAGTGGAGGTCGGGAAAGTGGCGACATGATTTCTGAGTATAAGAGATATCATTTACCTTATGGAGACGCCAATGCAATACATGTATGAGGAAAACTTTATGTCTTGACTAACTCCCTGATAACCATTAACTCAAGGCCTGCATGCAGAGAACACATTCTTTAGAAACAAACAGATAGAACAGAAAGTAAATAGAAAACTTGCTCACTCTGTCATTCTGTAAATCGACTATCACTCACCTCGCAAAACCACAGAAGGATTAATAATGAAACAACACATCCTCTGATGCTTTGTATAATTACTCTATTGATAGACACCAATATAGAAGTTATCTGTCCCTAAAACCCCGTGCTGTCTGAAGAATTTCAGCCAGCACGAAGGTTTTGTTGGAATAACGCAGCATTCTTTTGCTGAGCCGCCCAAATATGGAAGCGGGCTCAGCTTCTGATGGCAGCACTGCCAATCCACAACCAGAATAATTAATTTCAAAATAAGCTTGCACATCCCAAACACAACAAAATCATGGCCTTGGTATTTCTTTGTTTCCTTACAATCTTAATATAATTTCCGATATTGTAAAATTAAAACAAGGTATTTTTGAGTGACTATTTACTAAAGAGATCTTTATATTTTGCATTACCAAAATAATGAATACTGCCTTATTCAAAACTAACAATTTAGCCATAATATAAATATCCATATAAACTAATCACGACAGTATGATTTCTTATGACCACCTGCCGTGATCACAACTTGATTGAAATGGGTAGCAGCCGTAGATGACTGGCACATCGGGTGAAAGTGAGAAGCATCAAAGCGAAAATCTAACTAACTGCATAACTTCATTCACATCCTGCGCAATTGAATATCTGCAAAACTATACCTACAAAGACATGTAATTTCGAGTTTTAACTGCTTGTTACCGACCATTGAGTATTATGAATATTAAACAAGACCTGTCGTGTTTTGCCTATTTGATGTGAACAAGAAGCATTTCAAAATTTTAATCTTAACTTCTAAAAATAGAGCGGGGGGGGGGGTAACTTCCCCAAAGTTTTGGTGGGGGTGTGCGTCTCGACCTTTGAAAGACCCACCCTTTGTTAGGACACTTTTTCACAAAAATGATTATTGATACCCTTGTTAGGGATTTTTTTTAACCGGAATAGTAGAAAAAATAGTCCCGTGAAAAGTGCTCCAGGAAGAAAATTTTGACTCTAGTTAGGGTAATTTTTCTCAAATTTTGGACCATGCGAGATGAAAATTACACTTTTTAGGGAATTTTTGGCAAAATACTGGCAAATTTCGCTGAAAAGAGGGGCCTTCAGAGCAGTACATACCTAGTAGGTCCCTCGCCCCAACAGAGAGAGAGAGAGAGAGAGAGAGAGAGAGAGAGAGACAGACAGACAGACAGACAGACAGAGAGAGAGAGAGTGAATTTTAAACCTTGACTATTTGCAAATCATGTCTTTGTTCGTTGCACATCTAACGAGATGAACTAAAAATTACATTTACTTTATGCTAATTCTTGTATTTTGGATATCTATAGAGAGAGAAATCCAACATCCTGACCTGTTTTGAGCACTACCCATCCAGTGGACACCTGACAAAAGTGTCACATTCTACATATATGCTAATTAGCAGGATATTAGATTTTAAATATCCAATATCTATAAAACTATGTGAATAGAAATGCCTCTGTAACTTCTATTTAAACACCATGATCCAATTCAGATCTGATGATTATTGAAAAAAATGTATTTTAAATCAGTGAATCGCATGAAACTTGACCTCCCTGAAATGTATAATACACAGAAATTCCAACTTGTACCTCTGTCTGCTTTGCAGAAACAAAAACATGTATGTAAATCTCTTCTAGTTCAAATTTCCGTTTCAAGGTAAAACCGGAAATAACATAACTGACGCTTTGTTCCATGCTCACCTGGCAATGTAGGTTGTTGCCGCAACGGTTTTGGCCTGTGCGGCAATTTATTAGGAAGTTACACATAATTTTGTCCTCGCTTTTTAAATAGTGTATCTGTCATTATTGATTTGTATTTGTGTCTTTTTGATGTTAATTTAGTTGGTATAACATGGCCGGTTTGCAAGCAAATTGTATTCTTTCCAGAGTTTGGTGCCGCAGGATGAAGTGAGCACCAGAGAAATGTGACCGAATGAATATAAAATTTGTCTTCAATCTTTTTACAGCATTTGCATTTTGAAAATATATAAAGCAGGCAGGCGGCAGGTACCACAATGATATACACCGGTAATAGATAGCGGTTAAATCCCATGCTGTCACCACACCTGCTACTCGTGTGCTTAACCCTTTCCCTCTCAAACCGCCCAAAGCACGGGGATGTAAATTGTCGCTTACTGTCGTTGTTCAAATATCGTGTGAACAGAAAGAGATTTTGCTGAAAATTGTAGATAAGATCAATCATCATTGTCAGCCCAGGTCAACAGCTTATATAGGCACAGGCTGCCAAGGAAAACTATACGGAAAACTATATTGATTGACTCAGTTTTTCTTTCTTGCCAGGAAAGCGTTTAATTTATTTTCTGTTAGAAAGCAAGCCAGCGCCATATGGTAATCGGAATGAAAGTGGCATGACCAGCTCGTTGGTACCGCGTTACAACGATTTTATATGTGTGCAGGTGTTATTTTGCACGGAGCACTCGGTTTCATAGACAGTGTCCAAGTTTTTAAGCAGTCTATAGCCTTCTTCCTGAACACAGAGCCGTCCTCAATGGATTACGGTGAAGGGTTTTAAAGAGGAGGTTGAGCGTCTGCTATGAATATGATATGGACAATGAGATGCGCTGTTTAAATAGGGAGGATTCTGCTATGCCGCAACTCTTCGTTGGATTTCAAGCAGTATAGTTACCACATACAAGTGTATTACTATGGGGGAACCAAGGATGAGGGGGTCCCCGACAACTTCCATTGGAGGATACACATCCACTCAGAACTCCGTACATGTCCATGCCAAACACTTTCACTCTGAAGCTGGCGAAGGGAGAGATTTATTAGACGGAAAAGAACACAGCTACGGAAGTTACGAACTTGCACCAGTTTATGGAGTCGGTGCGAACGTTGCTGATAACGCTAACAATCAGACTTTTATACCGCAGGTGTTTTCTCGACGATGGTACATGCTTGCATTGTATATCATGTGCGTAACAGTAAACATATCCCATTTCACTTCGGCATATTCTCTTAGACGTGAATTGGAATTGACTTACAATGAAAGTCTTCCTAAAGGACGCTTTGCGAGGACCTTATGTTTGGATGGCCTATCCTACATTTTTCTCGGAAGTTGGTTATTCTTATGGTTTCCCGTAAATTACATCCTGAGGAAATCTGGTTCCCGCATGGTTGTGTCACTTGGAATATCACTGACTGCATTTGGAGCTTCTTTAAAATGTATGGCAGTGCATGGGAATCTATTTGCGCTCTTATTCCTTGCGCAAACCGCAATTGCTTTTGGACTGCCGTTTCTGGCCGGGATGAATGTACGTCTGGCCACGTTATGGTTTGCGAATAGGCAATTAAACACTGCAATAGGTTTAGGCTTTGCAGCTTTACCGGTAAGATATTTTGCAAGCACTTGTAGGTTTTAATACCCTAGTGCCCAGCTGGAAATTAAACAACATGACCTGTCCGTGGAAAGCAAAGAGGCATAACAAACTAGTGATTGACAGTTAACAGCAAAATTAACTCACTTTGACCCATCATAATCACCTGAGCCGATAACAGACATAAATGTGTAACAATAACAACACCAATATCACTGTTAATGTTAATTACAAGGTGAATCAAATTGTTACAGTGATCAAGAAACACCAGACAGATGATAATACGTATATATATATATATATATATATATATATATATATATATATATATATATATATATATATATATATATATATATATATATATATATATATATATATTCATATTTTAAAATTTGGAACGGACACCTACTATTTGAAGGTTACTTTGGAAACATTTAATTGAAAAAACAAAACAAAACAAAACAAAAACAAAAACAAGTTTTGCGTTAGCCACCAGCTCGAGGCCAGTCTCTCCAACTCTGCGAGAGCATTATGATCCGTTGTATCACTTATCTATACATGATGAATTTCAAGTGACCATTTGAAGACAACCCCTCTGATATAACCACTTTTTGACAGCCTCTTGGGTGGTCTTTAAGAAAAGGGTCACTGTCATGGCTTTAAGTGACATTAACTGCATCGCAGATCTGCATATGAAAGTTAAAAAGTGCAGTGAAAAACATTATCTGAAGAAAGTGAAGTTTATGGCAAGCTGTAAGTTAAGAAAAAAATGTCTTGTAAAAAGTAAAGTTGGGAAACAGCCATAATTCTAAATACCCACGTGGAGGCCCCAAAGTTAGCTGAGCACTTGACTGTTATACGCATCCTTACGCCTATGTCACTATCGTGCATTTTAACCGTCTTAATTCTTATTTTGCGTGGAATGAAGCAAGCCATATGTGACCAAATCTAAGGAAATAGCAAAAATAGGACGGACCCTCCTCATTCCACCCCCACCCCATTCCCCGAACGGGAATACCTTGGACAAGTGGGCATGAGAAAAATGGCTTCGGTAGAACTTGAAAATAAGAAGTTTGAAGTGATCTTTCTACGAAATTGGGAGGCCTGTAAAACAGGGCAAAATTACTTGTGAGTGTATCAAATCTTTGAGGGGTGTCTGTAAGGTACACTTTGAGGAGACAACTTCATGAAATAAAACTAAGTTTAGGGATAGAGTAATGCCTCTTTTTATTTTCAGTATAAACGTCCATGGAAATTTTCTTTCAGTTGGGTATGGGCCTTGGAGCCGCCCTCTCTCCCGTTATTGTTACATCGGTGGATGGATGGCAGGAGAGTGACAGCTTGAAGTTCCTTTTCGTTACCGTTGCCATTACCAGTGCAATTTTATTCTTTTTGGTGATTTTGAGTAAGTATATTCAAATGAGCACCTTTTTTGGATAACACAGACACAGCTCTTTGTCATACAATCTGCTAATAACTTGGGTGCTTTACTTTAAGCAAAATGCATCACCTTTGATATTTTTTGACCAACTGGCTTGTTCCGTAAGTATCGTCTGTTAATCTTCGTTCATGATATCAGTGTTAAACATTTTCCCGCTTAAGTCTTCTAAAAACGCTCGGATGTAAATTGCCGTCTGCTTTGCTCTTTTTAATTAATTTTCGTGATAGTAGAAAACAGTCTAGCTAAGAATTGTAAGTAAGAGATATCATAAATGCATGTCTCAGGTCAACAGCTTTCCTTGGTGCGGGTAAAGTGCAAAACCCACACCAGGGAAACCTGTTGAGTCAATCTTATTCTGAGCAGGACACGGTTCATATTATAATGTGCACAGGCCACATATATCTGTTACCAGCAAGTTGAAATACATCACCTCCCCCCCCCAAAAAAAAAGACGGGTTTCTTTTTGGGGGATCTTCGTAGCAGACACTATTCAAGTATCTGGAAGTGTCAACACGCTGTGTGAGATATATATGGGATATTTACCGACATTTACGTATCCAAAATAACGAAACAATGTAATGTATCATGCTTGTGTGTGATATGGATATGAGATCACCGTAAAAATAAGATGATGTACTTCGACATTGAATATATATATATATATATATATATATATATATATATATATATATACACATTAAAAATTTTAAGTATGTAAATGTATTTTCAGCATTTGAAAACGCGCCTCCGGTTCCTCCAAGTTATGCACAGGCTGAAGTGCAAAGCTCAGAAGAGTGTTCTTTCGTAATGTCGGTGTGGAATGTCGTGAAAGAGAGAGAGTCTCTGTTGGTTATCATCTCTTCAGGTATTAAATACATGGAAATAAGATATGGTAGCAACAAATGCACTTTGTTAATATTTTAATTTTGAGTACCATGCCAAGGTGCTCAGGTTTGATACGTCTAGAGTTTACCGCATAATAAATTATTCCAACGTCATATGTGTCGTTTACCGCATAATACATTTTCCAACGTCATATGCGTCGCATGACAGCCTGGTATTAAAAACAAACGACTTGTCACACGGCACGTAGAAAGAAAAAAAATCGACTTCCTTCAGCAGGCAAGTCGCTGTAGTATATGTTTGTTTCAAAACTGTCTTATGTTTATCATCGCACAACAATGGCTAAAACATCATCGATCACAAAGAAAGAAAATCGATATTTTGTGCAACTTCCTTTCGTGTCAAAAAATAAATATGGAAAAGCCCACAAAAAAAAAAAAAAAAAAAAAAAAAAAAAAAAAAAAAAAAAAAAAAACCCAAGTACACGCACACACATAAATTCCCAACAGGAACGATAATACCCCAGGTTCAAGCGAGTTTTTAAATATTTTTATTATCATCAGGCGTGCAACGCTTCAGTTACCTCCGTTTTGCAGTTGTTCTTTACTGGTTCATGTGTGTGTGTGCTTGTATTTTATGTTGCTCAAAAGCACTAGCAAAAAAATTGTAACTCAGCAAGACCTCAAAATTAAATCAATGTGTTATATGTTCAACCATGCACATTTGTAGTTGTCATTTGGTTTAAATCATTTTTCGTTGATAACGCGAGTAACGTTGGCATCTCACTGTCCAAAACTATAGTTGTCGTTCTTTCCATGCAAGCTTCAGATTTACAGGCAAAAACATCAGTTACAGTGTCAGTTCCTGAGCCAGAGGCCCATTAGATTTTTTTTCCAGTTTGACCTCAATCACTTTTTAAAGAGTAATCGTCGATCAAGTATGATTAAATCCAACCAATAAACCGATTAATATGAATAAACTTCCTTGGTCAACACATATCTACATAAGCCCCTAACTCACTTTTAAATTGTCAGTCGATGTAATGGAAAATTTTACCAACATAGCTAATGTATATAGTCAGTTTTTAACATATTTTTTCAGTGTTGGATTCATTGTCTGTAATTGATTGTTCTTTTATTCCTTTGTTACACAAGATTTACAAACTAGGAAACAAGTGAAAAAATGAAAATTAAACTTGTGTCAAAGATAAAGAGTTATAAATATCTAAATGTATATAAAAAAGACGCCCGTGCAGTTATGTTTGTTTCAACGCCACAATATATACATTTTCTTGAAGGTGCAGTCGTGTCTGTGATATTCACCATGCAAAGGCTCGTGTGGCTGACTTTTCGTTTCTTTTTTCCTGTAGGTATACAAAACCTTTTTTCTGATACAGAATATTAACAACATATGCCGCACATAACTTTGGTCCTTATGTAAAGTGTTTCGCGTACATGTAGTTTGTAATTTTACCATGGTGAAAGGGAGCGGGCATCTTGTTGAAAGTGCAGTATGTGCCACCCATTGTTTCAAAGGTTAGTTTGCCGAATGGACCCGAAAAAAAAAAAAACGAAACAAAACAAAAACCTATTTACTTTAAAATCCCTGGTATCTGTATTCATTCTATGTATTCAAGTCCACATGATCAACTGCATATACACAGATATCAAAACAAACAACAAACAAAAAACAAAAGAAACAACCCCCAAAACTCTGTAAACTTTTATGATTGAGAATATAGTAGAGATGACCATATTCTAGTTGCTAGTATGTGTACCATGTAAATTTAGTTGTATTAAACAGTTGTGGGCAAATACAAATCATCGTTTCTTTCGTGTACACTAATTATTAGATATAAAGAATTGTACTTCTGTTCGACAGCTATGGCCTAAACCATAACTACAGACACGAACAAAAATGAAAGATTCACCATATACTCATTTTTTGTAATTAAATAAAGTATATGATGCATATTTTATTTTTATGCGTTTATGTTACAAGAATCGGAACTATCCAAAACATTTGCAAGTACTTGATACAATTGTTTATAATCAGAAACAATATTGTGGTGGGTTTGTTTGATCCTTATTTGCTATTTATCGTAAGCTAATATATATATTTCCCTTGCAACACTATATGACATACCAGAAGGACTAATTGCTCTTCTGCTGTAGAGTTGTTGGCTAACATTACTGTCTTTTTTTCTAGAACTATCCCTTATCGGGAAATATGGCTGTACTAGTATTCAACATTTGTGGTCTGGTTGGAAGTGCAATAGAAGGCTACGTCATTGATGTGACTTCAGCAAATAAGTAAGTTGATATTCATGCATCTCGTAGATTTCTTTCTTGGAAGTGAGCTAATAACAACTGATAACTTTAAAAATTAAATGTATACCATATATAAGATACAATGTAATGACAGGGTATTTTATCAATTGTTGAAAGGACCTGTCGCATAATACTTTTGCCCGGTGTACATGATTGATTTCTTGTCACTTATGCCTGATGGAGCAAGTGACCTCTTTCTTTGCAAGCCAAAAATGAAGCGTTTTCTGCATTCATCTAATGAAATTATGACCCAAATCACAGTTTTTAAATTTATGCTAATTAAGAACAATCAAACATTAAAAAGTTATATATCTTTGGAAAGTATTTTTGAGAAATATACTATTCCACCTTCCGGTGATACGTTTGTGATGTAGACACACCCAGTAAACAACACATCAAAGCTGTACAAATTAAAGTTGTACTACAGTAGTGAATTTTACATCTGAGCTAGGTCTGTTTAGTTGATGCTGGCCGTTAAAGCCTCTGGACCGGCGTACACTTCCATTTGTGTTGTAGCTTGAGCCTTGTACCTAAATTGATTGTTCTCAAACAGACTGCCCATGCTGCTGGAGTTCAAAATGGGTATGTAATGTTTTAGTGCAAGAACGTCATCTCTTGAACTCACCCGACCTAATAACACTTACAGATGAATGAGGGGCCCAAAGTGTGTTAGAATTACAGTCTACATCAGGCTTGAATCTTGAAATATTATCTGCAGGGAAGCTGCTGTCATAACATCCATGATATCCGTTGGTGTGATCGTCTCCTACACTCTCACCGCATATACACACGTTGCGTGGATGGTTACCATACAATTAGGGCTTTTCGGGTAATTACAGTGTTTCCTTCGAGACTTTGTCATTACGTACCCAGCCTTGACGTATCCATCTTTGCCCTCACCAGGGCATTAATGTTCTCATTTTTATCAGCCTGCGTCCGGTAACTCGACCTAATTTAAAATATTCACTGTTCTTTGTAAAATTGAGACACTGAACGTGTAAATGTTACACTTTATCAAGAATGCATAAATTTTGCCCCTATGGTAACCTGAGCCCAGAGTTCGGGATTATGAATTCACACTATTATCTATAGTCTTAACCCAACAACCCGACGTGACAAAAGAACGAAAGAATCAATTGCCACCAAGTTTCATTGGCTGCTGTTCCTGTATGCACGATTAAATGTGGCCATTTGGACTGAGAAAATAAATTCAATAACCCGTGGTTTGAAACGGAGAGGGTCCGTGGATTGCCTTGATGAGCCATTCTAAAATAATATTTAACATCTGCAGCTCCTCCTAGTTTCTGCTCGTCATGCAATAGGGGTGATCTGGGTTGGTTTAATTTCTGGACATACAGCCATTTGTTCCCATGATGCATGTATGTAACACCTGGCAACCCATGCCATTTGAGGTCAGGTGGGTCAGCAAAGCCCATTATATTACAGTGAACCTGAAAATTTCACCCTGCATATGAGGACGATTTTTGGAATCATCACGTTCTAATATACCTGAATTACATATTATTATCTTTCAAATACACCCGGGTGTGATAAAATGAAAGTTTAATGCTTATTTGGCAACATATAGAGAGGTTAAATTTATATTTGCTAATTCCCCATGTTAATCTATGGAGAAAAAATGTTGGTCATGGAAAGTGACCACAAGATGTGGGCGGTCAACCATGAACAGGATGGGCAGCACCACCTTTAGGCAAATTTAGAACTAAGCCAGATATAGACTATTAATGGATGGTATTTAATTAAGTGACGATGCAGTTAAGGGGAATTAATCCGCGAGAGAGAGAGAGAGAGAGAGAGAGAGAGAGAGAGAGAGAGAGAAAGAGAGAGAGAGAGAGTTATACATTGCTGTGACGACAGAGTATTGAAGTTTTTTTTCATTCTGCCATTTTGCCATCAGTTTTATAGTCCATGCTGTATGTGCAGCTTCCATGGCCCTTGGAACAGAAATTGTGTACCCAGAATCAGAAGTGATTTTAGCGAGTCTGGTAATGGCCACTGCTATGGTAAGTTACATAGTCTTTTTACATGATATCAGAGAAGTAGAGATACAGTGAAACCTCATCATAACGACACCGAAGTATCTGACATATTCACTTAACAACAGAAAGTTTGTGGAGATTAAAGTCAAATTCCCTGTCTATTTGACTCGTTTATCTAACATATTCAGAGTGTTGTCCGTCAATAGTTTAACATTTTTGACATCTTAAAAAAAAAAGAAAAAAAAAAAAAACCTGTTGGCCGGATCCTCTTCAAACCTGATTTGGCTGTATTTTGCCAGGATCTCTACAAGTTTCAAGTTTCGTGTAATGGCCATTCTTCAGTGAATTTTGGTTAAAAGTAATTACTTATTTTTGAAAAAAAAATCAAAAACGAAAATATCTGAATTCACTTAGTCAATTGCTCTGAAATTGCTTGGGGCACTTCTGGGTACCCCAAAACGTTTAATTCGTGAATCTGTCGTTCTCCATTTTTATAAATTTTTGTACGCTTCAACTATTTTTGACTTCTCCTACACTGTATGTTGAATTCTGGATAAAATTAGTGGGGATGCACCTGGACTCGGTATCCATTCATTTTTTCACTACGTGGTCCTGCTCTCATTTTCTGACTTTGAACGGAATGTGAAAATTAGGAAAATCGGTGAGGCTATTTGTATATGCTGGCATTGTTACAATAGGGACAGCAGCAAATTTTGCTCATTTGCTCATATTTCGGTTATAGTGGATCCTGGTCCTATGGTTTCCATAAAGCACTAATAGGGGAGTGTATATGGTGTTTCTTTTGGTTTTGTAAATTCTAACCTTGAGTGACCTTGAAGGGTCAAACCGACATAAACTCCTCTTTAAAAGTGGTAGGCATTAGACCCCAAATGTTTGTTAGTAAAGGTATCAAAACTGCAACTGCCTTCCATCTGAATGACTCAAGTAGGGGGGGATGATCGTTATCGCCATGATCAGTGGTAATCACCAGTCTCTAGCTCACAGTTGATCGTTACCATGGTAAAAACTCTCTATGTAGAGACAGGGCGAACGGTGTGGAATAGAGAATACATAGAACTTATCTGTTCAGCAGACATTTATTAACATGGCTTTGATATAGGAATACCAGTGTAAATTTACCTTTTTTGTCGAAAACCTTAGAGCAGATTTGTTTGAAACTTACAGGGGATGTGCGAAGGGTGGGTCTTTACTGGGTATATTCAATTGGCTACCTTCCTCTGTGACTTTTCGAATTTTTGTCAAAAGTCTTGAAAAATCGTCTTTTGAACCATCTGGCTAATTGTTTTTAAATCACACAGAGACACTTATGCGGACTCTCATTCGTTGTTGTGTTCAACAAGTGGCACTGAAAACGTGGGCTTTTTTTTCTATTTTAATGTATTTTTGTATGTTTGGTACATTAGCTCTCTACCCCAAAATTGCATACTGGATTCTCTTAAAACTAGGTGAGAATGTAAACTTGACTTTTTTTATTGCCTCCACCGAAATTGTTCATCAGGTGTTGGTATTATTATTATCATTACCATTTCCTGATTTTTAACAAATTTTCAAATGGTACATGTTGTCATTGTGATACAAGGGTAAAAGTGTACATGGATGTGAAGTTTTCTGCAAGGCAGCCGGCCAGATTCACATCAAGCTTGCTTGGAATATGCCTTTTGTGGGTTTTTGCCAAATATGTCTCAATAGGTCATACTCCGGTGATCGTTTTTTTTTTTTTTAATGTTTATTGAAAATCGAATCTACAAATGTGAATATTGATAAATTTAATATAAGTACACTACAGTAACTGTTTTTCACTTTCTTTGATTTCTAATATTGAATAATTATTTTTTTACAGCAACGGGAGTTTAAAATAAGTGTCTCTCTTTTGTAGATATCAACTGGTATGGTTTTTCTAATAAACAAATTTATAGAGCATGGGATAAACCTTTTCATGGCTAATTTGACAGTCGCAGCGACGTGTCTGTTAACTGCAGTTACGACAAGTAAGTTTGCACTTTCTCTTTATTGATATATTCATCAGAAATCCTTTGTTAACAAATATCAAAATGTCAATATAGTAAAATATAAACTGATAAGTTTCATTCACCAGTTGAAAGTCAAATGGACGAACTTAACAGTACAGCCCAGCCATGTACAATTTTAGCTTTGCCGTCTGGACACTTGAGTCAACAGTTTTCCTCAGCTCACCGTGGGTGCAATGTACCCATAGGGTGCCAATGAAAAAGCTGGTGACTCCTATTTATGCAATTCTTGACAGAAAGGAAGCAGAAAATATTTACATCAATTCGAATAAATGGACTTTTGTCGATATTCACGATGAAAGAGTCAATGGTAAACCTTTTACACTGTGACTCGTCTGTGTTCAGCCGAAGATCTTTCATTGTATTTGGAATCGTAGCCACTGTTGACAACTTTTCTCGTCTCTGTCTTGGGATGCACCATCTTCGTAGGGCTTCTTTTGCACATTATATGGTGGGTTCAGCGATCTGACTGCTCAGGAAGTGAACCCCCTATGAATAAATGTTTCAATTTAAAGACACGAGGATACTTATCCTATTGTCATAATTTGTACATATAATGTCTCCGTTGTGAGGTTATAGGATACACGCAAACTATGAACAGTTGCTTCAGTTTTCTTACAAGTACAATTTGTGTTTTGCAGTTGCCATCACACCAAATTACAAACGACGTACCGCAAACTGACACAGTATACTAGTATTCGTGGTGATACAGCTCTTTTCACACGCACAGAAAGACCCAACAGCCCATGCACGCTGCTGCTCATCGTGTGAACTGATGTAAATCATCCAATCAACATATATGTGACCATTGCCACAAGATACCATAAATATGGTAGTGTTAGTGCCCGAACTGGATTTTCATTTTTGATTCAGCAAACGTCCAGAATTAACACGGTCTTCTCCCAGTAGATTTTATAACTACTATCAAAACAGCTTCAAAGACAAACTGTCGTGAAAATGATATTAAAGAATGTTTTATCAACAAGTGAACACAAGATAGCTTTTTAATATGCATCTGTGAAGTACACTTAAGCGTCTCCCTCCAACAAGATCACTCGACTGCACCAGAAAAACAACAGGTGCCACTTTCAGGTTAAAAGGGTGGCTTTTTCTTAAAGTGGGATACATGTTGGAGTGGAGGGAATGCTGAATGTAGTACACTTGCTACGAGATATGACCTGTGGCGACAGTTTAATAAAAGTGAAAGAAAGTTTAACATGGGATTTACATTAAGATTGAAATTTGACAAATTTGGTTGTCATTAGTAGGCGCTCAAATTTCGAATAGGCTTACTTCCCGCTCCACAGTTCCCTTCAGCCTGTTGGAGTGGATGGATGGGTTGAGGAAACAAGTATTCCCACTGAGGTGTATGTCTCTAGTTTAACTCAAAGATGTGACCAAATATATATAATGAAATAAAAAAAGCGACATGAATTTGAAAGGAACTTTTGTGTGTGAATACGACTTATAGTGTATTGTGGGACAGTGATATGTAGCACCCGGGGATCCGTCTTTCGCGTATTGCGATACCCGGGTACCCACAGGTATTACCCGGGGCAATTAATAAAAGTGTACAGCAACTGGTTACCTTGTATATGTAAAGGAAGGATACGATTAAGACGGTTCTTCAGTCCTGAAGACGTGGGCGGAGCTAGCGGAGCGAAGCGAAGCGGGCGAGTCCATGTCTTCTGGACTGAAGAACCGTCTTAATCGTATCCTTCCTACTTAGGCCTCAACCTACAATATTAGCCAGTAAGGTGCACAGTATTTGATATGAAAACATTTTTCCTCGAACAACTTTATTAGTTACTCTAAAATGGACCATTTAAATGCCATTTTCGTATTTATATAAAAGTCTAACACCCTCCCTCCCCCCACAGATATATGAACTTTTCTACATAGAAGCAGTCTTCTGATTGGATTAAAGTGATCAGTCGTTCTGGCCACAGAAGTAATGCTGTCCATGGGTACCAGCGTGAACAACCTGAAATATTACAGGATATTAGCAATGCACTCGCACCACCGAAACCCGACAGCGATCAGAAAGACTTGTTAAAATGTGAAATGATCACATTTGGGCCTACGGGAGCAATGCAGGACCATCATCTCAAGCAGGAAAATGAGGCACGTGCAAGTGCCACTTGTAGAATGCGACAGACTAGGCCCATGTTCACGGACGGTGTTTCCACTCACAATGATCTTCCAGCATCAGAGACAAAGGGCCGCCCGTCGACCGGAGAACTTGTAATTTCGGTGCCTGAAAGCTACCACACTGTTGTACTGCATGTTAACGGAGAAGTATTGAAATTGCGTGTGAGATAAAGAGACTTTTTTTTCGTTCATCGGACCATAGAGCTCTATCATCGGATTGAACTTTTTTTTTTTTTTTTTTTTCGTTGATCTTCATGGGACTGAGTATTTGAACTTTACATTCACGTAAGAAGTCCAGACGGCTGTTTTGTTTTGTTACAATCATGATTCATGGCTAATGACATTGCCGGTGGCACATTAAAAGCCATCTTTGAAGACCTCGTCCAATGTTACATTGTTATTTTTGTTCAACTTGCAAATGATGTCATTAAATTGTTGTGAAATGAATTGCGACGTGCTTATGTTGTTTTGCTTGACTTGTCAATCTTAGCCTGCTGTCGGCCAATCAGGGGCCGTTTTACTGTTTGCAAACCTTAACGTCTTAATGAATTGTGAAGATTGTGTCTTACCAGGAGAAATCGAGGCACCTGATTGGCTGATAATGTAGGTTGAGGTCTGAATAATAATCATACATAAAAGACAATAATACACAAATTCCTTTTATTGAAACTGTGATATCAAAGTCACAAAGCATACTTTTATGGCATAATGAAGAATAATTCGACTAAGCTTGAAAAAAAATGCTTAGTTCTTGTTATCTTTCTCGGCCAGTTATTAAAAAATCCGAAATTTATTCGATCACATTTACTTTATTCATATTTTAGTACTATAATTTCGGCCCTTTCATGTTCCATTGAGGCCTTTTCTCTGTTAAAAACCAACAGACGCCTGCATTAAACCTTTTGTAAGCCCAAGTAACAGTGGCGCGTTGCTCACAGCGCCGATTCTCTTAGTAGGTTCATACTCTTCATAGTTGTAGTGAGCTCATTTTGGCCTTGTGCTAATTGTTTTGTCCACGACAGAGAAAATCGGAGGAAGGTTTCATTGAGTTCAATTAGATTTTTATAAAAGTGACAACATCTCGACTGTTAACGTTTTCTGTTGCATGACCGTGCGCCGAATAAATCAAGGATGCACAGTAGGCTACGATGAGGGTATCAATGTGTTTCAAGATCATGTATCGCTATAAGAAAGCTCCATTATACCTGTATACTAGTATCACGCATGCTCTCTTAAATTAATGCGAGGGAATACCCGAGGAACTCTCCATGTTGCGTGGACCTGGGTGTACTGTGTAAACTCGATTCGATATCGGGTGGAATGTATATGCCTGTTCTTCCCAGTCACTTCATAAATTTCTGCACATTCACCGTTATATATATATATATATATATATATATATATATTGCCAAAGGCTGTGTCGAATATGGGGATTAGGGAAAAAGTGGAGTTTGCCTTCGGATCAATCAATAATAGAGTGTGTCAAAAGGTAGCAGAATGCTTTCTATACTGTTCTAAACATGCTATTTCAGTGCCAGGAAAAACGATCCTTCACCTACAACATTTCAGAAAATCCTGGAGCCTCGGGGGGGGGGGGGGGGATGACCCCCGAATCCCCGCCTCCCAGAAAATCCTGGATCCGCCCATATATATATATATATATATATATATATATATATATATATATATATATATATATATATATATATATATAGATACATATATATACATACATATATATATACATACACACATATATACATATATATATATATATACATACACACATACATACACGCACGCACGCACGCATACATGCATGCATGCACGCACGCATGCATGCATGCATGCATAATACATACATACATACATACATTTAAAAGGGAGAAGCCTTATCCGCGGCTTCAAATATATATATATATATACAATATAGAGCACCACACAAGTGCACATGCTTGTGTTACCATGCCATTCACGTATGGCCAATACTTGCTGATTTTTTCTCGAAAGCATTATTTGCAAATGACAATGTTGTCTGGCAGGTATTCACTTCACCGCCCCCAAGTGTCCTTATGAACTTAATTTTTTCTATATTCTTTAAATCATCGGATCATTTAACATTTTCAGTCAAATCAAAATATAAATTACTTCGTAGTTGATCACATGCACTTCATCCAGTTATAAAGTGTACTTCATTCACTGTCGCATTAAGTTAACATATCTTGTATGTTTGGTCTGCTGCAGTTTTGGGTCGCTTATACCTGCCAGCTTTAATTTGAAGAGTATGAGCTTTTATTTGAAGCTGACAAAATTTCTTTCTTCTTTGTACTGGAATTCCAAATTTTAGATACTTTTCCACTTCAAATTAATTTTGAAGGAACAATATGTATGCAGTTTATAAATGTTGACCGTCGGCATGAATACCGTTTATTCTTTGATGCCAGCCAGAACACTACATACATTGCAATTTTTCTTGAACTAAGGAGGCAACTACATGTCCGTTGGGTCCTCCCCCTACCCCGCCCCCTGTTATCCCAAGTTTCTTGGAGACCCAAGTTGAGCAGCAAATCCTAAACATATTTAATCCAACATGATTTTCCTAAGTGGTACAACTCGTAATTTTCTAACAGGCATTTATATCTCAGTGAGAAATTATCACTGTTAGATCGACACATCCAGTATTTTATACTGTCACCGAAAAAAAAGAAAAAAAAAAAAAAAATCTATTAGAGCTGGAAGCTCCTCCATTATGCTCATACTGCATCATTAGTTGCCTTTCTGTGCACCCCTCACACAACTTTGTATGTATGATTTCAGGAGGGGCTTTCTCACAAAAAGATGTGTAAAGTGTCATCATTCGCTCTAATTAAGAAAATGCTCCATGCTTCACTCCCATGTGCTAAAATGGGAAAAACGAGTGTTTTGCTCAATTCCAATGCTATTTCACATTGTTGTTTAAGGGAAACTATCGCAGTTCGCAAAGGGTCTTATTGGCTTGTTCTTTTAATTAGGTGATGGCATAAGGAAAGGTACCAGAGGGACAAAATTCCATCCCTAAATAGGAACATTTCAAGCCTACATGTCCACAGGCATGTAACCATAGTAAAACTTTATTGATTTACATAATTTTTCACATTTATTAAATACTATGACCTTCGTTTTGGTTGTGTTTATGATAAGATGCCTTGTTTTACACTAATCATGGAGTTTGTTTAAACATAGCTGTAAACCTTCCTGAATATTATACAAAAGAACTAAACCAACTGCATATATCATGTAGTTCAGTGGAAAATCATGAAGAAAAACTGGGTCACATAAGTCACCAAAAATGTTTGCAACGTCAGCTAGAAACAGATTAAATAAGATCGGGCTCACCACAGCACAGAGCCCACTCCAATTTTTAAAGGAAATGGTTCAGCAAATTCAAAATCACTCCTAACACAACATTTTACATCGCTAGACATTCAGCTGAGCACTTCCAAGAAATCCCCCCCTACATTATATGAAGAATTTGTATAATAATGTTTGTCTCCGTACTGAATCAAATGTTCACTTAAAGTCAGTTTGCTTCCTGGTATCAGATTAGTATATTTATCGATCGAAGTGTTTTGAGATATGAAATATCATTTGCAGTCCTGTTGTGTGTGTGTGTGTGTGTGTGTGTGTGTGTGTGTGTGTGTGTGTGTGTGTGTGTTTGAATCAGTCTGGTGTGGAGGTACTATTTTATTTACTTCGAAAAAGTTGTACAGCCTTGAGTTATTACACTACAGAAAAATTTACAGAAATGGCTTGATACATGTAATGCTACACCCCTATAATTACATGGGTTGTAAGCATCTCCTTTTTATGTATCGGTAGAAGAGTGTTTTCCCTGCGTAAGTCACGGAATATGCCGCCACATTGAATTCTATTAATTAGTTTGCCACAAGATGAAATATTTTATCCTTAGAGCTTAATAGGATGTATTCATATTTAAATGCGGTCCTACTCTAAAACCCATTTGAGCAAAAGAGGGAGCCACCTGCATCAGGGCAGATCGAAGTATTTAGCATGGTCAAAAGTACTTTCTCAATAAAATGAACAACACGAACATAGAATAGTCTTAAGAAAATGCATTAACATATATTTGAAGCATAAAGGATGCCTAAATTGATTAGAAATGGACTCTCTTTTGGTTGAAAAGGTGTTATTTATGGATGTTTAAGTAGTATATAATACTAATCTGTCCTGGTAATGGTGGAAGCATCAGTCTGTTGCCCCGGCAACACAGAAAGTGAGCAGGAACGCAGTTAAATATGAATGTCTCCTATCAAGTCATTCAACCCACCATTATGAGTTAAATATGTTTTCTTATGTAGTGTCTTAAAACGAGATATCCAGGTATTCATGTCGATCGAATTAGAATTTTTAGAAGTTGTTTGCTTCCTTGGTGCATCAAACCGGTTTTTCCACAACATTTACTCAGTGAGCTGGGTGCCAAAATGCAATCGGGATTTTTCTCTTCAAGGTTTCGTAAATCATGGGTTAATCAACCTTGGAATGCCCTTTCTAATATATAAGAATTTTGTAGAATTTTTTTCTCTCGGTAATTATCTTAAGACTGTATGTTATAAGGTTGTCCTCGAGAATAACCGCAAGCTTGTATCTTTGTAGTCTCTCTTAAGACCCTTTCTTGGTTATAATATTATGAAAATAAATGAGGGGGTGGTCATGGCGTCGAGTTAGAACAAACCAGGCCGCGAAGTAGTCCTGGAGAGGAGTGAAGAAAGACCTTTCTTCACTCCTCTCCAGGACCGCTGCGCGGCCTGGCTTGTTCTAGCTCGACGCTATGACCGCCCCCCCCCCTCATTTATTTTTATAATATCCATTAACTATTTTGTTTTTTGTAACGAATTAACCAAGAAAATGTCTTAAGAAAGACTAGTATCTTTGTACACTTCCATACGGTCTGTGTCATACCATACAGAGCTCCGAAGGGATCATCAGAGAATATTATTTTTATTTCGTTCCCTCACAATAAATATTGCGTTCACGCGCAATATTATTTCTCTCCATCGCAATGAAAACATAATTGTACAAGGAGCAATCCAAGGTTGCACAGAAGGCACATAAAAAATGTTTTTGATATTTCGTTCCGCGCAATAGGTCTAGGCCTACTGGTGTGTTCCCTAGAAATAATTATTTCGTCCTATCGCAATGACAGTGCGTTCCCTCGAAATAATATATTGTTCCCTTGCAATAATATTGCATTCCCCCGAAATAACTATTTCGTTCCCTTGACGGGACCCTTGCATATTGCTTCAAAGCTATTTATCCAGTCAAAACAATATGTTCAGTTTCAAAATATTAAGTCTGAAATGAAAAAAAAAAAAAAAAAAAAATACTACAGGTGTCCCATAGGGGTCTATTCTAGGACCACTTCTCTTTATAATATATATCAATGATTTGCCAAATGTTTGTTATCTTTTTTTTTTACCAATGATATATGCTGACGACACCAGGCCTACTTTATCCAGCACTTTAAGTTCTTTCAAAACTATTCCTACAACTGAATTAAATATCAATATAAATAATGATTTAATAAATACAAGTGAATGGCTAAAAATAAATCACATGTCACTGAATACTAAACAACAAAAACAAAACAAAAATAACAAAAAAAAAAAAAAAAAACCCAAACAAAAACCAAAAAAAAAAAAAAAAAAAAAAAACCAAAACAAAACACCCCCCCCCCAAAAAAATTAATCGTATTCTGTATGCCTCAAAAAAGGTTGCCATACCAGATTTGTATGGGGATAGTATATATTTATAGTGTGATGATAATTTCAATTTTCTGGGACTTACAATTAACAAACACTTAAATTGGAATGACCATGTTAATAATATTTCAGTGAAAATCTGTAAGGTAAATGGCATATTAAATAGGCTTGAACATTTTCCACCTTTAAACATACTTATTATTTTTTACAATTCACTTATTTTACCACTTCCTCATTATGCAAATTCAAACTGGGGTTATCAAATTAGTCAATTAAAGAAGTAACCAAAGAAAGCACTTAGAATTATTACACTGAGTACTTATAATGCTCACAGTGAGCCCATTTCGAAACAGTTACAATTATTAAAACTTGAAGATATATTTTAATTACAACTTAAATTTTACTGTAAATAGGCAAATAAATCTACACCTGAATATTTTTATCAAATTTTAATTACGCTTAATTTTGAAGTCCATGACCATAACACTAGAAGACGAAGCATCTTTATCAATAGAGTGAGTCATGAATTTTCTAAATCTTGCATTAGATATTGTGTAGTCAAACTAATTAATGAAACCCCCAACCTAATAACTGATAAAGTAAGCACCCATAGTTTACAAGGTCATACAAATTATATTAAAATATATTTTATTGAAAAGTATTCAGAAGTATGTTCAATTTCTGATTGCTATATATTATGTAATAGATAAATACGATCTATCCATGTAACAGATAAAAGTGATATTAATCATTATTATCAATGTTTGTATTAACTGAATCATATGAATTTCCTTTTTCCAGTACCTCTAGATCGCTTGTCAAATTTAAATTACTTTCAATTGTTAATCATGTCATAAATATGTACTGTATTGATTTTTCCCCCTAGTACTCAATGAAAATGTGAATCTTTCAAGAGTTTTCTGGGTGGCCCCCATGCTGGCGACATTGTGGTCTTTGATGTGGGTCTTCTGACCAGTAATTGTTATATGTCTATTTTTTTTTTTATTGTATTCTTCGTGTCAAATAAAAGCATTCTGAATCTGAATCTGCATCATGGAAGGGCTCCAAGGGGTATTTGTGTGATGCGTTATCATCTATATTTATTTCTCGTGAACTGTGAAATCGAAGATTATTTTCGCCTGATTCGTGATTATCTGATTATAAGTATTTGCGTGATTCGTTATTCTATATTTATTGCTCGTGCACTCACTGTGAAATCAACATTTATTTAACATGATTCGTGATTATAAGTATTTATTCACGTAATTGTAATTTTTATGATTTGGATTCAGCCGTGAAAGTACATTTAAATTTTCTGTGAATCGTGATCACAAACCCCTTGGGGGCCCTCATTATGATAGTGCGATCCATAATCTTGAGAGCCATCTTGCGGACGAAATTGAACTAAGAAGGGGATTCAATTTCCCGCTCATCGGTGCTGGAGGGCGATGAGATCTGTGAAAGGCATTAGTCTGAACCTTGGAGGTATCAGATGCCATGCCTAAACTTTAAAAGGAGCAGACCTTGTTGGCACATTAAGGTAAGGAAGGTGGCCGGCACTACTGAGCCTTAGTGCAGAATCTCACATGAGTTGATCACCGCTCGTAACAAAGTAAATAATAATAGAAATGACGGTAGCTCTATTTGTTCCTGTTCGCAAGGAACAAGGCCGGGCATGATGCACATCATCGGTGATGTCTGATGACATCATATGGTTCGTAACAAATTTGGAAGCTGGTTTGGGACCACAGACCACTGGTACTGGAAGCGTTTGACTTTTGATCGCCTGCAACCTGTGTAACATTTGGAGGCGATGACCAGCTATCATCATGTGCCAAAGGCGTTCGAGACCATTCACCCGCTACCCCCGCCCCATTGACTGCTAACGTTTCATCATGGAGATGGGGTGAATCACTGAATGGTCTCGATTGAACGCCTGTGGTTGGAGCCGCCTGGTTGAAGATATTATTAATATTTCGATCATTTAGACCTACTCCTGACTTTACTTGTTAGCAGAACTATGTCATTACTTTTTCAATCTCATCCATCACAGAGTTGGCAGTTCTTAAATTTCTGCAAACTCGGTCATGGATGAGAGAAGTAATGACGTAGTCATAGTTGTTTTGTTTAGCTCACCTGATAAGTCAGCTGCGCTTTTGGGAGGGTAGGTCATCGGTCGTCCGTCCGGCGTCTGTCCACAATTCATATTTTCAACTTCTCCAAAACCGTCAGCCAGATTTACTTTAAACTTGGTGGCAATGAACCTTGGGTGGGTCTTGACCAAGTTTGTTCAATTGGTCATACTCCAGGGATTTGATTTTTTATGATTTTTTGGGGGTTCTTTTTGGGGACAAATATCAAAGAATCTTCTTCTCTAAAACCGCTCATCCAATTACTTTGATATCAAACAGGAATACCGCTTGGGACCCCTAGTTCTGAATTTGTTCACCAGGTGGTATTGCATTTTTTTTTTTTTTGGTATTATGGCTGCTTTCAACCTTTTCCTCCAGAACTGTCACTGATCAGATTGAGCTGAAACTTGGTGGATATGTTCCTTGTGTGAGGGTCAAACTAAGTTGTTCACTAGGAGGCTATGCTGTAGATTCCTGATTTTTAACGATATTTTCAATTCTGATACTTGTCGGTAAATGTACCTTCGATTACCATGCAAGTCAAGAGGCATTCTAATACTGCTTCACATTTTTTACTTTTTCTGCAAAACTGTCACTCAGATTTACTTCAAACTTGGTAACAAAGTACCTTGGATAGGTCTCTAGCAGATTTGTTCAAATGGTCATGCTCCATTTATATTTGTTTTTTTTTAAATGATTTTTTTAGTGGGGTGGGGGGCAAATCTTAAAAAATCTTCTCTGAAACCGTTCACCCGATTGCTTTGATATGACACTGAAACACTCCTTGGGATTCCTAGTTCAGAATTTGTTCACCAGGTGGCACTGCGATTTTAAAATTTTTTTTATGATTTTTTGTGTTTTTTTGCTATTTTCGACTTCTCCGGAACTATCACTCAGATTAAGGTGAAACTCTTGGGATATGCTTGTAGCACATGCAACTGCTATACACAAAAAGGTCACCGAGCCATTTTAGTGAATTTGGTCTTGGATTTCATATTGCACATGCTGATGGTCCTGCATAAGGTCTCAAATCGGTTTGAAGATGGGTGACCTTGATCCATTCGTAAGGTCCCAGAGCCATTTTTGTGAATTTGGTTTTCATGTGATAACTTAAAAAGTTTTTGACATAGGCCTGTCAAATTGCAGTTGATTACAGTCCCACATAAGGTCTCAGAAGAGTTCGAAGACCGGTGACCTTGACTCAGTTCCCAAGGTCACAGAGCCATTTTAGTAAATTCGGTTTTCGCATGATAACTTAAAAAGTTTTTTTGCATAGGGGTTTCATATTGCACATGCTTGCAGTCCTACATTTATAAGGTCTTAAACGAGTTCGAAGATGGGTGACCTTGACCCAATTACCAAGTTCACAGAGCCATTTTTGTGAATTTGGTTTTCACATGATAACTTGGAAAGTTTTTGTGTGTAGGGGTTTCACATTGCACTTGCTTCTAGTCCTGCATAAGGTCTCGGATGAGTTCGAAGATGGGTGACCTTGATCCAATTAATAAGGCTACGGAGCCATTTTAGTGAATTTGGTTTTCGCACGATGGGTTGAAAAGTATTTAACCTGGACGTTTCTTGGTTTTAATCCTATATTGTATGTAAGGTCTGAGACAAGTTCGAAGATGGATCACCTTGAACCAAATCTCAAGGTCATGGTGGGCAAAGATCTTGCAATCTCTGACTGCGTTTTTAAATTCAGTATGTTGACCAAGAGTATGGTCAGTCATACTAAATGTACCACAAATGTGGATCATGTGGAAGCTTGATATTGCACATTGTGAATGACCTTCAAATATACTTTCAAGGTCACACAGGGCTTGATTTTCTGGA
The DNA here is from genome assembly GCA_964020975.1 of Hermodice carunculata. Classification (NCBI taxonomy): domain Eukaryota; kingdom Metazoa; phylum Annelida; class Polychaeta; order Eunicida; family Amphinomidae; genus Hermodice; species Hermodice carunculata. Next base: position 69,905,056 of record OZ026614.1, on the reverse strand, counting down.
AATTATTATTTTTTTTGGTCATCTCACTACATGTGCACAGTGCATTAGGCCTATGGGCCTCATGTTTTTTTTTTTTTTTTTTTTTTGCCTCAGGTATATACTATTCGCCATTTCTTTTTTTTTGTTTTTGTTTTTTGTTTGTTTTTGTTTTAAGGTGCTGTTTATGGCAGGCTCTGTGTGCAGACTGGGCCTGCTGTTCAGTTTATGTAGTTCTTGCCATACACTCCAGGTGGAGTGTCTATGGAATACTAATTTTCTTGTGCTATTTGCACGGGTCGTTACAGTGCAACTGTCAGAACTTGCTCCATCCTGCTCACTGCTGCCCCTCTCCTGTTCTCCACTATGTTGATTATACTCTGTAGGACACAGGAGGGCAGGTTGGGGTATTCCACTCTACCTGCAGGTAGGTGCTGGCCAAAAGACCCCCTATTTACATTACCATCTAGAGTGTAAACAATGCAGAGAAAGTTAATAGCTGTAGTGAGATATATTCAGACTGTGCAGTGTTAGTTTAACAAAAAGTCTCCATTTTAGCTCTGCTAACCGAAAGTCACAGAGCTTATGTGATCACTCATGTCTGTCTGTCCGTCCCTGAACTTTTGCTTGTGAGTGCAATATGGTCCACAGTTTAGAAAATTGCCCCATATATCTTTCAGGACTTATCAAGTGTATAAAAATATCTTGGTAGAGTTTGATATTTGTGGCACCACCTAGAGTATTATGTAATATATGGGTCAAAATATGGAAATCTTGTGACCACTTTAGCATCCTTAATGTTTGAGATATGTTCATGAAATTTAAAGAGATTGTGGAGGATGTTAATATCTCAGTTGCTTGTGATATTAGTGGCACGACCAATAACTTGATGAAAATTATGAACCAAAATGTTTTGAAAAATGTAAAATTCCATATCTTGAAGAATAAGTGGACTGGGCATGCTATAATTTATAGGATATATTAGGTCATGCCCAATGCTAATATTTTTTATAATATCAGTGACCTTGACCTATTTTTGTTAGGTCACCAGTCATGTAAAGTTGGAAAAGGGGATTTTGTAATGGCTTCGTGTCACTTGGACATCTATGGCAAAGATAACTGAGCCTCTGGATCAAAATTGCAGTTGATTATATTGTACATAAAACTCTACTTGGTGAAATACATTTGGGGTCACAGTGACCCAGTAATTATTGAGGTTGACGCTTGTCCATGTTCAGGGTTTCTGCCAGAGTTAAATTTTAGGGTACTCAAATACATCATATTCTAAAGTAAAAGTATAAAACTAAAGACTTTATGGGGAATTTGGGGTAAAATATGCCAAATTTTACTTTTTGCCAAAATTTTAGGGTAAGCAAAAGTACCCTTGAGGTTTTTTAGGGTATGCTATTTTACCCTTTTTACCCTCTGGCGGAAACCCTGATGTTTATTGTTTTTCTTCAATAACTCCAAAAGTTCTTACCAGATTTGAACAAACAGACCATGTATGGAAAGCTGAAGAAGGGTGCATATTTTGATTGTAACAATTTTGTAACCTGAGTTGAAGGTCAAGGTCAAATGACTGCTTGGAATATAGAGGTGACAGTGTGAAAATCTTGTAAATGCTCTGCACTCTACAGTTTTTGAGTTTGGCTCATATAACTCTTAGGACATATAAAATGTCTCAAAAACTGTTTTGACTTCAATGTTGGTGGTGCACCTGCACTATTGTGTAATACGTCACTCAAAATGGGAAAATTTTGTGACCAGTCCAGCATCCTTAATTTTTTATGGGTGGTGGTCATGAAATTTAGTAGGATTGTGGAAGAGGTCAAAATCTCAGTTGCATATGATATTAGTGGCACTACCTGTACTTTGACAGAAATTATGAGTTAAAATGTTGTGAGACATCTATAAAATTCCATATCTAAAAATGATTGAATTAGAGAGCCTAATTTATAGGATATAGATCATGTCCAATGCAAATATCTTATGAAATATAGGTGACCTTGGCCTATTTTTGACAGGTCACCATGCCTATAAAGTTGAAAGAGGTGATTTTGTAACAGCAGGGTGTAGCCATTTTGCCATCAAGTGATGGCCAAGACAACTGAGACCCTAGAATTGAATTTCACTTCAGTACATTACATGTATACATAAAACTCTACTTGGTGACCTACTTTTTGGGTCACCTTGACCCAATGATTGTGTGAACGTAACCTTAGTATTTTTCAAGGTCAGTTCAATATATTGATAAAGAGAGGCGAATGATACCAAATATACCACAAATGCATATCATGTGGAAGCTTGATATTGCACAATATGTATGACCTTGATTAATTACTCAAGGTCATCAAAAGAATGCTTTTCAGGAAATGATTTTTTGGTGATCAGTCCAAACAGAATAATACCGTGTTTTGCCTAACAGGCTGTGAAAAATGGGAAGATACATAAGGAAACTTTATTCATTTAATTTCTTTTTTTTTTTTTCAAATGGCATTTATGACTACTGGAAATGATATACAGTGACTATAGTCCTTGCAACATGCAGTCTTGTGTCTTAACAGCACAAGGAAATGAGTTCAATACACTGAACTGAGATTTTAATATCTCTTACTCCGAGATAGATACATCCAAACAAGAAAAAAAAAAAGAATTTGGGTAGTATTTTGTTAAACCCCCCAAAAACTTAAGAATTACACTACATGCAACTCAAATTCTGCTTCTGAAGAGTTATATCATTTGTAAGTAAGCTGGACCATGAACAAACAATAGTCAACAAACAGCTTGAGACCACATGTCAAGCTTGTTGAGATCTAATACAATCATGTGCAAACTTGGGTGTATTTGATTATACACATATTTAGCCCACCTCGCATACTCTCATCCATGCACATTGCAAACAGTGCTGAAAATATCTGGCTGGGATTCAATTTGATATCCAAATTAAATGTTCCTTTATGCGACTGTCCCACAATGCATTGCGCATGTTCAAAATGGCGCTCACCAATATGTGCATGCTTTGCCAGGGTATTGTGTTGCATTTGGATTTGTAAGGATGATAACTGCTTCAGACACTACCAAGTGGGAAGATTAAAGTTAAGATAGTAAGCCATGTTTTCAAAGTACTTTAACGACCATTTGCAGTGTTTTACCTGGGGTTTAATATTTAGGAGCCCTGGGGCCTCCTTGAATATATTTTTTGGGTTGAGTGAGAGTTCCATATATTAGCATGCCCTGAGCGTATAATACATGTACTCTCAAGGCAAGTAATTATTAATATATGGTAAATCATAACTGAATTGACAGACCTTGCCTTCTTTGAAGGATGGCTTGACATTACGGATTTTGGCCACTTGTCCTAGGAAAAGTTGGAGAGAAAATTTGCTTGTCCCCCTAAGAAAGTCATTTCTCCACACTGAATCTGAAATTACCTGTCCCATATTTTTGCAGTTTAGATTTTAAGTGCCAATTGATCAGTTTGTGAATGCAGACGTATCTATTCTATTTGTTTCTAACATATTTATTCTTTTTCAGTTTTATTTATTTGCTGTTCTTTCACTGCATTTTTCTGAGTATACATCTGTGTTATGTGAAAGAAATTCACAACGTTATGTGATTAAACAGTCTGACAACTGACATTTTGCATGAGATCAGACCTACAGAAGATCTTTTGGTTATATTCCATACAGACTTTAACAGTATTTATATTTAATATGTTTGAAATAAATGAATCTTGTGAGTTGTTGGATTATGTGATGCTTAAATGTGATAGGCCTGTTTTTATTAACAGAATTATCAAAGAAAATCTGGCACCTGTCTTTCATTAAAATATATGTTCCACTTTCTTCATACCCTTCTGCCCAAGGTACCAAATTAATGCAAAAAAGTATTTTGTTTGGTTACTGTACTTTATTAATTAATGAATTTATTTAACATAGCATGAATGCATGCATATGGTGCTTGAATTGTCAAGACTTACTGATATGTGTGCCATCTAGTGTCATTTTGAGGAATTACTGAAATGCCATGTGCTTCAAGCTGTGAATATGAGGATAGATCCACACTGTTGGAGCTTCCAGATTATACATTAGAAAGGACTTTGTGAAAATATGTTCAATGAACATACAAAATAAAGTACTGTGTATAAGCAAAACGGAAATTTCAAGCTCCAGTGAAGCTTTTGAAACATTGGTATGTAAAAACCCCTATTATAACCCATCGCAATCGTCTCTGTGTTGAGTTTCAATTATAAAGTCAATGTTTATTTTATAGGGCCTGTATTTTTCCGTTTCAAAATGAGTGTTTTTCCGTTTTGGGAAACTACAAATTCCGTTTCATTTCCGTTTCACTAATTCTAGGGCACGATTTTAGCACTGGTCAATAAAAAAAAGAAAAACAGTTGATCTTATCGCCTCTGGAAAATGTTGATCCATCGACGAACGGCAAAGTGACTCCATATTGTTTACTATTTACGTTGACAGCCTCCACCAACAGACGGCGCTATTATCATTGTACCTCTGTTGCGCGTTATATCTATATGCCATGCAAATGAAGGTCTTGGACCAGTAAATCAAACCCTAATAGAGTTACATGTTAAATTGGCTATATTCGGCAGCTTGTCTATGACATTTAAAAGTTTCGTTGACATTGTACCTGTCATTTTTCTCAAAGCTTACTTCGATGACACTTACACTATCAATAGAAAATGGGGGCAAAACCAATTAACTTTTTTGCTACTCGCGCATTTGTTTATGCTTACCTCCATAGTTACAGTTCCGAAGCAAACCTTGGTGAAATAATAGCCCAACAAAATTTCTGGTTCAAGAATTAAATGTTGAAGTGACACCCTTCCCAAACCCACAGATAATCAGGCATATTTATTCCCTTTATATGACAAGAAATGCATAAGAGTTTCTCTGCTCCCTAATTTTTAATAGCCTGTCACCTGAGGTGCTGTATTCATTGCGTGACTGAAAGTTCTGACACACCTGCAGCTGCAGCGTATTTACTGGTCCAAGACCTATATAAGCAGAAATCTCCTGATACATGCATTATTTTTTGTCATCAGAAAGCACCATGTCTTGCTACAATAAAAATAAACTTTGTTTAAAATGAAAGTTATTTTCCTGTGAAAAATGATGGGTATTGTGTTTCATGAATGACCCTTATACGTCCACATGTAGGTACTGAAAAGCCTTCAATGTCACACATAATTCCAACCACTGTAATACCTTTATTTTTGGATAAAGGTCCCAAGTTTTGACTTGCACATCAATTCAAATGATAAAACTGTTTTTTTATTTTGTATGTCACAGTGTTAATCTGTGTGTCTATACAGTGCCCCCTCTGTATCAATGGACCCCCTTGCCAGAGTTCACGATTTATTGCAATCAAGCGACTTTTTAAAAAAATTGCCCGTAATTGTGCCTGACAACCCCCCCCCCCCCCCCGTGAGCCTTGCAAAATGTATAAAAGTACAAAACTTGTCATTTGGAAACATAAAATGACCATTTAGATACATGTGTATTAGTATGTGTCTTCAAATTAAAAAGGCCATGTCTGCTCCTTTAGGTCTTGGACCAGTAAATCAAACCCTAATAGAGTTACATGTTAAATTGGCTATATTCGGCAGCTTGTCTATGACATTTAAAAGTTTCGTTGACATTGTACCTGTCATTTTTCTCAAAGCTTACTTCGATGACACTTACACTATCAATAGAAAATGGGGGCAAAACCAATTAACTTTTTTGCTACTCGCGCATTTGTTTATGCTTACCTCCATAGTTACAGTTCCGAAGCAAACCTTGGTGAAATAATAGCCCAACAAAATTTCTGGTTCAAGAATTAAATGTTGAAGTGACACCCTTCCCAAACCCACAGATAATCAGGCATATTTATTCCCTTTATATGACAAGAAATGCATAAGAGTTTCTCTGCTCCCTAATTTTTAATAGCCTGTCACCTGAGGTGCTGTATTCATTGCGTGACTGAAAGTTCTGACACACCTGCAGCTGCAGCGTATTTACTGGTCCAAGACCTGAATGGATATGGTAGCAATGGGGTCTATAGCGCGCAGGTGTCCGGCCTGTCGTTAAATTTGCTCCACGTGGTATCGATAACACCGCCGACTCGTCAAATTTGGATCCAAGTCCGTGTGTTTTGCTTTATGCGATGACAAATGTGGTGATTTTGAATTATTTGAGAGGCAAAATTCACAAATTCCGCTTAATTTCCGTGGCATTTGCCGATTTCCGTTCCAAATCATAAATTCCGTTTGAGATCGGAGATTCCGTGAATTCCGTCCGTTTTCCGCGATCGCGGAAAAGTACTGGCCCTAATTTTACATATTGAAATTTCCGTGGGTTGTTTGAATTTTCAAGATATTTCCCTCTCTGCACACAGCTGTTTTCAAGATAAAATGTATCATTTGAGGTCCTAGAAGTGCCATATAGTATATAATGTATCATTTGAGGTCCTAGAAGTGCCCAATAGTATATAATGGGTCATTTGAGGTCCTAGAAGTGCCAAATAATAAACAATGGGTCAGTGGATTCACTGATAGGCCGGTTGGGTACATTTTTTTTTTATGCAAGCTAATCTGTGTGGTGGGTTGGCAGGTTTGTGACAGGGTCAGTAGGGTTTAAGGGAAACACATGCATTATTCTGTGTGGCCTGATCATCAGATTATATGTCATTGTCAGCAGAGCATTAGGTCCATGGACCTCTTGTTCTTATTCATATAGCTCTTGTTGGATCTGCATTTCATGTCATCCTGGAGAAAGGACCCATAACTGGAACAGTAAGTGGCAGTAAGTGATTCATAATGTTATATTTGGAAGTCATTTTGTAAGTGAATATAAGAGTAATGTTTGACATTCAAAATTGACAAAATAAGAAGCAATGAGCTATCCTATTTACATGTATGTCACCCTGTTGATTCAGGGAGACATTTTTGGTGCCAGTTCCTTCTGCTTCTTGGTCTTGAACACTTTTGGTTTCTGTGTGATAAGTTTTGAAGGAATCAACAGAACTTTTTGAAACTTAATAGAAATATATCTAGGTAAGACCCTACATTGAGATATTATTTTGATCACCTTGACATAATTCTGAAGGTCACAGGGTACCTCGTGAAATCAGTCTTGTGCGATAACTATTGAGCAAGTTAGGAAAATGTGGTTAAACCTGGTAAGATTTTGTGTCTGAGTCAGACCTAAAGTGGGCATTGTGTCTGGACCACCTGGATCCAATTAGAAAGGTCACAATTACCAATTATCTGTGTGTTCAGCTGGATACACAATTCAATGCACAGAATTCTTCAGGGCCAGAGATGTGTATTCCCTTTGGATTGCATGTTAAATCAACCTCAAATTAAAAGACTACTTTTGAAGCTGCAAAAATAAAATTTATGTGAACGTTTCAGTTATGTGCATAATTTTACCACACAAATTTTGCTGCCTCTGCAACAAGTGGTTTTAAAGTTATTAAGCTGTAAATTACAGTGAAAAGTAATGGGAATACACAACTCTAGCCCTGAATGACTGAGATGCCCTCTACAGGAGAGCAGTAGAAGCCTCTGTTCTTGCTGTCCCCTTTTCTCAAGGTCACAGGGTCACGTAAAATCAGTAACTTCTAGTTCCTATATATGACAGCCATGTGGTCAAACTAATATGACATTAAAAATCTTTTGTCATAAAAATTTAATAAGCTCACCAAGACAGTATGTGCTGTAGGTCTAGAAATTTTAGCACAGTAAAGTATATGTATTACAAAAATTTTCAAATCAGAGCTTATTCTTGGCTTCCAAGATAAAGGGTCCATTGAGCCCCTTTATCATGTTTATATTGTTCACATTTGGACAATAGTTTTTCCATCAGATCTGTGGTCCAGTCATAAGAAATCACTGGGAGATTGAGGAGAAATTTTAGTGGCCAATCCAACCCAGAAAAATACTAAGATTTTAGAAGTTTCAAGACTACAACCAGTGCATCTTATTGAACTATACTGAGTAATTGAAGTACATTGTAATCACGTTGCCAGAAATAAAGACATTGATGAGTTCCCTGTGGTAATGGGGGTAAAAATGGGCCTGATGGTGTATGTCTCCAATATAGCACCAGTTTTTGCTCAGCTGAGAGGATATGGCCAATATGCCAATGTCACAAATGTACTTGACACCTTGGCATATATTTCATTGCTGTTGGGGACAATATGATTTAGAAGACCTTTTTTTTCCAGTATACATGAACAGTTATTACATGAATATATTCATCATAATATTATGAAGAAAAAAAAATGCCAGGTGTGTCCTTTTGAAATTATGGGAGTAGTGGCTGTCTGATGAAAAGACAGATTCTGCCCATTTCAATATTAATCATTAATATATTATAAATCACATTGTGTGCTATTTTATTTCATGCCTATAAAGAGTATTTTTTTTTGTCAGTTATGACAGCAATATGTGATCTCAGATTGTTAAGCTTTGTGATTCAATATGGAGAGAAAGCAACAATTTGTAAAAGATGTCCTAAAATGCATGGGAAGGAAGTCAGAAAACCATATATATCTCTCAGTGAAAAACTGCAGGCTATAAAGATTTGTACTTCAGGGCAAAGTCAATGTAGTGTGGTAGTGTTTGGAATCTCTGTTGTGTATTAATATTTGGAATTGAAAAATAAGGCAGCTGTTGTGTTTAATAAACTTTATTAGATCCTAGAAAAATATTTAAAACATGGCATGAAAATCCAACAAGATCATTATGACTGCATGTAATAAGCAACATATGACAACTCAAATTAACACTGGATATCAGTTCTAGAATTTCTAGAAATATGTGCAGTGTAATATCACCAGCTTATTGCAGCAAGTCACCACACAAGTACTTCAGAACATGGGAAAGTAGCATGTACAATGTACTAAGTTTCATCATAACTTTTGAACTATCTCTGCATTTTTTCAGGACACAAGAAATGAATTAATCACTGTACACATATGACCTGACCGTGAGATACAATAACTGGGCACAATACACCTATATTTGACTACCAACACCAGGACAGGAATAGTCATGTTGCTTTTGACAATGCATCCAAGATTATGTGCTGTTCATGACTGCAGCAGTGTGCAATATTGAATACAATTTGTACACAAATACTAATTAAACAGTGATGTAACAGCATGTTGGATAACTTCACAAATACTTTCAATTTTTTCCTTAATAAAAAATCAAACCTCTGATATACCTGCATTTTTGCATGAAAAAAGAACCTTTACAGACAATGAAGCTAAGGCGCAAATCTTATATGACTTCTTTCCCAGTGTACTGTTGATGACATAAACTTCTCCTGGCCCTACTAGGCAATTGTTGATAATGATTTAACTCCGTTAGAAAACATTTCCATTAGTGAAAAAGAGGCTGAGTGTATTTTAGAAAGTCTTGACACTTCCAAGGCAAGGGCCGGGATGGTATCACTGCTATCAGCCCACGCAATTTTATGAACCCCCGTATTAGGAGCATTTGTAATTTTGTGCCCCCCCCCCCCCCAATAAATAATGACCGCTCCTGAAACAAGGCCGGCTCAGTATTGCCAAATCTCTTGCACATGTACAGTTATTCAACTTATCGTTATTGTCCAAAAACTTCCCATTGGAGTGGAAAAAGGCTTATGTTTTGATTATTTTTAAGCATACATGTATGTGCCAGCTCCTGCAGTAATTACAGATGAGCTGTGCAAGCAAAGTTTTTGAAAAAGTAATATTCAAACACGTATTTAAGTATTTTTGGGATAATCTTGTCTGATCGGAGTAGCAGTCAGGCTTCATCCCTGATGACAGTACTGTGAACCTACTTCTATATTTGTATCAGAATTTTTGTGAGGCCTTGGACCAACAAAAAGATATTAGAGTGGTATTTTGTGATATTACAAAGGCGTTTGACCATGTATATGATCCTGGGCAACTGCATAAATTAGAAAGGGCTGGTGTCAGAGGCTCCCTTCTATCATGGTTTAAACAGTATCTTCAGGATCGCAAACAACGTGTTGTATCAGGAAGTGAATCATCTTGGGGTGAAGTTAAAGCAGGAGTCCCCCAGGGCTCAGTTCTAGACCGTTTGCTGTTCGTGATTTTTATCAGTGACATTGTGAACATTGTACAGTCTCTGATTCTTTTATTTGCTGATGACACCACTGTCTTTGTTCATGTAGATGACCCAGTTCTTGCAACTGATTTTCTCAATTTTGACCTACAAGATATGGATAATTGGTCACAAAAGTGGCTTGTTTCTTTCAACCAGACCAAAACTAAAAGTATGATAATATCTAAATAGTGAATACCTTTATATTACCCTGATTAAGAATGAAATTGTAAGAAATGTAACAGAACATAAACATTTAGGTCTTTTTTATTGTTAGATCAGATTTAGCATGAGCAAGTCATATCAATAGCACAGTTACCAAAAGTATGAAAATGGTTAATATAATGAACTATCTACAACTTCGTTCAAGTAGAAAATCTTTAGAAATTTTGTATTTTAGTTTTTTAAGACCAACTTTGGAGTATGGGTCAATTGTATGGGATAGCTGTACAGCAACTCAATCAGAACAGCTAGAAAATGTTTAGCGAACTGCAGCACCTATTGTATCAGGTGCTGCTAAAGGTACAGTTCATGATCTAATATATGAAGAAGTAGGGTGGGAAAAATTATCCGCAAGACAGAAAAATGCAAAACTGATATATTTTTACAAAATTGTACATGGTTACAGTCCACAATATTTGAGGAACATTGTACCAGCTGCGGTTAGTCAATGAGTTTGGTCATGTTGCACTTTTCCTGAAATTTCTGCAAAAAACGAATATTTTAGGCTTTTTTTTCTTCCCTTCTGTTATTGAGAAATGAAATGAATTACCTGGTGATATGTGGATAGCTGAAAGTCTTTACGATTGCAAATCTAAGCTTAAATGGAATTCTAAAGGAAGTAAAGTTAGCCAACTTTTGTATATTGGAGATAGAAGATTAGCAACTGCACACACACACATCTTTGAATGAAATGTAGTAATTTAAAAAGTGATCTTTTTAAGAGAGGACTCATTGAGTCCCCTGAGTGCTCCTGTGGCTATGCAAATTAAGAAGCTTTTCATTATTTTTGTGAATGTAACAGGTATAGTGTACCGAGGGATATTTTACAAAGAAAGGTCCTACCTATTTCATCTTTTACCCTTCAAACACTTTTATTTGGCTCCAAACAGTGCAATGGCAAAGAAAACAAAAATATATTTTTGGCTGTACATCAACAGATCAGTATATAAAAGCTACAGGAAGGCTTGGGGCAATAACAGTTACTTAAGGATGAGCGTCTAGTTCAGTGCTATTTTGAGGGTGCTTGTAAAGATTCTATCACAGAACAATCAATATGCATAAAAACTATCACAAACTATACATTTTTGGAAAGCTAACAAACTAATGATTCATTTTCACCCACTGTCTTGTGTGTTTGTGGTCCTATGTTAGTACTGCAATCTTACCAAGTGCTGTCCTCTTTTTCAAAGAACCTTGAAGAACCTTGGATTCAACTTTTTTGCTTTTGGATGTAATACAAATAGCTGTCCAGCTATCCCCTCCCCCCCCCCCAAGACCTTTAGTTTGTTTAACCGTTTTGGTTCGATTGATGGAAAAAATGGGTGGAAAAACATGGACAAACAAGGACTGATCTTGTTCAATACCCAGGTCTGGGGTTGAACAATCTATAACAGGTTGAGTCAGCTGGCCACTGTAATGCATTTATCCAACTAGGAAAGATGATTTGCTGCATAGCAAATCAGTGTGTGTCTTCAAAGCATATTGTTATGGCAGTGTGCAACTATTCCATAACATAGGAGTAGAATGGCATCTCTATCTATTATAGCTTTGAAGTTATTCAAGATTTAAAATTTCTAATGGTGCTAATTAGCATAATTTAAATGGCTACAACTTTTGCTTTAGATTCATTGCATGCGCAATGGACAATAACCCCCTAGTAGAAGTTAAAATGACATCTCTATCTGTAATAGTTTTGAAGAAATTTAAAGTTCTAAAATTTCCAATGCTGCTAATTAGCATAATTTAAATTGCTACAACTTTTGTTTTAAATTCATTAGATGTGCACTGGTTAATAACCTCCTAGTAGAAGTTGGAATGACATCTATACTTGTGAAGATTTTCAAGATTTAAAATTTCGAATGCCCTAATTTGCATAATTTTAAACATCTTCATTCCTCTGTATTTAATCAGTCAAACTCCTGGTATAGAGGTACAATCATGCTAAGTTTGGAGTTTCTATGTATAATACTATTAATAGTGTCTAAGAAAAATGTCAGACAAATTGCTGGTAAAGAAGAAAGAAAGAAAGAACTTGAGGAAAAAGAGAAAAGTGTGTGTTAACACACACACTTTAAATTACTGCTGTATATTACGAGGTGTTTAATCCCATAACCAGGTAACACTTGTTTGAATAGCTACCACACTCAAGCCTCATGTACGCAGTTGCCAAGACCATTGGGTGCTGGTCTTTCATTTTTTCAGTCGTGTAGGTCTACCACTGTTTGTGACAGTCCACGGCCGGCTCCCAATAAGTGAGTGTACAAAATTCCATCTCATTTTGCCTTTGTTGTTAATGTGGAACCAGAAAATAAGTCAGTCACAAGAAAATATCTACCACTGTTACATAATGGATATGCCCTGAAATAAATTATATATCATAAACACATGTACTGATGACGACCGATGTATACTGAAATATAAATTACTGCCCTCCAAGGGTCGCGAGGTTACTGCCGGGTAGGGGTTCTGATATTGAAAACTATTCATAAATGCAAACTTAGATTTAATCATCCATAGACCACACAGATGTGAAGGGAAAATTAACTGTTTGTTCAGACTTTTATATACTGTAGGCGTATGCCATAGCTGTTTACGTAAATGCTAGAATTTGAAACACTACAAGACTTGGCATATCCTGATGCAAATTCCAATTTATTGCATTCATGCTTATTCTTGTCAAATGAAAATAAAATCTAGTAATTTTTGACAGGAAATATCATTACCCAGAGGGCAAGTTGGGATCGTCTGGCTGTACCACGGCTGCACTCCCCGCAGTACTGGTGATGATATGGTTCTGGGCTTCTCCTCATGCGTGTTAGGCTGAATGATCTTAATTTCCTCTGCTGCTTCAGCTTTTTTTTTATTGATTATTCTTCATCCTTGTCAGACCACATAAATGAAAAACTTAATTCAGACTCTCCTGAGTCACTATGCTCTGTTGTATGTACCATGACTCTTGGCAAACTGAAGGCACTGTGGCTCATAACACATGCACCATAGCTAGCGGGTTGCGTTTGTGATGTCATTTGTGGGTTGCGTTTGTGAGCTCATTTTGGAGCTAGAAAAACACTACTCGAGAATGAAATTTAACATTTTGGTTTTCAGATATATCATTTCTAACCACCCTTCACATCAACTTTCTAATTTGTGGTACCCATTCAATCGAGAGGACCTTTAAGAAACATGCTTGTTTTAATTACATAATAATGAGACCACATCCCCATAATCCTATGCACTGTACACAACTTACACGAGTCATACATTATACATGTAAACCAGCTGGTTTCTCTTGCATTGGCTTGTACCAGCCAAGTAATATTGCACCATATGATGTCAAATAAAAGAATGCATTGCAGTCACAAGATCATGGTGATAATAATGCACATGACTTCAAAATACAACTTTAATCTACCTGTGGCAAATAGGCTACAATAAGGTCACACCCCAAAGGTATGTGTGCAGGAGACAGAAGGTCTATCTCCTGTTGGAAAACCAAAAGTACACTAAGTTCTTGTTTTTCCACTAGCTGATAATATTCTATGCTGAGAATTCCACAGCTTAAAATGCCAAAGTAAATCCAGTTTGACGTAAAACTTGTCTTACCTTGGCAATATTATGGTTTAGTGTGCCGGTATGTAGCAGGAGTTGCACTTTTTAAAGCCATTCCATATAGTCAGGCCATATGTATCTGACGTATTTGCTCCGAGAAAGAAACCTTTTTACACCAAGTGTCCATCCTTAAGACATACCTCTTAGACAGCAGGTACCCCAGCAAAATAATTGATGAAGCCATCAACAAGGCGGCCACTTTAAATCGGGACGATCTTCTATCATACAAAGACAACGATTCACACACCTGTTCCACCGTGAATTTAATTACAACATATTTACAACCATCGTCCCCCATAACACAGAAAACAGCTGAAAACAATTGGGATTTATTAAGTACACACCCTGAGACCATTAATATTCACCGACGAAAAAAAGGGCATCACTTACAGACGCCCAGGCAACTTAAGGGATTACTTAGTCACCACAGACATATCTCGCCCCATTTTCGTCCACGGCAGCAGACCCTGCGGCAAACCCTGCACCATGTGTCAACATATGGCCAACACCGACATTTTCCGATCTCACAAAACCAAATCACATATCACATCTCACACAGTGTAAATTGCCAATCTTACAACATATACAACATGGACGGGATATAATTCACAATAGAGACACTTCAGTAGCATCACACTTTGATCAAAACAACCATTCTATTAACAGCTTAAAAGTCATTGGTATCTGTGTTATCTATAACAACAGCACATCAGTCCGTCTTGCCATGGAAAGCACGTGGATAAGCAAATTATGCACTCTCGTACCGTTAGGTCTGAACGTAAGTAAGTAACGTACTTTCATCCGTTTCTCTTACACTTCAATCAGGCCACATCGTAGCATCGAGCATAACTCATTCAAAGGGCATCCTCTCTACTCGTTTTTTATTGTCACCACTAATGATCGCCACATCACGACATGGGCATAGAGTTTATCATCTGCCAAAAAACTTTCAGCCGTCCATGGTCGCTCAGAAGGCATCTGAGAATTCATGACAGGGAGACGAGACGTCTGACATGCCCAGAATGCTTGTGCCACTTTGGCAGGCATGACAGTTATGACCGTCATCTTAATTCGAAACACAACGGCGAATGTATCGCGCCTGTCTGCTTTAACCCAAGCTTAGCAGCCCGGACACCGATGAAAGAGAGAAAAACATTGGAAGCCACAGGGAGACAGAAGCCCTGAGTCATATCAATAAAAAAAGACTGACTCAGCTACCTTCCGTATAATTACAGGTGTGAGAACAGCCAGATCACAAAAGCAAGCCAGACATCAAGTCACCTCATGGAAAAGCAGTAACCTTTCAGACAGCAGCACCAGCAGTGATGAAGACGTTAACAGCTACTCACCTGTAAATTCCACAGTCACCCATCCCCTCCATCATCGACATAGATAGTGGTGATGAAACGCCATGTCAAGACGAACCCTGGTACCCCAGGGGCCCAACTATAGAAGCAAGATTGGTCCAAGTGGAGGAGACCATACAGGAAGTTTTACACAAAATTAATATTATCCTCTATCCACGCCCTTCCATTCTATACACGGACTTGGCTTTATCAAGCCCCTCCACCTAATCCGAGTGATTTTTCTCGAACTTTTGGACTAAGCCCCAATAACAAGATACTTTTCTGGACCTTCAAATTTTTAGTAATTGTGCTAATCTATCTGTCTTAAAATCATGAACTCTGACACTTTTAATAGGAGTGTCATACTTTTTAATATTTCGCTCTAAGTACATCTTTCTAATTCACAGGTTTTACTTAAATTGGACATTCGAGGTCACCACTTAAAAACAATCAATTAGTCTTTCACATTCACACAAGATTGATCAGTATGAATAACCACGCCTCCAGAGCGGAATGACGTCACTGTCTTCACATACATTTTTCAACAGTACGGACGGGGAACGTAACTAGCTATCTATGACGTAAATATTTACACTACAGAAATAGGCACCTCATTTTTAATGCTTTAGTAGCAAGTAAAGTTTATCTCTGAGCCTCCCTTACCCCAGAGGAAGCCCGCGGTGGGCGAAACATGTTGGGGGGGGGGGGGGCAGGGCTCCTCTCTTACTTATCATAAGCTCCTGGACTTGGTTGGTGTATTCTCGTGTTTAACTTTTTAAGCAGTTGCTCACACACAAAAATTGACAGGCAGTTCAGAAGTTAGGAAAATCAGTCACATTGATTCGCAGACTGGTATGGCCACCTAGTGACAGTCCGTGATGCTGCCAAAACTTGCAGTTTTTTTAAACTGTCTAATGGTGGTAGCACCCATGAAACATACATTGTCTCTCATGTTGTAGTTTAAAAACTGCTTGCAGTAATTTTTCAACATTCAAGGTAGCCAATGTGAGGTTGACACTATATATATAACACGCATGTCATGATAGTTACATTGTCTACACCTGTAGCAGTGTTATGTTGCATTTAAAAGGCTGATCCAGATATCCAATGCAGCTATCAATTTCTGTTGAATCACAGAGCAGAAAGTTCAAACAGAGACTAACTTCTGGTGAATATTTATGCTTACTAACTCGGAGGTTGACAGAACTCACTAATCTCTGATAAGTACAGGTATAGGGAAGTTATCTTGTTCAATAAATCACAAAACCCACAGGTTTGTAGCCCCAAAACCCCATTTTGTCCATAAATTCCATGGTTTTCTACAAAAATCAGCGTTTTGTGTACCAAACCCACAGGTTTTGCACAAATCCCTTGGATTAATTGCATAACCTTGCCTCTCAATCAGCATTTGCTTCTAAACCTCTGTGTCTGGGCTGAACGCTCATGAAATTAAGTTGACTCACTTGATTCCTGAAAACCTGACGGTCCCGTAGCGCAATCTCTCGGTACCTGTGTGCATGCTTCCTGTATCATCTTTCCTCCTTTGGGTGCCATAATTGCATGGCTTGCTTGTTTGAGCTGAGAGCTCCGTGCATGAACTTTTGTTCAACTTCACAGTTGTAGTGCTTCACGCTCTTTCCCCTCTGTGGAAAATCTTTTCTCAGTGGTCTGGGACTCTTTGGAGACCAGGATAGCTGATTTTTGATCTGTGCATGATACCTCTGAAATAATTGGTAGTAGAGCTGGCTTGAAACCTAAGTTTATGGCCTCTCAACATTCAATTCATATCGCAGACAGAGGAGGACAGTGCCTGTCGGACAATTGTTTCTAAGCCTTCCTGGACTTCTCGGAGTTACGGATCGCTTATTTTGACCATGTTGACCTAAGGGTGCCGAGGAGAAAAGTGGAAGCAGAGCTGGTAGGTGCTGTTTTGATTCATTTCTTTTTCAAGATGATGTTTTGGCGGTTCAGGGTTTCTGCCAGAGGATGAAATGGGTAAAATTCTGTACCCTAAAATTTTCTGAGGGAAAGACTCTTTACCCTAAACTATTTGAAAGTAACATGCAAAATGATGCAAGCTGGGCATTCTGGGGCTAAAAATTAAAGACTTTCAAAGCTTTCTGGATCCCTTTAGCCTCCAGAAATGCTGTAAAATTGTTCTAGAGCAGGTAAATTTTAAAGATTTTCTGGGGGAGGACCCTCAGACCCCCCCCCCACGCCCACGATAATGATATGGATTCAGCATGTAACATGTCTTTGCTTTGACATGTTTCCCTACCCTAAATTTTTTTCTGGAGGACACCCTGTGGCTGAATCGCAGACAGAGGAAAGACGGTTAGCATGCTGTGCATGTGATTTCAAGACCACTTCTCTTTGCCCTTGTTGGGTAAATGGTGAAAGTAGGACTCGTGCAGCCAGTTTGTGACTGGATGCGATCATGATTATTGTTTTGGTTGTCACTTATAACTTGAGTTCATGTGTTCTCTGAATACACATGGGTTTTGTGTTAGGTCTGGAGATGACATGGCGTGTTCCCTGCATCAATAGTCCTAAGTCGGTTTGCAAGAGATCACCTCATGGGGATCTCCAGCATTCGACACTCAGGTGATGACCACGGCTCCTTGCTCACTGATCTGGGACTAGGTCTTGGGCCCAGCAGATTTTATTGATCTGACCCATAAACTGTTTTCCAGGCTGTTGTTCTTTGGAGTTTCCTTCAAAGAAGCCAGCCAAGGATTGTTTGAAGCTGTCGAGTTCTCAGTCCTCTGCGGGTTTGAGCGCTCGGAGCAAAAGTCATGCAAACCAGTGCGGCTGGAATGGAAACCTTCAGGTTCCTGTCTGGGTGTTCCAGAACCTCGGCCAGTCCGAGCGCTCGGTAGGGTAGTTACTATATACTTTTTCAAGATACGATACGTATTTCAATACAGTACTGACAATACGATACAATTGGGTAGTATTAATGAAATGATGAAAGTGCTGAGATGAGGTGTGAAATATATATTCATTGAAAAAGAGCTGTTTATTCATATTGTTTGAGATTGTATTGAAATGAAGAACTATATTAACACTGATGGGAATCATTTGTCTTGTTTTTTTAACACATTTAAATAAAGGGAAAAACAACTAGCGGTATCTTGCTTGTGTGAGTCTGTCTTTTGATTATTAATAGATTGATATGGCTTCATGCTTGTGTCTCTTTTCAGCACACACTGACAATGTGTGCAGAGAAAAGACGAGCAAGAAGCCACATCAATATTGCAGTCATGACATGGTTTATCAGACCATATCAGTGTGCAATGTGTGAGTATAGGCCGACCTATTAACTGGTGTGAGCCACATTATTTCAAATTCTCACGAGTGTCAGATCTTTCCAATGCAATGGCAGTGAATGTGGCATACTCCACATGTATCCGGCCTACGGTGGCCCAGGTGACACCTTCAGTTCCCCCACCAGCAGTGTTGGCCTTTGTGGTTGGATACTCTTCCTCAGCTGCTGCCACCACTTGGCTAGCACTAGGAATTTTTACCCCTTAGCCAATTTAACTAAAACTACAAATTTCTTTTAGCCAAATGGAATCTTCTTTAGCCAAATTTAAGTCCAATAAATCTGACATATATAAAATCAAAATGTACCCCTCCCCCCAGCCCGCCCTCCTAAAAGACCTTAAAAACATTTTGTCAAACACACTACCATACATACTTACATTGTTATTATAATAAAAAAATATTCTTTTCTTTTCTTCATTTACATTTTTTTTCTAAAATAAAGTTTTAAGTTTGAAACTTGGACGTTTGATAAGGTTAGTGACCGGGACACGTCAGAACTTAAGTATATTATGATTTTAATTTATAATCCTAGTTTAAAAAAAAAAATTGCACTTTTTGAGCAAATTTTATAAAAATTTGTTCACATCAATGAATTGATGGACAACCTCTGGTTTCTTTAAAGACACATTTAATATTCGGCGGGTTTCAATACATAACTTTACAATAACATGGCGGACCTGGGAAGCCCCCCGAGATTGCGAGAGGGAACTTGACCTCAAGGATTTACAGGGACCAGTTCATAATTGTACTGACTACTGGGGATCAGTCAGTGGTTATGATACTTTGATTATCATCAGTACATGTAATTAAATCAACAGAAAGATATTTTACGTCACTGCTGATATATTTATCATAGCTAAATTTAGAGATAAAATATTAAAAGGAAACAATAATTTTCAAAATAACTTTTAATAATTTTCTTTTGGAAGAAACATATCAGCTCATTCCAGAATAGTTTTTTCTTTTCTTTTTCTTTCTTTTTTTAAATAACTGGAGTTGACAATGGTAAATAATCCTTGTAGTAAAGAGTTATTAAAATATGAACAAAATTAAAACGTTAGATATAAAAAAGTAAGAAAATATGTGTATATTGCATTATGTTCACCTTGACAACAGACAAAATACTGTGTAGGTGTACTAAACCATTGAACAGGCCTGTCAATGGGTAGGCCTAATATCTATTGATAATCTGCAGATATTATACAGTTTTAAAAATCTTAGCTGCTTGAATCAATATTATTACTTCTTTTAAGTCAATGTTAACAGAAATAAACTTCAAGTATCAAACTTCTGATTTAAAACAAAAAACAAAAACAAACAAATGCTTGTTAATTAAAAATCTGTAAAAGATAAAAATACATGTACCAGATTCGCTGCCCATATCTGAAGGAACACAAGTGTTTTTCATTTTCGTCAATAGATGGCAGGACTACTACACATGTGCCAATGTCAAGGTCAATCAAAAAAAGAGCATGGCTCCCGCGGATTTTTCTCTTGTTTTTTTCAATTAATTTCTTCACTACAAGGCATTTATGAATCATGACAACTCTGTCTGTGGTCATTAGTGGATAGATACAATGTTTTGACAAGGAATCCTATAATATGAAGACCTAAACTGCGACCTGGAAGTCACAATATGACCTTGATCAAGTATGTATTTTGGACAGCTTGTTTACGCGTGCCGAGTCAAAAAGCCATTTTGAGATAGATAGAGAAGAACATCAATTCATTTATGCCCGACCAAAGCAAATAGACGTAATATTATATGTCTCTGAATGTATTTTCTTATTCTCTGAAGTCCACTTTGAAGTTGAGTAAAATTTTCTTTCCATTATTTCGATAATGCACGTCCGTTTTTTTACCAGAATATCCCAGAACAAAACCTTTCCTGGAAAATTTTATCTCCGCCAAATTGGCGAACTTATTCGAATTTTCTTTCGCCAGATCAACTATTTTTTTGCCGATGGCGAATTTGCGAATGGCTAGCGCGAACCCAGCACCACTGCAGCCCGAGCGGACTCTGTCAGCAGGGCAGCTCCCTGCTTCTGCCTCGAGTCAGCTCTGTCTTGGCACTGAGACTCTTGGACCCTCCTGCCAGCAGATTTCTGAGCAGGCGGCAGCTGTGGTCACTGCAACGAGTCTCCGAGAATGCAGACCTTTGGTTTTCCATTCAGGTATTCTGGAACCTTGGCCAGTGTCGGCCCTTGGGCTGATGTGCCAAGATCTTAAGTCTTGAAAGTCCGGAGAAACATCGGTGCTGCAAAAGGCTTTCCGAGCTCCTGGCTCTGGGAGCTCGGATCTTAAGCTAAGGCATGGGGGAGATCAAAGGAAGATACTCAGGTCTGTAGGGGTACCTTCTACCATTAGTGAATCTTTGGCCTTGGTGGTGTTGGCACCTATGGTGGCCCGGCTGACACCTTCAGTTCCCCCACCAGCAGTGTCGGACTTTGTCGCTCTCTGTGCCCGCCATCACCACAGCAGAGTCTGAGCAGACTCTGGTGGAGCAGGTCTCTGCTTCTGCCTTGAATCGTTTCTTTCTTGGCACTGAAACTCCCAGGCTCCCTCCTGCCAGCAGATTTCTGAGTCGGCAGCAGCTGTGGTCTTTGATACAAGTCTCCCGGAGACCCATTAGTATCCTTCCTGCCAGCAGACATCCTTGTCAGCGGCAGCTGAGACCACTGCACACGTTCTACAAGAACCTTCCTTCTCTAGCCCCACATGGGTTGAGCAGGCAGGGGTGGTGTTTGATGCTTCAATGACTTCCACAGAAGTCTTTCCTACCCCAGCGGCAGGCAGGGTGACAGATCCCAGGTGGCCGCCCCATCACCCACGGACAATTCGTTGTTCAAGGAGGCTTTGGATCTCACTGCTCCGCACGTGAGTCCTGAGTCTTTGGACGTAACCGCCACACCATTCATGCTCTGAGTGGCTGAGCACATCGGCAATCGTGAGGGCCTTGGAACAACCTTCTGCACCCATGGACAAGACTCTTGCTCCCCTGATGGGCTCTGACCATGTCAAAGCACTTATTCATAGCCTGGTTGGTGACCAAGCCATGGTCCTGCCGGAGAAGGAGAAATGTGGGGCTGTTGTGCTGTCCTACTGGGGCTTGTTTCTCAAGGACATGCAGCAAAGCCCCCCAATTTTAAAACCCTTCGTGGCTGAGTTTCTAACCATGCAGCTCAGGGCCAAGACTCCCGGCACACAGGTTCCGGTAGAGCTGCTAACTTCTAGGTATCTGAGGCAATGGCGACTCCTCCCCAAGCCAGATGCTCAGAGGAGATGGTATTCTGCACCTGAGCAGACGTTTCCCTCAGGTTCTCTTCCGGTGAACTTAGAGTGGGAAGAGTTTCATGCTTGGCAGCTGAAGTTCGTCAGGGCATCTGCAGAGGCCTTCAGATGGTTAGAGGGGGATGCTAGGGGATCCATCCTTATGGCATCCTACTCTGGTGTCTCGTTGGCGGCCTTGCATACTCCATTCGGGACCCAACGCCTCTGGGAAGAGCAGGCAGCACTCAGGGAAGGACAAACCTTTCGGTAAAGGCAAAAAGACAGGAAAGCCTGTCCTGACTCTTGTATGCTGGATCGTGCCATCATAAGATTGCCAACCGCCACACAGTTAGACTCTGTGTAGCGCCCAATCTACGGCTGCCTCACTGCATATCACAGGCACTGGGAGTGTATCATGGACAATTGTTCATCCTCAACATCCTGAGACATGGCTACACACTGCCTTTCGGCAAAGACAAGCCTCCATTAAATGGAGGACCCCAGTGGTTTGAACCGCCCGCTACAGAACCTAAAGCATGAGCGTTCCAAGTGGTGGTTCAGATGCTTCGGAGCAAGTGCGCCATAGAGCTGGTGGAGGATCACGGTACTCCTGGCTTTTACAACTTACTCTTCCTGGTCCTCAAGTGGGACGGAGGATTGCGCTCAGTCATGTCCAGGCTGAACACCTTCCTGGAAGTCCTGTCCTTTGGACAGAGTACTCCCAGTCGGTGGCAGCAGCTTTGCGACCCATGGATTGGACGACGTCCCTGGATCTGGGTGACGTGTTCATCCACATGCTAATCACGGACACTTCATGGAAGTATCTGTGGTTCGCATTTCAAGCCAAATTGACCAGTTCAGGGTGTTTCTGTTTGGCCTTGCTACAGCACCGCTGGTGTTGCCCAGGTTCATGCAGACAGTTGCTGCGGACCTTCACCGGTCAGCCATTCGCAGTAATGTGTATCTGTATGATTGGCCTATCTGAGCGCTTCGGCACCTGCATGGATTCCCAGGGTCACACAGACTGCTCTGGAACTTTGCCAACGTTTGGGCCTGATAGTGAACTTTATCAAGTCGGTCTTCTGCAGGAGCAGACTTTCGTCCTTCTCTGCATCCAGTTTGTCCTGGTTGCGTACATTTGTCACCCCTTCGAAGACTAATGTGAGAGACTTAAGTCACTGCTCAGAGCCTTTGAGACTGGCAGGGTCTGCTCGGTGCAACAATGGCTTGCCCTGCTGGGCTCTCTGTCCTTGATTGACTCCCAGGTACCGCGTCCCACTCGGTTGCCTCCACCATTGCACCTTGCAGCACACTCTGTGGGGCAGATGGTTGAGAGACCAGGGCTATCAGGGCCCCGTGCTGATTCTCAGTGAGGATCAGCCGCACTTTCTGTGGTGGACCGTCGTCATGAAGGGGCAAATCCTGCCGCCTTATAGGCCCAGCTCACCATTTACAGACTCTTAGTCCGGATGGGGAGCCCTTGTGGTGAGCCAGACAGCGGCAGGCCCTTGGCCCGCATCCTTTGCGTCTCACCACATAAACTGGTAGGAGTTGGAGCCGAGATGCTTTTTACTCTAGACAATACCTTTTCTGGGTGAAAAATACGCCATGAATTGCAGAGGTAAGGAGTATGGTGAAAGCTACCTTGGTATTTCTCGGCAAAAAGGCCGAGAAACTCTGAAGTAAGAAAAGGGAGTAAGGTACCCTGGCATTTCTCAGCATGTTTGCTGAGAAACACCGACGGGAGAGTAGCATTGAAGCAGACCTCATCGTTTCTCAGCAAAATTGTTGAGAGATGCGAATTTCCTCTGCATTTCTAGGCAAAAAGTGCAGAGGATGACCCTTTCTCGGTTTTTTGGCTCTCCTTGTGTGTAGTTGTATATTGGTAGTGATTGAAATGGCCATACTAAGAACCTTGGTCCTAAGCTGAACATGTGCTTTCTCTGGCTTCAAGGGCATCTGGCTTAAGAAGGTTTTACTGTATTTACTGTATACATTGCATCAGTGATGGTAGTTATTGACACATTTGTTTATTTTACACTCATAAATTATACACCAAATGTATGGTTAAGGATGTAATACGTTACAATAACAAAATTTAAAAAACTGCATCATGGGAACGGAAGTGTATATAAACCATGCATCCTCCATGAAGAAGGTCCTTCTGGAATCCATGACAGATATGGCAAAAGCGGGAAATGAATCCAAACCTGCTTGGCTTTAAATAATGAATTCCTTATCCAGTGTACACTGACAGAAGATTGACTTCAGGGTGGAAGCTGTGAAGCTAGTACGCAGAGAGACTGGCAATTTTGGATCAATATTACCCATTTAATTTTTTCACAAGTACATTAGACCTATATATTCTCAGATTACTACATATCCATAGAGTTTTTTTGCAGGATTGGAATTTTTTGAGATTTTATAGCATTCTTTCTGACTTTGTAGGATTTTCACATTTTTCGCGCGGAAGTCGCACAAAGTTTTTTCTTTTTTTTCCAGGTTGAATTCAGAAGAAATCTAAAATAAATATCCTGTCCAGGATCGAATTCAATGATGAGTCCTGAAATAGCATAAATAAAAAGTTATAAAACTTTTAGTTTAGTCCGGGCAGGTTCATTTTCTTTCTATAAATGGCTGTAAAAGTCACAGATGGGGTTGTCAGAAAAAAAAATCCTGGGAACTGCTCCTGGATATGGTATTTTTCTTTTAATGTCCGTTGATTTTAATGTGATAGGGCAATTCATACATTTGTGAGACGAGATACAAATTGTACAGGTTGAGCAAAAAACAGTTCCGAGAAAATCGCATTGAAAGAAAATGTTGCCAATTCTTCCGCATTTATGGCTGTAGTATGACACATACTCATTTCTTCTGCTCTGTGTTTTAAATATTTTGTGAAATAAACTTGTAGCTGTACCTCTGTGATGTTGTCATTAAAAAAAAGTATATATTGTGGCTTAAATCTATACTTTTTGAACTTCGGAACATCCCACTTGGCTTGTTTGGGTGTGGGTTCACATGCAGCTTAAAGTTTCTATATTTGGGGCCCAGTAAGTGGATTTTACTAATTTGTTTTCACAACAATAGAGAATTTCAAAGTAATCAGAACAATGGTAGTGATTAGTCTGAACTGGCCCATTCTTCTCTCCACGGCTAATGGTTTCCTGTTTCTTTTGAGTGACCATTGTCAATAATTGGTTTCCAGGGGTCCTGGACTAATGACTGTACAAACAATGACATGCTTCATTATCATGCCCATGCAAACAAACCCCATGCACAGTGCTCGGCAATGCTTTAATTTTTCAGTGTAAACAAAAGTTTTGAGGTCAATTTTCTCATATAAATTGTATGTTCGTACATCTGAGTTTTTGGGAGCATGTAGTTTAAGTATCAAACTATCCCAAAATATGAAAAAGTGTTTAGAGGTTGTCCAAACGTGCTGACTTCAGATCTTCCACCTTAAAGCCACATGCACTCATGCAGCAGCTGGTAGAGCCATGTAGAGGGGCAGAAGATGATGCATGTACACGTATGTACAATGTATGTCAGTAAGATTATAATGCATGACCTCAGACTTGTAACTTGGCACTTTAATGGTCAAGTTTTTGTCAGAATGTGTTCTGTTTGTAGTAAGTTTTACCTTGGAATGCAAAGGGATGACCTGTGGCAATCTTAAGGTCACAGGTTGTACATGAAAGCTGTTTCTCTTTGCAATGACTTGAGTACCCATGCAAAAAAATCAGCCCTCTTGCTATATGCATAGCTGCAGTATTGCAAGTACCTGAATTGTATCATGCAAATGAGTTTCTAGCTGCTGCAAGGGTTGCAGAATGCTGCCAGGTTTTCTGGAGGGTGCTCATCTGATATAGTGGCATGCTGCAACATTGCAGTATATTGCTAAACAGCGGCACCAGGGCGGATACCTTAAATATATATAACCCTGCTGCCAGGGTTGCAGCATATTGCTTCATAGCTGCACTAGTGCAGCTATGTTAAATTTATCTTGCAAACCAGCTCTGTTGCTTGGGTAGGAACATGCTGCTATGTGGTAACGCCATGGTGGTGGGCATAGCCACACACCATATGGCCAGAGGTCAATTGTGGGACACAATGGCCGACATATTTTCCATGTACAAAATCTGTATATCTATATGATGAATGCAGAGGTAATATGTCTGCATGAACATACATATCTGGATCTGACTATACCGATGATTCATCTGACGTTGATATACCAACATGTGTACATGTCTGATCTCATTTCATGCAGAAATAAGTGCAAGATTTTACCTTATTTGGCTGCATGCATGCGTTATGATAATTCTGCAAACTGTCTAGAAACCTATAAGCTCCAGTTTGGTTATTTTGAAGGCACACCTGCAGTGCATATACAACATTTACATGTACAATGTATGTGCTGTACGTGATATGAATATGGAGCAACTGCAACATTCTATCTTAAAACTAGTATATAATCAAAGCAGGTAGCCAGGGGCTAATTTTGTACACATACATTGTACATGATACAGCCAAATATCCTATGTATCTAAGTTTAGACTTTGGTAACTTTGTTGGCATTACAGTGAAACCTCATGATAATGACACTCAAATATCTGGCATATTCAATATGACGACACAAATTTTCATGGGAAAAGGTTTATTTTCTGTGTTATTTGATTCATTTATATGAGATCTTCAGTTATGTGAAATATTTCGTAGGAAACAGATGGTGTCATTTATGACGACAAGTTAATTGAAGTCCCAATTGAAGCACATCAGTGTATTTAAGCTGTGAACACATGCATCTTTGCACATACAGCAATGGATCAGAATTGTGAATGGTGCAATACATATATGTATCTGAATTAAAATTTACCTACTGTTTCAATGTATTGGAACATATTGCTTCTATATCAGCCAACCTCCATTCCCTCCCAATTTCAAATGAGCAAACAGGAAGTTGATCTTACTATTGGGCATACTTCTTCTGGGATTTTCATAATAGCATTCCATTTATCTGCTAATGATGTGTCTTTTGGCCAAGAATGAAAATATCTTTCTGGATATTCGGTGGCTGTGCCACCGCACGAAACACACCTTGGCATTTTCGTCTGTTCGCAGTCAATGAAAAACTTGGAACTCTCTACCGCACGGAGGTGTAGAAGGCTGCAGAATACCGCTGTTTCCAAATTTGGCTATAAATATGTCCAAGATCACGTTTTGAACAACTGCTGCATATACATTGACATATATTATTAGTTTTCGTTACATTTCTGACCACTATAATTTGAAACTAGGAGTTTATTCTCATCAAGTAAAAAAAAACTAGGTGCAGAAGTAGGACTCCCGTGATCCGCGAAATCGCCTTTGATCTTCCATAGGTTTGCCGCTTCCGGTAATTTGACAGGTAAAGCTGATTTCAGCAACATTAAAATGCAGATTTTAGAAATATGGAATAAAATATAACTAAACCATTTTACATGTGGTAAGTGCTTGACATGAAGTTCCGAAAACACTTAAAATACAACGTAATGAGTGCCCTCCTTTAATTGCTACACAGGTACATGTATGTCATTAAAAAGCCAGTATATATAGCAAGATGCTGCTGTGTATATATAGCACCATCTTGTGCAAGATATTTTTATGTTCATAGCAGCTTCTTGTTATGCAGAGCACCATCTGCTATATGGATAGCAAGATGCTGCTATGTACGTGTAATGGACATCTTGCTGTTCATAGCAAGATATCACGATGGAGCAGCACCACTGCAGTTATGGTCTCAATTTGCAAGGTATGGAAATGTAGCAGTATGTCACTACATGTGCGTTCTATTGCTATAGGGAATTATGTTCCTGCAGTGTTAGTTGACACTCTCTTGGTGCAGTAGTGCAGGAAGGTTTTCATTTTTGTATGGGTAGGATTTTGGCAAAAGTTGGATGAAACTAAGCAAGGCGATATATCTGAGCAAGTATTCACTTGAAACTGCATGAAGTGATCTTGATTTCATTTCAAGGTCCCATGGCCACTAAATGCAAATTTATGTGTTTCTTTGTGACAACTCAAGAGACAGTTGAGCAAACTTGGCAAGAAGCAGGTGCTTATACATGTAGTGTACATGTGAAATATTGCATGAAAGTGAAGTATAGGTCAAGGTCACAGAATTTCTGTAAAGTTAAGAATTTTCTGTAGCATATAACTTAATTAAGAAGGGTTTTGTAGACATTGATCAAAATCAGTCAGATTATGCCTTTCCATGTTACCAAGTTAGGATTGTTTCACTTGGGTTTTGGATGAGAGATACTGCATAACTTTATTTTGAAACTCTGTGGGTTGCTTTTAGGAAACTCTTTGGGTTTTTTTGATAACGTTTTTTTATGTTTTTGTTTTTATGGGGTAATTTGAATAGATAAAGATTAGGTCACACGCTTGAGAGACATTAATTGACTGATTTCACAAAAATTTGTCTTGCATGCAATGACTCATGGGGCCGTATTCACAAAGAGTTTAGTCTGATCCTGAATTTAATCCTAAAATGAAAGTCAATGTGCCCTTGGGCCTTGAACTACTGAATTATTGGCCTATTGTTTGATCTAAACTTGTAGGAGTAATTAGTCTATATTCTCCACTGTAGTATGAACTTTGGAATTAAAGTTTCCATTTTCATAAAATCAATCTTAATTTAATTCAGATTTTAATCCTGGATCAAAATATTAAATACTGAATCAAACTAAGATTGATTTAATAAAATGAACCTCTAAATCCTTAAGTTTACAATGTAGCCAAGAGCATGTATTGGCTAATCCTTGAAGTTTCAATTGAAGATTGAGCCAAGGATTAAGTAGGTTAGGGCCCAAACCACATTGATTTTAATTTTGGAATTAAAGTTAGGATCATATCAAATTCTTTATGAATAAGGCCACAGGAGGATATAATATAATGAAGTTGACCAAACTTGGTCAACATATGCATCTTAAGCAATAAGACTGCTTATGATTTTAGAGTGGTAACCTTATCCGTATGCTTAAGATCACAAGGTCAGTTAAAGGAAAAGTATTTAATGGAAAGCTTAAGAAGAATTTGATCAAAATGGATGATCAAAATTGGTCCTATCATGCATTTATTTTAGGACCTTGCTTTAGGTTGCCAATAAGTGATCTTGACCACATTGTCAAGGTCACAGCGTCATGTCAGGACATGAAATGTACCAAAAGCATTTTGAGTACCTGGTACATATGTACATGTATATGAAAAGGTGTATAGAATGAAAAGCAGTGATGCAAACATCTAGAAAATATGTAGATTTATGCTTCATGAAATAATTGTTCAGTTTGCATTTAGATTTGTGATGTGCAAGTAAAATGCCACATTATTGCACAACATAACTTACAATTCCTGGATGATTCATTCCATTGGGTACTATTGTTAAGCCAGTTTCACTTGATTTTTCTCATCATAATTTTTTAACACATGCCAATCCACAGTGCTCAATCTAACATTAGCATCATGTGAAAGGATCTGGCCCCATTATCTGTCTTGTGCGTGCATGTTTTCAGTTTGTTTTTTGTTTGTTTGTTTGTTTTTTGTCTGTGGATGTGTGTGTCTTATGATACTCATCTTCATCTGCAAGAGAAATGCGCCTAGGACTTTATCTTCCCTCCCAATTATCAATTCTTTTGAAAAAACACATGAAACGTATCATGTAACTTGCTAAATAAATATAATTCATGCTGAATATATATGTGTTAAGTTTGTACTTGTGCATTGGCCCAAAAAATACAGATTGCTATTCACATGTATATGGTTACAGGTAAGTGCTTAGTCACAGAAGCAGAGGCCAGTGTACAAAAATGATGAAGAAACTGATAGCACTGATAGCTGCAAATACAGATTAACTGTTATTGTAAAGACTCAAGGGGGTGAAATATACAGCCATTCTGCAGGAACAATGAAAGCCCAAATAAAAAAGTCAGTAGCCTCAAAAGGCAAACAGAAAGGCAAGGCCAAAATTATTGAGGACAAAAGGCATGGCAAAAAAGGCAAGCCCTTGGGTGCTGTAGACAGAAAGGAACGCAGCACAAAACCGAGGAGCACAAAAAAGAAAGTCAATTCAAGAGTTGTCATGACCAATATAAAAGGCAAGGTATTGGCTGTCACAGACAAAAAGGTGAAAAGAAAAGGCAAGTCTGTGATTGATGGAGACAAAAGGAAAAACAGCTGCAGGACAAGAATGGTTACAAGGACAAGAAAAGACAAATTGGTAGTGTCAATGGAAAAAAATAAAAGCAAACCTTTGGTTACAGTTGATAAAAAGAAAGGAAGGTCTGTGGCTATTAACAAGGAAAAAGACAAACCAACAGTTGTGGAGAACAAAAAGAAATTCAAGGCAACAATCGTGGACAAAGAGGAGAAGAATTCAAATGTTGTCATAGACAAATCAACACTGGTCATGGACCAAGAAACGAACAAGCTTACAGTTTCCATGAGCGTAAAGGAAAGCAACCCAATGGTTTCTCTGGACAAGGAAGACAAACATGTGGTTTTCATGGATAAAAACAATGAGCAGCCAGTGGTTGCTGAGGACAAACTGGATGGAAAACTAGAGAGCATCATGGTTACAGAGAAGGACAGAACACCAATGAACATCTCTGGTGCAAAGGATTTAGAGATGAAATATTGCAAAGAGGAATCAAATCAGTTCAAATTATTCAGAGCTGTTCAGCTGGGAATAAGGCCCAGGCCACATAAATCATCAGAGCAGCATTTAGGTGATCCAAGTACACAGAATCAGAATGAAAAGGACTTCAAACAAAAGCTTGGAGAAGTGGGTAAAAGGCACTCAACTGCTCGTGATGAAAATGGTATCAGAAGGAAGTCTCTGAAGAGATGCTGTAAAGATAAACCTCAAAATACTGGCACAAATGACAGAGAAATACAGAAGAAGAGTCTTCCAAAAACACAGCTTTTGCTCAAGAGTTATGCTACAAAGAACAAACAGATAGCAGGCATGAGTCATCCAAAGCGGCAAGGTGTGATAGGAAATAAATCCTTCAATGACAAGGAGGAATCACAGAGAACCACTGCTACCCGTAGCAAAGAGAAGTGGAAGAACTTGACTGTTGGTGACACTGATGACAAAGTGAAAGGTAATGGTACTGATGCAAATGGTATCAATGACAAAGACACACAAGGCATTGTTCTTCCAAAGAACAAACTCTGTGTGCTTAATAAGGAACCCCAGGGCACTGCTAGTGCTAATGGCAGTGTTAAAATAGGGAAGAACCCATCGAAGAAAGAATTTTTGCTGAAAAGATATTGTTTCCAGAGCACCACCAGCGACTGCAATGAAAAATCAGAGAAAAGACAGGAGAAGAACCCCCCAAAGAATGCAAGTATAATAAAAAAGAGTAACCCAAGTGGTACAAGTGCCAATGACAAAGCTAAATTGGAAACTCAAGAAGATGAAGTTAGAATTTTTGACAGTTTTGATGAAATGCAGGATGCCATCATGGATGTGGTGAAAGATGAAAGGAAGAGGGAGGAAGCTGTGCAAGTTCTGGAGCAGGAAGGGTACAAGTGGAAGAGTGGCAAAGCCAGGGGCCAGAGAATCATTGATATCAGTAAGTGCAGAAGCAAGCATTTGACAATACACTGGAATCTTCCAATTAAGACCACCCAATTAGAAGGGACTAAAAATGTGGTCTTTATAGCAATATAATTTAAGAAAAAACTGAATTGAGACTAAATTGTTGGTATAACTGTGATCCCGCTCTTGAAAAGCCACAATCCCCTTACCAGGGCCACCTCCTCTTGAGACACCACTTCATAATGCAGCAAGTGTACCCTTTGCTTTATATTTTACCCCTCATGAGAGGTCATCCCTCTTAGAAGGACACATATCTAATGTATTTGGAATGGCCTCACAAGAGGAGGACTACTGTATTATAGACATGGTCTTGGTACAGAGGTGGCCTGAATTGGGGATTCTACTGTATAACCATTGTATACTCCATTTTAAAAGCCTGATGAATATGTCTGACACAAGATTGGTTACTACAGGAGTAGTATTGGATCCAAGTTTTTTTCTTACATGCAGAAATGAATTCAGTGCACATGCCCATAGGCGGTACCAATTTTCCCTTCCCACTCCTCCAACCCGAGTGTGAGTTGGGTAGAGGGGAACAATATAGCTTTTTCGAAATTCAGTTACTGACTCTGGCCACCTGAGTGCAAAAATTGTGTGCATGACTGATTTCATATTTCGATGAGCCAGAGCTTTTATTTTGCAGATGTTAATAATCTTCTATTACGACTAGATCAGCTTCAAAGAAGGGTGACATTGACCGAATTTCCAAGGTCACTACGCCACATTAGTGAATTTGGTTTCTGCATCCACTTCTTAGGGTCATAAGTGCCCCCTTTAGTACTATCAACAGGGTAATGACGGCAGATATAATGATGGTAGGGGGGCATCTATGTTTAACAAACATGTCTTGTTTTTTAAGTGTTTGTACTTAAACACTTTTAATTTGTGAGTGTAATTTTGATCAACATATTGCCAGGGTTTAAAGCTGAGTGACCAGGCTCAGTCAATCAGCACAATGTCTTTGGTCATTTGCCCTGAAACTAAGGTTTAATTTTTATTGAAAAAGATATTTAAAAGTTTTAAAAAGGCCTTGTCAGGTATTAAATAATTAGTTTTGTGGCATGCTTTTGACAAGATATATTTCATTAAAACAAGGCTGACACCATGTAACATTGGTGTGTGTATGTACACGTATAGTGCATTAAATCAGTAGGCCACTAGCGATCTGTTTGGCTTTATATATATAAAAGCATATACATCACAAGTGTCTTTTTGATCACAAGCAAATATAGTATGTTGATAATTATGTCTCCATGTGGAACTTGGCAGACATTATTGTGGTGCTTGTGCTGTTGCTTCTTGTTCTTCAACACTTTTGGTTTGCACACAATAAGTCTTGAAGAAATCAGTGAAACTTAAGAGGAGGCCTACATTTTATTGTATTTGAGTCGCCTTGACCTAATTCTCAAAGTTACAGGGTCACTTATATGAGAATTAAGTCCATTTCTGTGCAAAAACTGCTTAAGGACTGAGCTGAACATGATGGAACTTGGTAGGATGTGGCTGGGTGAGATCTTAATTTCATCTG
Organism: Hermodice carunculata; assembly: GCA_964020975.1. Lineage (NCBI taxonomy): Eukaryota > Metazoa > Annelida > Polychaeta > Eunicida > Amphinomidae > Hermodice > Hermodice carunculata. Next base: position 69,872,000 of record OZ026614.1, on the reverse strand, counting down.
GGACACCTGAACCTATTTCTGAAGGTCACAGGGTCACTCATGTAAATCTGGTTTCCCTGTAACGATATTATCAGTTTTCTCCTTCAGAGACAAATTGTTCAATGTTAGGAGACATTTGATTTTGTCTGGAAAAATCAGTATAACTTCTGGTAGCAGATATTATACTGGTGGTATAATGACTGCAGTGCTGGAGACAGCAGGACTGTGTGGGGCTCAGGTGAAGGAGACGTCCATACCATACTATACCACCAAGGACCCAGATGTTGTCGTGACCACAGCTGATGGCAGACAGACCACAGACCTGGTTGATCAGACCCTGCAATCAGCTCTACCAGCCTTTTCTGTTCCACAGGAGCCACAAGAGATGCTGGTAAGTGAATGCTGAAGGGAAAGTATATAGGGCCGCAGAAGTTTACCATATTATCAGCTTTGGAAACTTTCTATTTTCATTTTTCATTTTTATAACGTCCATTGGAAATCACTTATTGTAATAACTTTACAAAAGTTTCAATGAACGTTTGTTGAATTTGAATTTTGTACTACAGTTTTTTATGTTACAAATCCTTTGTTTAATTGCCTACATTTGAAGCAGACCAAGTACTATGTTATCTCTACAAGCTGCATGAAGAAAACCTGGAAACTTGTCTGTATAGCAGACAAATTCAGTCATCATTGAACATAGATATTATTAGTGATTAATTTTCCACCTAGGTCTGAAATAAAAGTTTATGTGCTGTTGATTGTGTACTTATCTTAAATCAAATATTCATTTTATGAACTAGTCATTTCCAAATGTAAAGTTCAATTTCAGCCACTCAAAATATAGGTATATATACACAAACATGTACAGTGCAGTGGTGGTTGCAGCTTTTTAAGAGGACAGTGCAAGAGGGCACATAAAGAAATGGAAGATTAGAATTGGAGCATTTCTACAACACAAAAAATTCTTTGAAAGATTAACTATATATTGAAGGAAATCAAGTGATGTATGCATATGTTTGTAATTGATGTTATATATATTATGTGTAGTTTAGGACATCACATGTCACAATGATGTGTGACAAGAGAGAAAAATGAAAGAAAAGCAGGAAACAAAAAAAAAAATTAAAGTAGGGGCATAACTGTATATTTTGAGATGCAGAAAAGACGGCAATGTATCCTATCCAGTCCTGTCAGGTCTGGCCCAGCACAGCTCCAACCCCAACTGTGTTACCCTTTTAAATTAAACTGTGTACTTTGGAAAAATAGATAAACAGAGGTTCAGTTGTACACCTATAATTATCTAGAATTTATAGCCGATGAAAGATAATGGTTTGCAAAATTGAAGCAGTACAAGGGAAGAGTGTGGAATCAGTGATCAATGCACTGAGTTTTATATTTTGCCTGTGTGAAGGCTGTATAAATATAACATGACCCTATGGTGATATGTACCATCTTGTGCAAAGTGAAAACCCATTTGTCATTTGGAACAAAAAGTTGATTGACAGAATTTCCCTTTTGATAAATACATCACGTAAACACATTCTGGAAGTCTACATACAGTTTGCAAAACATGTCTATACACACTGTAGTCATTAATGTATGTATATTCAAGCTAGTTTTTCCAAGGAATGGAGCAGGTTATGGAATAAAACATGCAAAAATATTCTGATTCAAACCAGTGACAGATTTTTCATTATTCAGATGAGAATCTCATTGCTGCAGAATGATTTTCTTCATGAAGAAACAGCAAAATAGTTTGAAAGAATACTTCCTTTCGTCAAAAAAGAAATTTCTTAGAATTGTTACCCGAAACTTAAATGAGAAAATCAAATACATGTAGATATACTTTGTCAGAATTGTCTTACTTTCTTGTTGTTTTTAGCTCAGCTGACTTGTCAGTCACCTGAGCTTATAAAATGGTCCTTCGTCCATCGTCTGTCGGTCGTATTTCAAAGGTTGAGAGGACCGGTTTAAAACCACCAGTTGCCTTTTGTGGGCGACTGCCTGTCTGAAGTCAGGAGTGAAACTTGTTTCTTCACATTGGTATTGGAAGATAAATCTTGATGCTTTGGTAACTCTGGAATCTCTTTGCTGTCATTGTTGGGTTTTATATTTATGAATATGCAGGGGTCACATTAAGGATTTTTCAGTATGTGTCCGTTGGACCCATCTTTCTTCTTTTTCAGGAAAAATAGTGGGTCCATGAACTGAATTGATGAGTCCAGTCTAAAATTGTGCAAACTAGACTTCATTTGATGTAATTTGATTAATTGATTTTTTTGGTATAATCAACGTACATCATAATGATGAATAAATAAAACATGCAGGTAACTTAAGCCTTGAAACGAACACAACATAGGGCCTATATGCTCACATAGGTAACTCATTATTATGAAATTTAAGATTGAATAAAAAGTTACCAATATACCAATGTAAAAGGCTTTAAAAGTTGTTGAGTGTACCAAGGATGGATTGAATCTACCACGGGACCTGCTTTTCAGACAAAGTCTATAACACATACCTGCTTTTAAGACAAAGTCTATAACACATCCCTGGTCTACCAAAAAATTGTTGTGAAGGGGGCTTCACCCCTGGCACGCTGCCACTGTGCCAGCATCTGATATCGCACACCGTGTGCCACCGGACAGTTTTTTTAACTCCCTTGCACAACAAGCGGCATGCATGATTGAACATGCCTGAGCTCTGTTATTTTTGCGATTGATTCCACATGACGAAATGGTCAGAAATTACATGATTTACATTTCTGTGTACTTTCTATTTCAATATACCTGAAAAATTTGATGCCGTATGCGGTGTTCAGAATAAGAGTCTGATCTTTAGTCCGGTTACTTTTTTCACCAGCTGCAGCCTACAAGTACAACTTACAAGCCGTGCAAACTGCAACACAAGCAAGTACACACAGCCCGTCACGGGCATTCCGTTAGGTTGAACGTATATTTTTTTGGCCTTCGATCGTAAATTTCATTCCTATCTTGTTCTGTCGTACAGATTTGTTGCATTCAAACATTTCAATAAAATCAAAACAACCAAATTTTGTTAAAAAAGACCAATAAGCACGTGACCCAACAGAGACTGATCAACAGCAGTCAACATCCTGTTATAGGCCTAATGCAAATTTTCACTTCGTCCACGTGTGACCGTGCATGACTAATCTGCGTGTTTTCCTTGCCGTCTGTAATGAATTTTCACTCGTGCCTTTATCTGTGTCTAGATTTGCTCGATAGAAGTCTTCTTGATGAAAATATGATGTGAAAATTTAACATCTTGGTCCAATAGTCTTTGCGTAATATCACTTGTATACCTCCCCAACATTGCGGACATGAGACACGTACATGGGCAACAACGAATTTGATTGGACAGTGAGCGGCACGTGATCAAATCCACCCAATGAGGAGCCTGGAAGTGCTCTCAGCGAATTTATAATGAGGTAAAATGACGTACATCCATTCCCATTCTGGGAATTTTTTGGTGGGATACCCCAGGGATATATTTTTCTTAGCAAATAAGAGAGCTTGTTCCATGGAAAGACGAACTTCAGAGGATTCCATTAGTATGATATATAGAATCATGATATTGATAATGGTCTATGCAAAACACTGTGACCGCTTGGGGAAATTTTTGCAGTTGTATTATTCAAAATGCATCACGTTTTTGTGCGTGCGTCCACAGAGATGCAAAATGACAATATTTTATTATTTCCAGGCGTCTATTCTTCATTTTTTGCATCTATGATGCAGGATGCAAGCTTAATGTGACCCCTGAATATGGGTTATGTTTTTCTACATGAGTGTATCATACCAGAGACGTCCGTCTAAAAATCACATTTTTTACTTCTCCAAACTGTCAGCCATATTTACTTTAAACTTAGTAGGAATGTACCTTGGGTGGGTCTCCATAAAATTTGTTCAAATGGTCATGTTTCAATGATTTTTGAATTTTTTATGAATTTTTGGTTCTTTTTTGGGGCAAATCTTTAAAAAATCTTCTCTGAAGCAGCTCAACCAACTGCTTTGATATCACATAGAAACACTCCTAGGGACTCCTAGTTCTAAATTTGTGAACCAGGTGGTGCTTCATTTTGTTTTCTAATTTTTTATGATTTTTTGTGTGTTTTTGCTATTTTCAACTTCTTCTCTAGAACCGTCACTCATATGTATGTCACTTTCTATATAAGTGTATCATACTAGAGACGTTCGTCTTCAAATCACATTTTCAACTGCTTCAAAACTGTCAGCCAGATTTACTTCAAACTTGGTAGGAATGTACCTAGGTTGGGTCTCAACAAAGTTTGTTCAAATGGTCATGCTCCAATGATTTTAAATTTTTTTATGCATTTTTTGTTCTTTGTTGGGGCAAATCTTTAAAAATCTGCTCTGAAGCCGCTCAACCAACTGCTTTGATATCACATAGATACACTCCTAGGGACTCCTAGTTCTAAATTTGTTAACCAGGTGGTGCTACATTTAGTTTTCTAATTTTTTATGATTTTTTTGTGTCTTTTTGCTATTTTCAACTTCTCTAGAACCGTCACTCAGATTAAGCTGAAACTTATTGGATATTGTTCCTTGTGAAAGGGTCAAACAAAGATGTTCCCTAGGTGTCACTGCTGTGGATTCCTGATTTGTAACGATTTTTTTCAATTCAGGTAGGTATCACTAAATGCCCCTTTCCCATTGATTACTATGCAAGTTGATAGACATTCTAATGGTAATTCACATTTTTGACTGGTTCTCCAAAACCATCATCCAGATTGACTTCAAACTTGGTGGCAATGTGCCTTGGGTGTCATTCTAGTGGTAATTCACATTTTCGACTTCTTCTCCAAAACCATCATCCAGATTGACTTCAAACTTGATGGCAATGTACCTTAGGTGGGTCTCTACCAGGTTTGTTCAAATGGTCATGCTCCAGTAATTTTTGATTTTTTATGCATTTTTTGTTCTTTTTTGTGCAAATCTTAAAAAATCTTCGTCTTCAAAACTGCTCCCCCAATTGCTTTTGATATGACACAGGGCTCTCATAGAGACTTGTAGTTCTTAATTTGTTCACCATATTGCACTACAATTTTTTCCAATTTTTTAATGATTTTTGTGTTTTCACTATTTTTGAGTTCTACTCCAGAATCGTCACTCAGATTTAGTGGAAACTTGGTGGATATGTTCTTTGTGGAAGGGTCAAACAAAGCTGTTCACTAGGTGGCACTGCTGTGGATTCCTGATTTTTAACGATTTTTTCAGTTGGGGTACTTTTTGATAAATGCACCTTTCCCTTTGATTACTATACAAGTCAATGGGCATTCTAATGCTAATTCACATTTTGGACTTCTTGGAAGAAACTGTCTGTCAGATTGACTTCAGACTTGGTAGCAATGTACCTTGGGTGAGTCTGCCCAATTTTTTTGAATGGTCATGCTCCAGTGATTTTTTGGATTTTTAATTTTTTTTCTGGAAAATCTTTAAAAAAAGTTTTTGTAGGAAAGCATAACATGGGAATTTCTTTTAGTGGTTGTAACCTAAATAATTCTTGGCCAGATTTGTATCAAACTTGGTAGGGATGTATATTTGATAAGTGTCTACTTATTTTGTGCCAGTGGTCATGCTCTATTGATTTGTGGACCTTGTCCTCATTCCCAAGGTCACAGAACAACTGACATGAAATTTACTGTTCACTTGATAACTCGAGATCCATTTTGAGTCAGGACCTTGATGTTGCACATATTAATGTTTCTCTATGTAAATGATGCTTAGACAGTACATGAGTGACCTTGACCTCATTTCTGGGGTCAAAGTGTAACATATATCAATTTTACTCTTCATGATAACTTGAACTTGGACCTTGATGTTGCACATGTTAATGTTCTTCCATAAAGGTCAGACTTACTCCGTACAAGGGGGACCATAGTTCACAGAACCACAAGTGTGATGAATCTCTAGGTCAGCTGAGCAAGTGCTGTTCACACAGTCTTCTTGTTTTAAAATAACATTGCCCTGCTCCTCCAACATGATGGTTTTTTGGGGAGGTGAAGAAAACATGTTTTGTGTGACAGAAACAGTTTTAATGTTTGTTAAGATAACCAGTTTGATATCTTAGACATGAAAGAGGATTTTGTCATAAAAAATAAATAAAAATAAAAACAAGGAAGTAGGAAAAATATCTATATCATTCTTTTCATTAAAAATTGAATCATAAGTATTGTTTGTTTTGAGGAAAGCAATTTTTTAGCTTAACTGACTTATCAGTCAGCTAAGCTTATGGGATGGTCAGTCATTTGTCCCATCTGTCCATCATTTGTCCCTCTACAATACGTATATATGTTTTTGACTTATGCCAAACCATTGTACCTGGTCCACTTCAAACTTAGTGTGGATATACCTTTGCGGTGTGTACCAAATTTGTTCAAATGGTTATGCTCTGGTAAAATGGGTATTTTTTTATGAATTTGTTTTGGTTCTTGTTGTTTTTGTTTTTGGCAAAATCTTTAAAAAAAAATTGTCTGAAAGCATTTGGCCAATTGCTTTGAAATTGTCTAGGGACACTTCTGGGCACAATGGTGAGACTTAAACACTTCATGGATGACCTTGACTTTATTCCCAAGGTCATAGAGATACTTTTTGAATTTTACTTTTTGAGCTGGGACTTTATTGCTGGTTGTCCTCTATGTGGGCCAGATTTACATAGTATGCAACTGACCTTGACTTCATTCCCAAGGTCATGTGGTCACATTAATGAATTTTACTGTTCACTTGATAACTTGAAAACTATGATTTAGAATTTTCACTGTTGAGTCATGGTCATGGGACCACTTCATTTTGTAGATGCAAGTTTATCTGAGCACATGACTGTTGCAGTTCTCTTGTTTACTTCACATGATTACAAAAACAGCTTTGATTCAAGAACATGTATGGAGATACTTAAACTCAATGTTTTTTGTTCAACTGGCAATTAAGTCACAAGACTTCCATGGTAACAGATGTAACACAAGTTTTTAGGTAGCTTACGTAATTTTTTTTATGGGAGGTTAGCCAGGATATTAAGAAAAAAATGACAAAAGTGATTCCCTCATATGCAGATATTATCAAACCATAATACTATTTTAGCCTGATTCCCTACAGCCATTGGACTATTGCATACTCAAGAAAGTTTACTTTGGAGACAACAAAAATGAGTGTTTTAAAGAAAAATATACACATGTCAAGCTCTTTGATTTGAATAGAATATAATTCTATATCTATTTACTCCTGCTAAAACAAAGAATGCTCATATTGATTTAACACGGAGAGTGGTAAATATTGTCTTTTATATAGAATTGGATACACCGCTGTAATTTTATACACTGTAGGCAAGAAACACTAGTTCATGCTGGAGTGAGACCATGCAGTACAACAGATTGTACTGAGAATAGGACAAAGTTCAGAATTTGGTGATTACTGTATGTGGCATTGAGCTTCATTGTATGCCTAGGAGAGTAGAAGTCTGCCTGCAGAAATTCAGAGGGCACAATCCCTACTAATCCACCAACACACAGCCTTCAATCAAAAGCAAAAGGTCCTTTTCATGGCCATCACACTGTCTCAAAAGAGTAATTAAATGGTGTCACAGACCAAAAACAGTCCCCACTTACACATATACCCTATGCATCATGGCCAAATGTTATGCCAATAGTAGCATTTTTTGGGGGGGTATATTTTATTTCAACTATATTTTATTTGTAGGATCCAGAAAAACAGACAGAAGTTGAGCTCAGCGACAGGTGTGACGATGCTGGAAAAGTTATTGGGGAAGCAAAGCCATGTAAGTTGTGACATTTATATGTATATTTGGCTTAGGACTACGTACCTTTCCTGGTTTCAGTCTTTACACTGCATCAAGACTGAGTGTGAAACATACATGTACTGTCGAAATTGTAAAGTAACCATGCCAGCTCAGAATCGCTCAGCTCTTTTCTGTTTTGACTGTTAGACTGACATTTTGGAGATGCCACAAGTCGTTTGCCACCAAAGCAGACTGTGTTATGTCTACTCTTCTGCCCTTGTTTGACAAGGTCACTGTTCTAGCCTTGTGAAAGAGACTCAGTTTGTAGTTGGCCCAACGTAGTTACCATGGTAACAGACTACATTACACTTGGGACCAGACTTTGCTACTGGCCAAGGTGATAATGATAAAGTTCATGATTGGTGTCTCAGTCTAGAGGGAGGATCACAATGTAGTTTTATTTTCCTTATAAATAACATTCTGTTAAGAAGGGCAGACCAAGGGTAGTAGAGATAACATGGAACTTGGTCAGCTTTGGAGGCAAACAAGTTGTTATAATGACAGGATTTTGAGGCAAAATGGCCTGTTCTCTGTTTTCATGCGCTGTTCATAGGGATATCCCTGTCATAAATCTTTGGGGGTTGACACCTACATTGTGGCAGACATGAAATGATACTGAGCTGGGCACATTCATATTCAACTGCAGTGGCAGAATATCTTGCTGTGTGCCCACAGATTAATTGTTTTGAAATATTACAAATGGGCTTAACGTAAAGTGGGGCTGATATTTTTTTTTTTTTTTTTCAAATAGTTTTTGGGATTTCACCTGTCCATTATTCAAATGTTTTCCCTGAAATGTTTGTTTTTTAAACCATTGATTTTTGATATTTGTGGATGACTATGTTTGTTTGGTAACGCAATATTCTGTTTCCCATAATGGGTCTCTGAGCCGCTCTGTAATCACAGTTAAAAAAATGTTATCGTGAGTAAGATACCCCAAAAAAGTATTCTGCTTTTTCTCAACATAAGATTTTTTGTTATAAGAAAGAAAAATACAGATATATTCTCAATATTCTTGTTTCAAGGGGAAAAAAATCCTCGCTCACTCCTAAGATTTTCCATATCTTGTTTCAAGAAAAAGTGTCTTCACTTTTTCTCGTTTCAAATCATGAGATTAATAGTAGCACCTTTATTACTAATAGCTATGTCATTGTTACTGATAATGTACTGTTGAAATTTTAAAGTAGCCATGCCAGCTCAGATAGAAGTTCCAGCCAGATTTTAAGCTCGGCTGGCTGTACAAGGTCAGCAAAGCTCTTGTGATGAGTTTATGTGTCCTTAGAACTCAGATTTTTTGCTCTGAAACCAGTATACTTAAGGATATATGGCAAGTTAGCATTGGCTTTAGTGATCAGGGACACCCTTCTTTTGACAACTCAATATACTCAAAAAGCTCATAAAGTATACATTTTTGAAAGCAAACAACATAAAGATTAATTCTGTAGCAATGTAATAGTGTTTACCAGCTACAATGTTTACACAGCAATTGTCAAAGGGTATAGAGGTGACTATCATTCTTTAATACAAATTTGGCTTCAACTCCTATATTTTCATATGTTTTAATATCAAAATAGTGGTAAACTATAAAATACCCTATAAATGTAAAAAGCGTGTCTCAAATTTTGAACTTTTGTTGCTGTTCTGATATGCAGCTGTTTGAAGTTGAAAAGATGACACATCAAAGGCAAGCCACCTTTGATCAACTCTGGTGACAAAATGGAATAAAATGGAAAATCTTCAGTTTGCTGCAGATTTAAGGCCAATATGTTTAGACTTGAATAAGTTGAAGCGATATTTGTGCTAAATTATGATGATCACTTACATTGTAATTATTAAACAAAGATTGTAACTAACTGACAAAGTGAAATTGAAATGAGTAGCATCCTCAGTTTGTTAGCTTTCTGAAAATGTATTATTTACAATACATGTACTTTATATTTGAATCCAAAGTTATATTCTGTAATTTGTGAAAGTCACTGCTAATTTGCCGTATGCGTGTTCCATTAAGTTGGTGATTCATCAGTGGGATGGAGCAGATGTTTTGCAAAGAATTAGTAGTTTGAATCAAGAGGAGATACCCCGACTTTTGTGTGTAAAATTGGGTAGTTTTGTCAGTTATTAAGGTGGTATAATAGAGTAAGTGGCATACAGCCACCCATAGCAGTGCACCTAATGAGAGGCTGCAGGGAACATGCTGACAGTCAAATAGGAATTCATACAGAAGCAACAAGTAACACACCACACAAAGTACCAGGAGGGTTTGCTAAAATGCTAAAAAATTGTGTGAAAAGCGATACTTCAACATGTATGTAATGACAGTCTTAGCACTGCTGACCAAGAGATGCCAGGGCAAAAAAAGTGATGCCCTGTGAGACAGTCTCATCTTTGGGCAATCTTTGTAAGGCCCTTGGCAAAGAGATTTGGGAGTCAAGTAGGCAGCTGGCCCTGCTATACATGCCTCCCAAAAGGGTGGGTGGGTGGGTGGGGAGGTGGAATTATCAATTTTTGCGTACAAAGCAGACAAAATTAAGCAGCTAAATTTGCCATTTTTTTTTTTTTTTAGTTTGAACTGAATGCCATAATTGCAGGCCTAAGAGTACACCAGGTATGATATCGATTACACTTTCAGGGCATGTTTTATAACATTAATTATGGTCTTCTTGCACTTCAATATACAATACAGTGTCAGTCATGGAATCCGTTTGGAGAGGTCTTGTGGATGTGGAAGGTAAGTCTCATGCAGACACAGGTGTTCATGGCATTTTTAAGGGCCTACAGCCATAGGCCTATCTTGCGCAGTGATCAGACTGTGAGCATAAACAGGCTGAGACAATTATTTCTCCCTTTTGCTATCAGTCTGTCCATACACAGTAGATCCTCCTTGCCCGTAATGTCTGTTTTATCCACTGTGCAGTTTGATGACTGCAGGGTTTCCGTTAACCCCCAAATGGGGGTATATTACTCTTTCAAATCCTTGATCAAAGAGCCTTGATAGACTGGTCCAAGTATGTAGCCACAGTAAGACAAACATATGACCACATACCTCAGTTTCTTTTGTCAGTAAGTTGTGACTGAGCATTTAGGCATTTTTGTGTCAAAGATGAATATTGCATGTCAAAATTGTATGCCAGCTTTGGAGTTTGCTTCAGCTTAACCTTTTTCCCGTGAATTATGGCTGACTTTAAGGACTAAGTCAACAGCTTTCCTTGGTGTGGGTTGGGTGCTGAGTTCCAAACCAATGCATGCCTGGAAAAGCTGTTTGCTTGAGGCATGCTATCTTGATAGCTAGGTTATATCTTCAGTTTTCATTTGAATTGTTTTTCAAAACTGTCAAAACATTGATGTAAATGGCGTTTCACAACAAGCTGGTTTCCAACAGTGTAAAGAGGAAAGAGTTAAAGGGCCCAGTTTTAGTTGGTGCATGACTACTTAATGGACTCCATGAGGGGTAAAAAGATCACTGCTCTTGTCTGTGTTGGTGCATTGGTTATGGCATTGATTGTGTCTGTAAAGATCAATGCAAGGATGTAATTAAACTTGAAGTAAATAGTGTCAAATGATGAAATACATGGATCATTATCAAGACAAATATATAATTTTTTCTCTTGTATATGCTGCTTGTTTTATGATGTGAATAGTTTTGTAGAGTGTATGTATGTGACTACACCATACTCTCATGTAATGGTTTATGTCCCTCATGTACAGTGAAACCTGTTTTGAGAGACTGCCCCCAGGGCAGGCCAAAAATGGTCATATAAGGCAGGTGGTCTCTCAATAGAGTTGCAACAACATGGGAAAGATGGCAAACAGGACATGGTAAACATGGTCCCAAAAGGGAGGTGATCTTTCCTCAGTTTCAAACCAGGTTTCAGTGTACATTTGCCAAACATACAATGCATGAAGATTTCTGGTTTTTGATATGTCTGCTTAATGGCCAAGTTGCACCTTTCGACAGATGTATGTCTGGCCTGTCGCACTGACCAGAATGTAGTAGGTCCTCATCCAGTCTTTCATGGTGGCTTGTGCAAGATGTGCAGGGTGAGTACATATAGCACAATTGTGCATCTGTGAAGTTATTCATGTGCAATAACATGCAGGGCCATTTATTTAATATATTTCAATATACTGTCTCACAGCTAATCAATGTACATTTGTTCTTCTGTAAGCATTTGTTTGTATCTTCTCTTGCAAATAAAAGAAGCAGGCTTTTTGTTTAATATTCAAATTTTGCAGCTAGCCCACAAATGAAAATGCTAGTAGAGGCAATGTTGCATTGAGCGTTTCATTGGAAAAAAAAAAAACCCAACAGATTTTGGATGTGAAGGAAATTCTTTGAAGATCAACTGCCAAGATTCCATAAAATTAAGTTACTTGCAGAAGAAAGCTTATTAAAATGTTAAAACCACTGGTGTACTTTGATAGCAGTTAGGCACTGTTTTATGCTTTTTTAGCTTATTAAAACATGAAAACCACTGGTGTACTTTGATAGCAGTTGGACACTTTTCTATGCCTTTATTTTCTGCTACAATATTGCAGGAAAAAATAATAAAATAAATAAATTGGAGATCTAATTTCAGAGCCAAGAATTTCTTTTGATAGCTTCAAACCCTGGGCTCAAAATTCCGATGTGCTTAAATATTCTAACCTATTGTGCATGCTGAATAAGTTCACATTGTCTATAAACAGAGTATTATTATTTTATATGCAATAACCAGATAGTGTAGATACTATATGTAAATAGCTAAGTCTGTCTGTGCATCCATTCAAACTTAAGCGCTTTCAAATTTATTGTTTCTTCTTCAGAGGTTTATAGAGAAGGAATATTAGACATGTGGCAGTGTGTCTAAAATATAGCCCTGGGGGAGCTGTTCTGTGATCTGATTGGGCATCATACATGGCTTCCAGTTGGACTAGCACATTATCATATAATTAAAGAAAAAGAAGAAAGAAAAAAAAACAATGCAAACACAAAGAATTACTTTGATGTGCAACAACCTAGTGTCTGATACACTTCTTGCTAAGGCTGGCAAATAGCAATGTGAAGTTAAAACTGATGAGAAGTAACTAGCAGAGAGCAGAGAGCAGTACATATGTATACAACAGCATCTGCTCAAACTGCCTCAATGAAGCACAATGAAATACAGTAGTCCCCGTGACGAGAGACCCCTGTCATGAGAGACCACCCTCTCATGACAGACCGCTTTTCAGAATCCCAAGTCCTATACTTCCTATGTTAATATACCTGTCATGACAGACCACCTGTCTCATAAGACCACTTTTTTGGTCGCTGTAGGGGCAGTCTCTGGTGACAGGGACCACTGTAGTGCATTGAAGCCACCCTTAAGATATGCAACACATGATCTCTGACAAACGATGACTTTTACTTTCAATTCTAGCACAACTTCATAAATCCATGATGCACAGAACACAGTTTCCAAATCACAGGAGAGCTGTTGGAAGCACTGCATCACTAGACTGCAATTTGCATTCCAGATTATGACATGAAAATAAATTTCCTGAGGGAGCTTATTGTTGCCATATGAATTCCTACTTTGTAAAATATTCAGTGTGTATAAAAATGCACATTACCCCTTTTTTGTGGAGATACAATCATTTGAAAATAATATGTGATACCATACAAAATAAGTACATGTATCGTCAGAATTATTGCCATTGCTCTTCAATTCCACTGATAACATATTTCCAACATCAGCCAAGGGGAAATCCTTGCGCAAGCACAGTCAAGTTTTCTAGGACTACAGTGTATTTTGCATGCTTTAGTCATCAGCAGTATAGTTTAATGTACATGTACATCTTTAAGAGATATACATTTGTGTATTTATCTCATGAAGTAACATAATTAGTCATTTCAATCCTTCTGTCGTCAAAAGAAGACTTGTATCAACAATATGTTCCAGTTCTTTGATTAATAAAATGGAAAATTCAATCAACTGCCTTTTAGCTCAGCTAACTTGCTAGTCAGGCTGAGCTTTTAGGAGGCGCAGTCGTCCATCGTCCATCCGTTCACAATTACAGTTTTTCTTCTTCGCCAAAACCGTCTGCCAGATTCACTTCAAACTTGGTGGTAGTGAACCCTGGGTGGTTCTCTACTAGTTTTGTTCAAATGATCATGGTCCAGTGATTTTATGATTTTTATGAATTTTTTGTGCTTTTTAGGCAAATATTAAAAAACCTTTTCCAAAAACGCTCACCCAATTGCTGTGATATCACACAAGAACACTCCTACTGACTCCTAGTTTTTAATTTTTTCACCAGGTGGCGCTGCATTTTTTCTAATTTTTTAGGATTTTTTTGTGTGCTTTGCAATTTTTGACTTCTCCAGAACTATCACTCAGATTAAGCTGAAACATGGTGGATATGTTCCTTGTGAAAGGGTCAAACAAATAGTTCACTAGGTGGCATTGCTGTGGATTCCTGATTTTTAACGATTTTTTCAATTCTGGTGCTTGTCGGTAAATGCACCTTTCTAATTGATTACAGTGTAAGTCAGTGGGCATTCTAATAATGCTTATTCACATTTTTGACTTCTTCTCTGAAACCGTCAACCAGATTGACTTCAAACTTGGTGGCTATATACCTTGGGTGGGTCTCTGCCAGGTTTGTCCAAATGGTCACGCTTCATTGAATTGGATTTTTTATGATTTTTTTTCTTTTTTGGGGCAAATCTTAAAAAATCTTAAAAACCTCTCACTCAATTGCTTTGATATCACACAGGAACACTTCTAGGGACTCCTAGTTCTAAATTTGTGCACCAGGTGGTGCTGCAAGTTTTAGCTCAGCTGACTTGCTAGTCAGGCTGTGCTTTTAGGAGGCTCAGTCATCTGTCTTAGAAATGCTTCTAAATGTTATATATGCACTCAGCTAAAGCTCGATCAACACAGATCTATTCAGTTGCAACCTTGATTTTGTGGGACAAGCTTAGGTCAGCTGAGTACGGGCTGTTCACGCAGCCCTCTAGTTGTTTCAAATGATAATATAGCAAGTTGCCAAACATAGCAAGTTGCAAAACGTGTTTCAAACCAGTTTTTTTTTGAAACTGAGTTCGTTTTGTTTTTATGACAATGGAACTGGTGAAACTCTCAGAGAAACTGAAACTGATTTCAGCTAAATCAAATAGACACTTGGTCAAGAGCACTGCTCAGCATGAGTTAGATGCTTTACTATGCACCCAACCTAAGCCAAGGAAAACTGTTGACCTGGGGCATGCTGGCCCTGATAGGTCTCAGCTGCAGTTCTTGTTCTAAACTTTATTTAATTATTTGGTGGGGGGGGGGTATGAGAAAGTTGCATAAACCAATTGAGGTAGATGACATTTTACATTTTGGCACTTTGGGAAATTTTAACAAGAAATTAAAGCTCCAAACATAGTTTTTTATTGACTTGGTGAATAAGGTCTGTAGCTGATATGTCTGAATCTCTGGGCAGCAACCAAACAATTATATACAAGCATTGACACTTTTGTCACCATACACTGATATTTTCATACAGTTTCCTTTTACATTCTTGCTTGCAGAAGAATTTACTGGGAGGGATGTATGAACGTGAAGCTGATGGCTTCCATGTAAGTACTGCTACTACTGCTATCATGGTTACTACATGTTCTACTAATTCATAACGTACTGGATCATAAAGCACTCATGTACCATGCTAGCCATATCACTGCCACAGACAGGGCTAGATACCCCTTTCTCATGAAGTTTGTGTCTTTTAGAGACATTTAAGTTTACAAATACCAAAGTCATTCATTCAGTGCTTCCTCAATTGGTTACAAGAATAAATGTCCATCTGCGTGCACTAAGTATTCTTTATTTCCAAAATATTAGTAATATCCCACTTCCCCGCACAGGCAGCAGCCCGTATATCGCCAGCCGAGACTAGGGTTACTAAGACAGCCAGATGTGCAGTTGTGGTGCGAAATTCATGTGCAGGTCCTGTATCATAAGAGTACAATTGGAAGTATGTGTACAAACATTTAGATTTGTGCTTGTCAATGTCATGTCAGTTTGTATGATGCATCATTCCAGTTTGCTGTGGTGCATTCACTTAAATCTCGCAATTTCAAAACCTGTAGTGTTTGTGATTTCACCCATCATACCCTTTGCTTGCTAATCATGCTGTACTGTGAACTTGCTTCTTTAAACTAGTGATAATGATTCCAAATTCAAGTTCCAAATTCCCCCAAAAGCCCGATGTAAATTTCCCTCTGCTTCAATCTTTTCATATAGAATTCTCGTCAACATAAAACATTATTGCTGAGAATTGTTGATGATACCTATAATGATAACGTGCCCCAGCTCAACAGCTTTCCTCAGCATGGGTTGAGCTATTGACTTAATCTAATGTTAACCTGGAAAGGGTTAGAATAGCTTCCATTCAAGCCCTGGCATGGATGCATTTGGCTACGAATGAAGACAGTGGTCTTGATTGACAGCTTGTCTCGGTAAACCTGTTATGAAAATGTGGCCAAAGCTAGCCAAGGATGCATGGTGATTTAATTGATGTACAATCTATAGCACTGAATGGAAGAATAGACCCTTTCTCCCTTGAAGTTGCCAAAACCGGCTGGTGGTCAAATGCCATCTGCTTCAGTGTTTCGGACTATATTTCAACAGAAATAAAAAATAATGTGGATGAAAATTGTAGACCAGACCTATCAAGACATGTCAGGTGCCCAAAGTCAAGAGCTTTCTATGGCATGGGTTGGGTGCTAGATCCCAAACCATGTCAAAGAAGTGTCTTAATTCAAGGGGGAAAGGGTTAACTGTCATAAAATAAGAGTGGAATGTAAGATACTGTTCAGTGTTGTGCATGTCACACAATTAATGAATATTTAAGTGAGATGTTTATGTTGACCCAGCTGTGTACATCAGCTGATGCATTTCCTATATTTCTGATTCAGTGTGCTCAGTCTGGCTATGTTAACACTTTGAAGTTTTGGGTATACAGGTGAACCTGTTAAGCCTGTACCTGGCTTGTCTCCTAAGCTCCAGTATTATTGAGCTACTGGAGTGGAGACAACACGAAGATTGGTCTGTTTAGTAGGCAAGTGTCTCCTATTTGTGAACAAAATTTTTGAAAATTTGACCCAGTTATTTTGTTTATTAGTCCCCCGCCCACTTGATGGGGGACTATAGGTTTGCACCTCGTCCGTCCTTCCGTCCTTCCGTCCGTCCGTCCGTCCGAAGCTTCTCCGGGCCATATTTCCAACACCATAACACCCACAGCTACCAAATTTAATGTGTTTGTACTTCCTAGGATAGAGGTGTATGGTGTGCCAAAAGTAGGTCACTAGGTCAAATATCTTGGTCACAGAATACATATGTATGAAAAATCTTGTCCGGGCCATAACTTTTTTGTCCTTTTACTTAGAGTCATGAAATGTTACACAAATGTGAAGCTTAGTCTAAGAAAGTGTCATAAAGCAAAACTAGGTCACTAGGTCAAATATTTGGGTCACCGATCGATATGTAAATATACAGAAACAAATTTTGTCCGGCACATATCTTCCCTATATTAATGCTACCTCTTCAATTTTTTTATGGTGGGTAGACCTTAGGTAGTAGCTGTGCATAGGCATTGTTTTGTGTGGCTAATTACTTGCATTAATTAATTATTTAACAAAGTTCGTTAAGCAAGACAAATTTTGTCCGGGCCATATCTTCTAAACTATTAATGCTAGCCCTTTGAATTTTTTGTGGTGGATAGACCATAGGTAGTAGGTGTGTATAGGCATTGTTTTGTGTGGCTAATTACTTGCATTAATTAATTATTTAACAAAGTTCGTTAAGCAAGAAAAATTTTGTCCGGGCCATATCTTCTAAACTATTAATGCTAGCCCTTTGAATTTTTTATGGTGTGTAGACCTTAGGTAGTAGGTGTGCATACGCATTGTTTTCTGTGTGGCTAATTACTTCCATTAATTAATTAATTAACAATCTTCATTAAGCAAGCTCAAGATACAATACAAATTTTGTCCGGGCCATATCTTCTAAATTATTGATGCCAGCCCTTTGATTTTTCTTATGGTGGGTAGACCTTAGCGGGGATATGGTAATGGGCACCGTCCGTGTGTCCGTCCATCCGTCCATGATTACTGTGGGCGGGGGATATGGCTAGCGTCAGCGGCTACTTGTTGTATCGAGATCACAACTATACTTCTGTGACCACCGACCTTTCTTTTATATGAGCATGAGACTTTGAAATGAAAGAAGGTGTATATTTTGGTGTTACAGGTTGTTGCCATGGATACCACTTTTGTAATTGCAGTATGTTCTATACCATGGACAAAGGATACTATTTTGACCCCCCCCCCCCCCCCCCCATTACTAGTGAAATATTACACCCAGGAACACATGTCCCAAACAAT
The DNA here is from genome assembly GCA_964020975.1 of Hermodice carunculata. NCBI lineage: Eukaryota > Metazoa > Annelida > Polychaeta > Eunicida > Amphinomidae > Hermodice > Hermodice carunculata. The sequence goes on along the minus strand of OZ026614.1, from coordinate 69,853,798 downwards.
TCATAATATCTATTTTTTTGCACACCTTTATGGTACATTTGTATGCAGAAGGCAATAGAGGGTAAAATCAAATGTTCATTAATTAAATGTTAGGTGTTTGTGCTTCTACAAATATAAATGTACATCAGACAACATGAAATATTTATATTTGAATATTAGACTGTGATGAACAAATAAAGTAGAGCACATAGGCAACCTTGAATACTGAGATACTTTACTTATACATACCCTGAATATTTGCCCAATGTGGGAGGGATAGCCAGGTGTAGTGACAGTTGGTGTAGGTGTTTATGTTGTACATTGTATCATAGCCATTCAGAAACGTGGTGTGGTTAACAAAGTAATTTCTTCACTGGTTCTGACTAGATAAAGGCAACCATACAGTTGGTCCTCTCTCTTACTAGCTTAATTTCGCTAGTGTTTTGAACACATTTCTCTTACTCTATTTGCTTCTTTATAGTTGTTAGAGTGGAATTAGCCAGTGCGCCAAATGTCCTCACTTGGAAGTTTCCTTTGCAAGCTTGATAAACCCAATGGGGTCAACTTGTCTGTGTTGTCTAATATTTCATGAATAAATCATAAGTTATGAATGGGATTCATGCCATATGCATCCTGAGTCCAGATCAGCTTGCAACTTCTACTGTTCCCATACATGTGTTTGCTATTATGATATTTGAGCCAAGATGCAATGTTTGCATGATGCTAGCTGGTAGAGAGCACAGGAATGAAACCTCAATAAATGTTAAGAAGGAAAGGTATATTTGTGACATTTGTCGTGGTCTGTGTTGGTACAGAGCCAAATATCATGAAACGTGTCTGCAGTGACATTTCAGTATGGATTTAAATTTTGAATAAATAATGTAAGCAACTCGCTGTGAACTTACAGCCACTGCATAGCTTTTTACAGAGTTCTGAGTAAGTTGTAAATTTAAAATGATTTTGAATTGAGCCTTATTACAACAGCAATTTTCTCATTTTATTATCATGATTATGTCATAAAGATGACAAAATAATGGAAATAAAGGCTTTTTTCATGATACAATGTACACATGGATGACCATTCAGATAGTCTGAAAATGCCCTGTCTTCCAGAGCAACTGATATATACCTAGCGTCAAGGTAATTTTGCTTGCTGTTTGTTGCAGTGTAACTGTACCATATGTGGTCTAAACAGAGAAGACTGGGTTTGTGATATGCTGGGTTGTTTCAGGTAGGCCACAGTTTAAAAATATGCAGTATGTCTCCAGAAGTTTAAATGACTGGAAACAAACTGAATGCCAGTGGTATATAAGCAGCATGTTTATGTGTCTACATCATTCAATTTACTTAGTGCACATTCTCACATTCCTCATTTTTAATTTCCATTATAGTTTTAACAATTAGGGAAAAAAACCCTGATGTATTTTATCATATATAATCTGCAGTAACTCACTTGTTTCATTGTCTTAGGATGGGTGATATTTTATGACTGCTAATTAACCCTGTCCTCCTTAACCCTTTCCCCCTTAAACCGGCCAAAACCGGCTGGTGGTCAAATGGCATCTGCTTCAGTGTTTTCAACTAATTTCAACAGTTATGAAAAACAATTCGATTGAGAAATGTACATGAGACTTATCAAGATCACATGCCCCAGGTCAGCAGCTTTCCTTGGCATGGGTTGGGCACTTAGTGCATCCAACCCACACCAAAAAAATCTGTTGACTCAAGTCTTCAATCGGGGGAAGAGTTAAATGGCATGAAGAACCAGATTTGGGCTAAGCTTTAAACAGAGTGAAAATTAATCATTTTTGCTTAAAGCAAAACAAAGGGCTTGGATGTCAAATGTTGCCTGTTTTGGCATGTTCATTGCATGTTATGTGTATTTTACTTCATTGTTAAAAACAGAACAGGTAACAGAAAATTATAAGTGAAACTACCAGAGTAGGTTTCCTTCAGTCACCATGCAGTTTACCTGACATACAGGTTGTTTTGACTGAAGTTAAGGTTAATTCAGAATTTATGTGCAGTTACAGGTATACACGTGAAAGAAAATACAAGCTGGAGGCATATGTGTGAGTAATTAAAAGTGTGCAGTGGTCCCCTTACCAAGGCTACCCCAAATGCAAAAGAATCTTGACAGGGAAAAAAAAGAAGTGGCCTCTGTAGAGGGCTGGCGTCTTGTGTGTGTGTGTGGGGGGGGGGGGGGGTGCTTATAAGAGAGGACCATTATATATACTTAATTTACAGGATGAGAGTACAGGTTACTGTTCTTCTGAAGAGTACACTTAACTGTGCATGTGCACAATTACATGTACTTCATGTACAGGGCCTATTGCTCCCGCTGCATTGAGTCACTGGTAGGTGCAAGGGAGGTTAATAGGATCCGCTGCACCCGACAACCATGGCGATGCTACACTTGTGATGACAAGGATTCACATGGCAAGCTCAAGAGGCGGCAAGACTGGCAGACAAACATCCTGCCCTTTTTCCACCCACAGACTCTGGTAAGAATGCCCTGAATACCACAAGTAAGCTGGAGCTGACCTCCATGCATATGGTGGATTGTATATATACACCTCATACTGTTCAGTAATTATACACATACTTGAGTTACTGTACCTAGCATTAAATACTACCCCTACTGAGTGGTCTTGCGCTGCAAGTTGTTTTGTAATGCTGGTAAATTAACCAAAAAAAAAAAAAATTATCAAGTGTCTTCATTAAGTGGCTGAAAAAAAGATTATGTCTCACAGGATGTGGTCCTTGCATCAGGTACCACTGAATATAGTTCCTGGGGTTTTCTGCAGTGATTTTTCTCAAATTTTGGAGCAAAAATTCTGTTAATTTGTTTAAAAATACAGATTCTGTGGCCAAATATGTAGTGTATGAAACTGAAAGTCTAGGTTTTGCTGTTCTGAAAACAATTATTGTTTCCATAGTCCCTTTTGTCTTGACACTTCTTTCAAGTTCCTGTTTAATGAGCAGGATTGTATGTTAATTTGCACAGCCTTAGGGTACATCCAAGCATCTACATATTACCCATACTGGGTTAAGTTTTATCGGTTCACCCCAAAGGGTAGACTCCGTACGTTTTGGGGTTGGTCATTTGACTGTCAGCTAGTCTGTCCATGGAACTTCCATCTGTGGTTATATGCTTCCACCTTTTGTTTACGGTGATATTATCTCAAGACTTACTGGCCACTTGAAATTCAGATTTACCTAATTTGCATATTGACACCATTTCTTGACTTTACTGCATTTTGGTGATATTGACCTGCTCTTCAAGGTCACACAGTATATAGCCACGTATATCCAAAGGTTGACCCGTCAGTCACACAATTTGTTTATGAACACAATATCTCCAATTTCTGACCACCTGAAACTCAACTTTACCTCCTTTGTACCTACATGTAAGTTGATACCATTGCTTGACCTGATTATACATGTGTTTAGGTAACCTTGACTTCATTTTCAATGTGACAGGAGCTATGTACATGTAATGTATAAAATTGACCCATGAGTCCATGCATTGCGTTAAAATACCTCTAGGTTTTTTTTTTTTGTTTGTTTTTTTTTTTGTTTTTTGTTTTTGTTTTTTTTGTTTTTATATTTTTTTTTAGGATTACATAGAAACGAAGATGTCATCAATCAGTGATGATACATTGATAGGCAATTCTATTTCTATGGAATGTGTTTTTGTTTGTTGGTCTTTTTTTAAAAACTTTTTAAACTTGCATACTGTACTACAGTGTTTTCAAATCCTTCTACATTTCTGTTTGACCAAAAAATAGGTTGTGTTTTTTCTTACTGTAATTAACACGCTTAAACTTTATATATTTTACCAACTTGGAAGAATCAAAATGCTTCCTTGTCAGTCCATATAATTGTGCTCCCTTCTTTGTAATAAAATGTTCATACTTTTACTCTTCATGTGTAGATGTGGCAGAATGAGGCAAAGAAACCCATAAGAGTACTGTCAGTGCTGGATGGAATTGCTGCAGGTGAGTTCAGTTCTGAGATCTTTGAATTGGATCAGCTGAAAATGGTTAGGCATGGCCAAAACTCTCAAATTTGCACTTGAACTTCGTGACACAGACTCAAAAGAAGCCCCACCAAACTGAACGGTACACATGGTAGGTAGTATTGCATGACTGCTCTTTTAAAATGATTTTATCATGGTTATGTAGATGTTACTGCTATCAAATAAATATCATGGCTTGCTTGAACTGATGTGAAGAATTTCAGCATTGATGTTTCCTTCAAAAGTGCACATCTTGGGATCCAAGATGATGATGATGATGGGGCCCATTAACCCTTGCCCACTCAAATTGCCAAAAAGCACCCAGATGTAATGGCCATCTGTCTTATCTTAATGTTTTTACTTAAATTTATTGCTACTAGAAAACATTGTGCTGAGATTTGTATGCAAGACCATTCATCATGGCAACACCCAAGGTCTATTGCTTACCTGTGCATGTTTTGGGAGCAGTGTGCCTGCCCCGCACCAAGGAAAGCTGGTGACTCGGTTGTATTCTGACCAGGAATGGGTTAAGCAGATTTTCAACATTAGGGCCATATTTCTCTGTCAGAGTTATTAGAAAACAATTCAGCCACTGTACATGGGTGTGGTTAGGATCAGTTTTCAGGCTTGAAGTTTATGAAAGTTGTTTCTTTTTCTGTATTAAATTGCAATTGTTATTTGGGTGATATTTATGTCTGTGTGTGAACAATGACATATTGTTTTACCCAATATTCTTTCTTTCTCTCTTTCTTTCTTTCTTTCTTTCTTTCTTTCTTTCTTTCTTTCTTTCTTTCTTTCTTTCTTTCTTTCTTTCTTTCTTTCTTTCTTTCTTTCCTTCCTTCTTTCCTATCTTTCTTTCTGCCAGATTTTTGTGTCGTCTTATACTCAGACACCATGCAAGCTAGAAACTTCAAACTTTGCATGGCTGTAGCACCTGCAGTGAAGTTTTGCATATCGTTCTGGATAGTCAAGATTTTGAAAATTATGGAAATTAGGGCAATTAAAAAAATTCAGTTGCTTCTTGCTTCCAAAGTATTCATCCGATTTTGATGATGTTGGACCCAAATTGTAGATATTGTAACATTGCACATTTTTGTAATTTACATGTGACCTCTAAATCTCAAAGGTCAAGGTCATTTGTACGTTTGAAATATTCATCCAGCCATAACTTCGTCAATTTCCATCCAATTTTGATCATGTTGGACACAAATTGTAGCTACTGTAACACTGCACATTTTTGTAATTTACATGTGACCTCTAGAGGTCAAAGGTCATTTTACCATTTGAAATATTTGGGTCAATTATCATCCAATTTTGGTCATGTTGGACACAAATTGTAGCTACTGTAACACTGCACATTTTATGATTTTCATGTGACCTCTAGACGTCAAAGATCAAGGTCATTTGTACCTTTGAAACATTCATCTAGCCATAACTCGGTCACTTTTAGTTCAATTTGATCATGTTGGGCTCAAATTATAGATATTGTAACACTGCACATTTTTGTAATCACATGTCACCTCTAAAGGTCAAAGGTGAAGGTCATTCAGATCTTTGAAATATTCATCCAGCCATAACTCGGTCAATGTTCATCCAATTTTTATCATGTTTAGCTCAAATTGTATATATTGTAACACTGCACATTTTTCTAAAGGTCAAGGTCATTTGGACATTTGAAATATTCATCTAGCAATAGCTCAGTCAATTTTCATTGAATTTTGATCATGTTGGGCTCATACTGTAGATACTGTAACACTTCACATTTTTTTCATTTACATTTGACCTCTAAAGGTCAAGATCATTTTGCCTTTTGAATGTTTCATCTAGCCATAATTTGGTCACTTTCCATCCAATTTTATTCATGTTGGACTCAAATTGTAAGTGTTGCAACACTGCATATTTTTGTAATTGTGCAAATTTTTCACACACAGGGACAGATTTGCTTTCAAGCAAATCTTTCTTTTCTAGTTCAGAATTATGTTTGTGTGCCAACACAGACATATTGTTTTTCTGTGAATTATGTCTGTGTGCTAACACAGAAAAATTCTTTCTTTCTTTCTTTCTTTCTTTCTTTCTTTCTTTCTTTCTTTCTTTCTTTCTTTCTTTCTTTCTTTCTTTCTTTCTTTCTTTTCTTTCTTTCTTTCTTTCTTTCTTTCTTTCTTTCTTTCTTTCTTTCTTTCTTTCTTTCTTTCTTTCTTTCTTTCTTTCTTTCTTTCTTTCTTTCTTTCTTTCTTTCTTTCTTTCTTTCTTTCTTTCTTTCTTTCTTTCTTTCTTTCTTTCTTTCTTTCTTTCTTTCTTTCTTTCTCTCACTCTCTCTTTCTATATATAGGCATATTTGTCCGACATTTCAGCTGAAAAATATTATATGTAGAAACTCCAAACTTGGCATGATTACATGAAGTCTTAAGTTATTGCCAGAGGTTCAGCCATTTTAAAAATTACATAAATTAGGGCCATTTCAAAATTTAAATCTTGAATATCTCCAAAACTGTTATAGGGACAGGTAACCAATCCAATTTTAATTCATATGTATATAACTCTGCACATTTTTGTATTTACCTGTGACCTGTAAAGGTCAAAGGTCAGCATCATTTTCCCATTTGAAATTTTCTTCTAGTCATAATTCAGTCCATTTTCATCAAATTTTGATCACTGTGGGCTCAAATGGTAGATATTGTAACACTGCATATGTTTGTAATTTATTTGCAACCACTAAATGTCAAAGGTCAAGGTCACTTGGACCTCTAAATCTCAAAGGTCAAGGTCATTTGGACCTTTGAAATTTGCAGCAGCCATAGCTCTGTCAGTTTTGACCCTATTTTAACCATGTTGGACCCAAAGTATAGGTATTGCAATGTTGCGTATTGTTGTAATTTACATGTACCCTCTAAGGGTCAGGGGTCAAGGTCACTTGGACCTTTGAAATTTTCATGCAGCCATAACTCCATCAATTTTTATCCAATTTTAATCCTATTGGACTCAAAATGTAGGTATTGCAGCTCTACACATTTTTGTAGTATACGTGTAACCTCAGAAGGTCAAAGGTCAAGATCATGTTGCCATTTGAAATTTTCTTCTAGCCATGACTTGGTCTTTTTTTATCTAATTTTGATTATGTTGGACTCAAATTGTAGATATTGTAACACTGCACATTTTTGTAATTTACATGTGACCTCTAAATCTCAAAGGTCAAGGTCATTTGGACCTTTGAAATTGTCATCTACCCATAACTTGGTCAATTTTCATCCAATTTATCCATGTTGGACACAAATTGTAGATATTGCAACAAGGCACATTTTTGTAATTGACGTGTAACCTCTAAAGGTCAAAGGTCAAGGTCATTTGGACTTTTGAAATTTACGTGCAGCCGTAACGCTGTCAATTTTGATCATATTTAAACATGTTGGACCCAAAGTATAGGCATTGCAACACTGCATATTTTGGTAATTTATTTTGGTCAATTTTCATCCAGTGTTAACCATGTTGGATGCAAATTGTAGATATTGCAACACTGCACATTTTTGTCACCTGGACTTTTGAAATTTTCATGCAGCCACAAATTTATCAATTTTAATCCTATTAGACTCAAAATACAGGTATTGCAGCACTGCAATTTTTTGTAGTTTACATATGACTTCTGAAAGTCAAAGGTCAAGGTCATTTTGCCTGAAATTTTCTGCTAGCCATAACTTGGTCACTTTTTATCCAATATTGATTATGTTGGACTCAAATTGTAGATAATGGAGCACTGCACGTTTTTTTTCTTTAATTTACATGTGACCTCTGAATGTCAAAGGTCAAGGTCACTTTGACTTTTGAAATTTTCACCTGCGCATAACTTGGTCAATTTTCATCCAATTTTAACCATGTGGGACCCAAATTGTAGATATTACAACACTGCATATTTTTGCAATTTACATGTAACCTCTAAAGGTCAAAGGTCAAGGTCATTTTGCCATTTGAAATTTTCTTGTAGTCACAACTTGGTGAATTTTTATCCAATTTTGATGATGTTGGGCCCAAATTGTAGTTGTTGCAACAATGCTCATTTTTATGCCCCCACCGAGGGTGGGGCATATAGATTTGCCCTTGTCTGTCCGTTGGACATTAAAATTGTCACATTGGTGTCATGCATATCTCCAAAAGCATTTGAGGTACAACCATGAAACTGTGTGGAAACATCTATCAATATAGGAAGGCATGCACCTGAGGTTTTGTTTGTGTCTTGGGTTTATTATACAGTCTAAATTAATCATTAATTAACTTAGAGAAAATTTTGATTCGACAGTAGACTTGTCACATTTGTGTTGCATATATCTCAAAAAGTGTTTGAGGTTCAACCATGAACTTTGGTGGAAACATCAATCAATATATGAAGGTGTGCACCTATGTTTTTTTTTTGTCTCTTGGATTAATTATACAGTGTTAATTAATCATTAATTACCTTAGGGAAAATGATTCAACCTTAGGCTTGTCAGATTTAAGTCGCATGCATCTCAAAAAGTATTTGAGGTACCCCTGGAAACTAGAGTGCCCCACTCACACCAGTGGATCCATACTTGACCTAGTATTCATCACAGAAGACATTCATCGGTCTAGAATCTGCTGCCGTACTTCTGTGACCACAGTATTGTATGTGTAGAGTTTAAGAATAGTACCTAACATCTCCAACTAAGGTAATTCATCCTCTGTCATGAGTGTACTGCTGCCTGGTCTACATGGTATATTAAGGTGGAAGATCTGAAGCCAGCACCTTCAGATAATCTCTTATCAGTTTTTAATATTTAAAAACTAAGCTGTATGAACATAAAATTTATATGAGAAAATTGAGCTCAAAACTTTTGTTTACACAGAAAAGTTTCACCAGTGCTGAGCATGTGGAGTTCCTTTGCTTGGGCATGATAATGAACCATGTCATAGTTTGTAGTCATTAGTCCATGACCCGTGGAAACCACTGACAAGGGTCACTGATAGGGAAAAGGAAACCATTAGCCATTGAAAGGAGAATGGGCCAGTTCAGACTAATCACTACTATTGTTCTAACTACTTTGAAATTCTCTATTGATGTAAAACCAAATTAGCACTATCCACTTACTGGGCCCCAAATATGGAACCCGGCATGTGAACCCACTCCCAAACAAGCCAAGTGTGATGTTCCTAAGTTAAAAAAAGTCTAGTTTTAATTAAGCCACAAAATATACTTTTTTGGAATGGCAACATCACAGACATAAAGCTACAAGTTTATTTCACACAATAATAAAAACACAGAACAGAAGAAATGAGTATGTGTCCTATTTCAGCCATACATGCATAAGAATTGGCAACATTTTCTTTCAATGCAATTTTCTCCGAACTGTTTTTTGCTCAACCTCTGCAATTTGTATCTCGCCTCACAAACATACAAATTACTCTATCACATTAAAATCAACGGACATCAAAAGAAAAGTATACACAGGAGTGGTTCCCAGGAATTTTTTATCTGACAACCCCTTCTGTGACTTTTGGAGCAATTTATAGAAAGAAAATGAACAACCTGTCAGGACTAAATTAAAAATTGTATAACTTTTTATTTATAATATTTCAGGACTCCCCATTGAATTTGATCCTGGATATGGATATATATTTTCAATTTCTTCTGATTTCAACTTAAAAAAAAAAAAATTGTGCAACTTTTGTGTGAAAAATGTGAAAATCCTACCAAGTCTGAAAGAATGCTATAAAATCTCAAAAATTTCCAATTCTGCAAAAAACCCTGTGGATACAGATCTATGGATATGTATTAATCAGAAAATATATAAGTTTAATGTATTTGTGAAATAATTAAATGGGTAATATCGATCCAAAGTTTCCCATCTCACTGTGCACTAGCTTCAGATCTTCCACCTTAAACATACATGTTCTTTAATTGATTGAATGTGAAGTTACAATGTATGGAGTAAGTCAACAGCTTTCCATCCCAAATGTTGGCAGTGTGCTGAGGAATGCTGTTGCCTAGAAAAAAAACATAAATGTTAACGATCTGTTATTTCAGAAATCAGAAACAACAGCTGTAATTGAAGTTGAGCCTGGTTTACATATTATGGGTAATATTATATTGTCAAAAACAGTTTTGAAGATGTAAATTATATGTGTATAATTATCTATCTGGAGCTTTCACAATATCTTTGAAGTCTTACACCAGTTAGATACTATATTCCTCCAATGCTGATGGGGGCAGTGACAGGTGGGGGTATCCGTGTCCTTTGGACACTTTTCTGGTTGTAATGTACATGTGATCTCTCCAGGTCAAAAGTCAAGGTCATTTTGGCCTTTGAAATTTCATCTAGTCATAACTTGGTCAGTTTTCATACAATTTCGTCATTGGTGGGCTCAAATTGTAGATATTGCAATGCTGCACATTTTTGTATTTACATGTGATCTCTAAAGGTCAAAGGTCACGGTCATTTGGACTTTGAAATTTTCATCTTGTCATAAGCTTAATGAAATGTGAAGTACCAAAGGACAAAAGTTGTAGCATTTAATATTTACAACTTTTGAAGGCACACAGACAGATTTGCTTTGAAGCAAATCTTCTTTTCTAGTTCCCTTTACTATTGTATTTATCTTGGGTATGCCTTTTTGTCTGAAGACATATTTCATTGGTATGACTGATAACTTGAAGACTTGAGTTTGATGATTTTCTATCTCCCAGCCCCACAAACCCCAAGATAATAAAAGTTTGACAATGCACCTGGCTTTGTCAATTGCATTCTATAAAAAAAGATGAGCAATATCACATTAATAATTTGAGGCATTAAACTTACTGCTTGAGTTGCTAAATTAACATAACAAAAATGTTGAAAAAATGTGCATGTATGTGTAAAATTCCTGTACAGTAGTCCCTGTCTTGAATGACCCCTCCTATGAGCCACCACCTGGTTTGAATGACCACATTTGGTCGCCAAAGTTATTTTTCTTTAATTGTTTTTTGTCTTGTGAATGACCACCGGGTGAGTTAGGCTCTACAGAATGTGTAGAATAAAGCTAAGACAGTGAGTAATGCCATAAAAACAATTTTATGACAGTTTAAGCCGATTACTTCGCAAGCGAAAGCTTCGTACCAGGCAATGCATCAGGCCCATTGAGGGTAATGGAAAAATGACAAAAGTCAAGACTGGCAAATAGTTTCTAGTTTAGAAGCACATCTTTCAGCACCCAGACAAGAGTTCCTAATTGAAAAAAAAAATTAAGGGTTGTAATTGTTAAATTAATAAATGATAATTTCTTTTCAAAGTGTATGTAATCAATAATGATGAACTGGTGATTCCAGAAATATATGTACCCCGCTATCTGGGAAAGTCTGCCATGGATTTGAGCTGTTGAGGTGCATGTGGGGTTCCTCCAATGAACGACCACCTGCATTACATGACTGCTTTTTGGTTGGTTCTATGGGTGGTCCCTCAAAAGAGGGACTACTCTACATTTATATAGTAGGTCATGCTTTCACATACAAGATTTGAAGTTTTTGTATATGGAACTGAAAATTAGAAAAGTAATGTATTTTCTGAGTTAAGAAATCTGGATCAAATCACCAGCAACTGTTTATGACAGGTTTTTGCACCAGGGTTGTTTGTTTCCATTTATATGAACTCCAAAGACCATAAAATTACATCCCAGAAATCTTCATGCAGGTGGTATAATTTTTGTTCTTGTTAAAACTTGGTTGATAATGTTGTGTTGATTTGTGACAGGTAAGGTGGCCCTGACTAAGCTAGGCATTGCAGTGGACATGTACGCTGCCTCTGAGGTTGGGCAGAGAGAACAAGATGTGTCCAGGACAAACCATGGTGATGCTATACAACTGCTGCCACCTATAGGGAAACTTGATCATGAAAAGGTGTGTGCTCGAGCTGTTATCTCATTTTAACGGCATTACTTTATGTATACCTCATCACTACTTGCTGTGTTGTAAAACTTTAATTGACACAGTTGATGGTAGAAATGATCGATACAAAAAGAAACCCAAACATGTTCAAAATGCTGGTATTGTCCTTGGTGTGAGGATAGATAGCCCCACCCTATTGCAGACATTCCATGACTCATACCCATGGAATGAAGTTGGTTTTGAAAATATTATATTCACTGAACTACACATTGTAAATCATGCAAACAAAATAAACTGCTCAATTGGAGAAAAGGGCCATGCCCTATATAAATCCCTCTCCTAGAAGGAGACGAGATGTGCAGCATGAGACGCACAAGGTCAGTCAGGTCAATGATTCAACAGAGAATTGGGTATGAAAATTTCTATGACCAAGACAAAGATGCGACAGATATAGGCACAGTGCTTAATTATAAAGTGTCATTGTTGATATAAACTGGACTTCTATAAAGTATCATTATTGATATAAACTGGACTTCTTGTCCACTTATTCACTGATACCTGTATCTGTAATAGGACCACTGGAGGATATAAACTCAATATGCTGTATGGACAACAATTTTTTTTTGGTGGTATAAATGAAAAAAAAAAAAGATATATGGCCAAGTATGGAGTACAGCACTTAATAACTCCCCCCCCCCCCCCCCTTATTTTTTTGGTTACAACAGGGTTTGATTATCCCCCTCTCCGAAGGAGGAGGGGGCATGTAGGAAATACTTTGTCTGTGGTGTGTGCATGCGTACGTCCACCCGGACAGTTTTCAGACGATTACTCAAAAAGAAAAGGGCTTTCATATTGCACATGCAAATTGTCCTGCACCAGCTCTTGGACAAGTTTGAAGATGGGTGACCTTGACCCAATTCTCAAGGTGACAAGGCCATTTTAGTTAATTTGGTTTTCACACAATATCTCAAAAAGTTTTTGACGTAGGGCTTGCATATTCCACACGTTTATTGTCCTGCATCAGAAATGGACAAGTTCTAAGATAGGTGACTGTGACACAATTTCCAAGGTCACAGAGCCATTTTACTTAATTTGGTTTTCATGCGATAACTCGAAAACTTGAGATAGGGCTTTCATATTGCACATATTTATTGTCCTGCATCAGGTCTCTGACAAGTTTGAAGATGGATGACCTTTACCCAATTCCCAAGGTCACAGAGCCTGTTTAGGTAATTTGCTTTTCACATGATTACTGAAAAAGTTTTTTGCCGAGGGCTTTCATATTGCACATGCTTATAGTCCTGAATAAGGTCTCACACGAGTTCGAAGATGGGTAATCTTGACTCAATTCCCAAGGTCACAGAGCCGCTTTAATGAATTTGGTTTTCACGCGATAACTTGAAAAGTTTTTCGCTGAGGGCTTTCATATTGCACATGCTTATAGTCCTGAGTAAGGTTTCAAGTGAGTTCAAAGATAGGTCACCTTTACTCAATTCCTAAGGTCACAGAGCCATTTTAGTGAATTTGGTTTTCATGGGATAGCTCAAAAAGTTTTTTGCTTAGGGTTTTTATATTGGACATGCATGTAGTCCTGTATAAGGTCTCCAATGAGTTCAAAGACGGGTGATCTTGACCCAATTCTCAAGGCCATAGAGCCAGTTTGCCTTGCGTCAGTCCGCCTGGACAGTTTTCAGGCGATAACTTTATAAGTTTCTGACATAAGGCTTTCATATTGCACATGTATATTGTCCTGCCCCAGCTTTCAGAAAAGTTTAAAGTGGGTGACCTTGACCCAATTCCCAGGAGCATAAAGTCATTTTAGTAAATTTGATTTTCACATGATAACTGGAGAAGTTTTTGGTGTAGGCCTTTTATATTGCACATGTTTATTGTCCTGCATCAGATCTCAAACAAGTTCGAAGATGGGTGACCTTGACCCAATTCCCAAGATCACAAAGCTTTTTCAGTGAATTTGGTTTTCATGCGATAACGGCAAAAGTTTTTTGCTGAGGTCTTTCATATTGCACATGGTTATACTCGTGAAAAAGGTCTCAGATGAGTTAGGATATTAATGGCTGTGACCCAGTTCCCAAGATCATAGATCCATTTCAGTTCACACAATAACTTGAAAAGTTTTTTGCATAGGGCTGTCTTATTGCACACGCTTATGGTCCAGCATATTAAAGTTCTCAGAAAAATTCTAAGATGGGTGACTTTGACCAAATTCGCAAGGCCACAGAGCCATTTTTGTTAATTTGATGTTAGTACGATAACTTGAAAAGTTTTTTACATAGACCTTTCTTACTGCACATGGTTTTAATCGTATGTAAGGTCTGACACAAGTTCAAAGATTGATTATTTTGACCTAAATCCCAAGGTCACAGAGCCTTGGGGGGGGGGGGAGGATAAATATAGCAATCTCTGATTGCGTTTTAATCAAATCAGCTGGCAAAAAACATGGAACAATTACTGCTATGCAAAAGTGAAATTAAGGCGCATATTGCTTCTTTTTGCAGAGTACTGGGTTTGTAAGCTATAAAGGTGAAACGGGGGGGGGGGGGGGATTTTAAAAGCTAGCCTTTTAAAATTTGGTGGCATTGCAGGCTCTATTTGCTTCCAGTTGTTTGGTGAGAAAATGGGTCTTGTAGAAACTTGAATTATGCATATATTTATAGTATTTTAGCCAGATGATCTATTTTATGAACTAAATATTTTAAGTTATAAATATTTTTAACATCAAACAAGTTACACTGCACTAAAAAGGTCTGGTCAAGGCACAAGCAATGCTGCACATGCCTTTAATACAATACATTTATGATAAGATGCAGATTTTATTTTCCTCAAAGTGAGGTTTTACATGACCTGTAACCTTGAAAAGAGGTCAAGGTCAACATGAAACAACACTTTCCACGCTCATCATAAGATGCAGTATTGCACAAATCGCATCCTTCTGTCTGAATTGTTTCACCAGATATCGGGCCATAGGGTCCTGTCACATTCAGGGGCCATGATCACCTTGAAAAGAGGTCATGGTCAACATGAAGCTTAACATGCACATGTCCTGTATAAGAAACATCTATGGTAAAAATTTCATCATCATATCTTAAGCAGTTCATTAGATATTGGGCCAAATAGATGTGGCAGACAAACATTAATGGATGTCACAGGTGAACAGACCGACTGCCCCTATCCCTACTATTTCTGTGTGCCTCTAGGCCATCTTCGGTGGTGGGGCCAATGATTAAAAAGTATCAAGTGATGATATGTAGTTTTCACATTTTGGGGGCAGAAATTTTGCATTGCAACATTTGCACTGCATATGGATCATTGCATCTTATCTGAGCTAATTTTGCATTGCTTTTTGTGATGCATTACCACATATTGAACCCTGTACTATGCATAAGACAGGAATTGAAGGAGTATCACTATTTGTTTCAGGTGTGTAGCTTGGGGCCCATCAATCTCCTGATGGGTGGTGCCTTGGAACACAAAACAGAAAAATGGGATCCTAATCTGAAGTGTAAGTGGGTATTTTTGGATTTGAATGTATAAGCATCTTTAACATGACTGTCAGAGATGTTTACATTTGGCTATACATGCTTTACACAGCAGATGCTGTGTAATCATCGTGTGAGGGATAAATGTATTTCCAGACCACTGTTGGAATATGTTAAGACGAAACTTTGATGAATTCAATCAGATTCCTGGATTAATATGTGAAGTTATTCTGGCACATTAGTGTAATCAGCATGCTAGAACAGTGTGTATGCAAGTATTGCTTTCTCAAATGCAAAGATTAATTACCAATTTTTTGGACATGGTCACTTTTCAGCTAGAGGTGAGGTATATCTACATGTAAACTTTATTTTATTGACCGACGTTGGCCCATTTAGTTTCATGACAAATAGTTCTTGTGTTTTAATCTAGAAAGGAAGTTCAACAAGGTTGGCCCATGACTTTAAGAATTATGTCAAGGTCATGCCGATGTAACTCCTGCCTGGTCCGTGGTGATATATATATTGTATTTGTGTCTTTTTGCCCAGAGCCACTTCCTAGTAGTCATTACCCTATTCCACAGTCCAAACTCTTTACTCTCCATAAGCTAACCTGTCACTCTCTAACTTATATACATATGTAAGTACTATTGTCCATATTGCACACGTTTTTCTGCAGAATTTTGACAGAGGCTCACATGTATATATACCGGTGCAAATTTTTAAGATTTGACGAAAAAAAGAAAAGAGAAAATTCATAAGGATCTTCAGCTGGTAACTACTCAGAACATGTTTTGGAGCTTGTACATGGTCTCTTTGAGTAGCGGCTCCTTGTCTAAGCTAAATATTCAACAAAGACAACCCGCATAATAATGAAAAAATACGAATGTAGCAAATGAAGAACTAGCTAGATACGTGAAGTTTTGCTTATAAATACAGAGCTTCATTATGAAAGAAGAATACAAATAGAATATAAATGTCTGAAAGTATATATATATATATATATATATATATATATATATATATATATATATATGAAGACATAGGATTGTGTTTTGAGTGACTTAAACTGACTTTGACCTGAATTCTATAGGTTACAGATTCATTTTTGGGTATTTTGGCAGAACATTTAGAGTCTGCACTTGTAAAAATTTCACTCAGCTGCAGTTTCTGGTCATTCCTTCTTAAATTGGTTGTACTCTGTGAACAAGGGTCATACTCAAACTTATATGAAGTACACCTTTGGCTATAATTTGCTGAGGACCAGTTGTCTGATTATTGATATGAAGCTCCCCATAAATTGAGGTTTTCCGTGGTTGCAGCGCTGTATATAAAAGATTTAAAAGACATTACAGACATAACATTTGTTTGTTACTTCTAGTATAATACAGTGTCAATATTAGACATTGCTAATTAATGAGGAGTTAGAACATCATGAGTATACTTGGAGTTTGGTCAGACTAGACAATGCACCTGTGCCAGTTGACAGAAGGCAAATATGTGTGGTTTGCACAAAGTACACATCTGTGTCTGCCTAGCTTGTCTGGGCAGAGGCACCCTTAAGTTTGCCATAGAGTGTCCTAGTGGTTTTCCTATGCCCAGTTTATAATTAATGGAATAAAATAAGAATGGGCAGGTATAAATTCTCAATACATAATTGAGAAGGAAAGACTTTGTTTTCATGGTTTCAGATTTCTTATTTTTCAGTTCTAAGGGATATGACTGCGTGCCCTTATATTCATGTTGCAACTGTGAAAAAGGGGATGAATTTGTGGTCTTCCCAGGTTATACATTCTGTAAAAAATGTGAAGGGAAGATAAGCATAGAACAGTCATTTAGCTCTCACAAAAACCCCACTAGTTTGTGGGTAAGCTGCTACTCGATACATGTACTACAAATCACAGGTTTTCCGCCAAGTAGCCGCTAGTTCGCACCTAAGCTGCCAATAGGTAGTCCCACTGGCTGCTTGTCTGCCAGGTAGGGAAAAAAACCCATTGGCTGGTCTACTCATATAAATAGTGGCTAGTTTGCAGAGAAGCTGCCACTAAGTAATATTCCATTGGCTGGTCTTCTGTACTCGCTAACACGCTATAGCTGGTTGACTGCCCATTATCTCCTGTGGTTATCTTATTTTACACATTTCCCATAAAATGTTTTTTTATAAAATCAATGCTGTTACATATTGACTTAAGAGTGAGTTAGATGGAAGGCAATTATTTCATTCTGATTTAATTCAAATTTTAACTGAAAATTTTGTACTCTGCTAATTCCTTCCAGACAATTATTTTTCATTATCTTGGGTTGAAATATGAAGAAAGTAATAACTTGTAAATCTGAATTGATACTTTCTGATGAATTCTAAATGAAAATTGTAAATTTCATGTACATGTTATGGGAATATAGATTTCATTGTAAGTGCTTGTTAATGTGAACATTTAAAGTGTTATTGTTTGATTGAAAAAAAAATATATGTATGTAGCAGCTTGCTCAAAAGTTTCACCATTTAAATTTTTCAGTTTGTCATCAGTATCATTTTGTTATGTTTCAGTGATAATGTGTCACTCATTTTCCCCCTGTTCACTGTAATTGTAAGGCATAATTTTATATTAAAGTATTTCTATTACTGCCGCTAGGGCAGCTGCAGCATGACGTGCCAGGCAGTGCCAGAACCACTGACCAAGACCTGTGACCATAGTATGGAATGAGTTAAATACAAAAGTTAATGACTGTGCTGCAGTTTGTGACCACTCTTTCTGTATATGGCTGTACCCTGTGAACATGGGTCATTCATTTCCTCAAACCTGTCTATATATAATTTTTGTTTCTTTGCCATCACTCTTCAAGAATTTGCAGAAACTTGATGAAACTTCGCAGGATCACGTATGTTGGTAAGACTTAGGTGGGAATTGCTGTTAAATGACCTTGACCTGATTCTCAAGGTCATACTATATTTACCATCCAACAAAATAGACATCCTAAAAAGTTTATCCCTCTGCCACCCACCCTCCGCATGTCTGCTTCAGTAGACAATTAAACTAAGCATTTGATTTAGTCATACAAAATCATCAAATTGTAGTTTATTCTCTCCTTTCACAGATATGCCAAGCCCATTTGTTGAGTTTTATCAGGTTAAGACATGGCTGGAAGAAAAGCTCAATGGAGACAACAGAGTTATGTTTTGGCTGTATCAGCATACCATGCCAGTGTCTGCAGAAATCAAGGAAATGGTTTCCAGATTCCTGAGGGTTAGTATTTTGAAAGCTCGCACTGAAGTGTTTATTTTCAAAGACTAATACTGTGTTCATATTGCCTCAAAGAAGCGGGTTTGTGTCAATAGCTAGGTAGTTATGTAAACATAATATTTGGGACTTTCTTTAGTGGTCTGGAAGGTGAGATGAATCTCTGCTCAGGGTCATACAAGACGAAAGTGAATTAAGATAAGATTGAAAAGGTGTACTTGGTATAATTTACTGGAAACATCCTGCATTATGAAAAACAAGGAAACCAAAGGTAAATATGACAAAACTTTTTACCCTTTGGCCTTATGAGGCCGACGGGTATTGTCGTACCCGGCGCCGTCCGTCTGTCCATCCGTCCCGTGGTTTTACCACCATAACTTCACAAATTTTTGAGACAGGACTTTCAAATTGCACATGATAGTACACTCTTATATGGCCTACTTTGTGTGCAAGCATAGTTGACCTTGACATAATTTTCAAGGTCACACAGTGGTCACATGTGCTGAGCAACGTTACCGCTCTAACTATTTAAAGCCTGCATGTAGCAATCTAAATCTTACACACAAGAAATTTCATAGAGTGATCTAGAAGCCTATTGTAAATGGAGGTCATAGCTTGATATTTGACCTACTTTTTGAGGTCAAAGGTCAAGTGCACAATGGTGGTATTGGTATAAGTAAGGAAGTTTTAAAGTCAGTTACATGAAATTTTATACACATATGTATCACAACCAAGAATGTGTCATGAATCAAAAGTAGGTCACTAGGTCAAGTTTCTGGGTCACAGTGACCTACTCATTGAAATTTTGTTTACCCACTATAACTTCACAAATTTTTGAGACAGGACTTTCAAATTGCACATGATAGTACACTTCTATATGGCCTACTTTGTGTGCAAGCATAATTGACCTTGACGTAATTCTCAAGGTCACACAATGGTCACATGTGTTAAGCAACGTGACCGCTCTAACTATTTAAAGCCTGCATCTAGCAATGTAAATCTTACACACAAGAAATTTCATAGAGTGATCTAGAAGCCTTTTGAAAATGGTGGTCATAGTTTTATATTTGACCTACTTTTTGAGGTCAAAGGTCAAGTGCACAATGGCGGTATTGGCATAAGTAAGGAAGTTTTTAAGTCAGTTACATGAAATTTTATACACACATGTATCACAACCAAAAAATGTGTTGCGAATCAAAAGTAGGTCACTAGGTCAAGTGTCTGGGTCACAGTGACCTATTCATTGAAATTTTGTTTACCCACTATAACATCAGAAATTTTTGAGACAAGACTTTCAAATTGCACATGGTAGTACAATTTTATATGGCCTACTTTGTGTGCAAGCATAATTGACCTTGACATAATTCTCAAGGTCACACAATGGTCACATGTGCTGAGCAACGTTAATACTTTAACTATTGAAAGCCTGCATGTAGCAATCAAAAGGCTACACACAAGAAGCTTCATAGAGTGATCTAGAACTTTATTGAAAATGGAGGTCATAGCTCTATATTTGACCTACTTTTTGAGGTCAAAGATCAAGTGCACAATGGTGGTATTGGTATAAGTAAGGAAGTATTTAAGTCAGTTACATGAACTTCTATTCACACATATCATAACCAAAAAATGTGTCATGAATCAAAAATAGGTCACTAGGTCAAGTAATTGGGTCACAGTGACCTATTCATTGAAATCTTGTTTACCCATTATAACTTTAGAAGCTTTTGAGACAGGACTTTCAAATTGCATATGATAGTACACCACTGCAAGCATAATTGACTTTGACCTAATTTTCAAGGTCACACACGGGTCACAAGTTTGCTGAGTGATGTGCATCTAGAAATCTAAATCTTAAAACAAAAGAAGCAACACAGGGTGATCTAGAAGGCTATTGAAAGTCAAGGTTTTACCTCTATATTTGACCTTATGTTTTTGAGGTCAAAGGTCAAGTGTACAATAGTAGTATTTGTGTAGGTAACTATACCTGATACTATGGGACACTATTCCTATTCACTTACAGCAAAAGAGATTGAAGGCAGCCGAAGGGTAGTGCATTCTTTGAACGGTATTTTTGATGGTACATAAGGATGATTAAAAATTGTAAACTGGTTTATGTGTTTATAATTATTAACATCGGCATTTAGAAAGTCACTGTGAAGTTATTCTCAGTGGTGAATCCATGCACCTAAACTAAATTTCAACATACTACCATGATATGCATAAAATTAGTATAGCAAATTTTCCTGCTTGCGCCTGTGGTGCCCAGGTAGAAAATATGTTTCATTACTTCGTTGAATAATATCAAATACAGTAATGAACAGAATTTATTGCACCAAAAGATGATAGTATTGGCTCCTTTCACAAACTATTATGCTTGGAAATTCCAAGTGTTCTAAGGCTGTAAACCAAATTATTTTTGACATTACCTACACATATATCTTAAATACTGGTAGAATCAAGTAAGGGCCGTGCATTTCCCACACAGGTTGGTGCACAAGGTTTGCTTGTGACGGATGGTGGGTCACGTGCAGGCTGGTACAAAATAGCTTTCTGTACAGAGTTGTCTGGCTACCTCAGATTTGATATGATAATATGGTCATTAAGGTTTGTAATGATCAATTTTTTATATCTATACAATGAGTAAAACAGAGTGTAATTAATTAGGATTTGATACCTTTGTATGCTGTTGAGATATCACTCTTTAATTTGTCTCTAATATTTTTTAAAAATTGTTTTCTTTAATGGGTTTTATCTCACGTTGAAGACACAGGTGGGTCTCTTGTCCATGTGTGCATCATTTTTCTTTTAATTTTTCATGGGGTGGGGGTGGGGGGTTGTGCATCCTCTGTGCATTCCAATACCTATGCAGTGGGAAAATGAAAAAATAAAAAAATTAATTAAAAAAATTAAAAATTTTGAATGAGGTCTTACAGCCCTTATGCAATTTCTGTCAGCAGCTTCTTGATTCTGCATGAACAAAGCAGAAATACCAGTGGGTGTATGAATGATATATATTGATTCAACTGGTTCAATCAAGAGCGCAGTAACCATCCTTAGCTTTTAAACAATTGAAGGCAGATTGATCAGTTAGCAAAGCATACATAGTAACGTATTTTGGATACAGTGATGTAATTACTGTCTAATTGGTATTGCACAATGAGGTCAACTGTGGGGTTTGGTATAGGAACACATATGGCTTCATACAATGTGAATGTAGCATCAGGGTGAGCCAAAGGTAAGAGTACAGTACATTTTGTTACCTTTGTTTATCAAGACTGGCAAGAGGAGCATAGTACAAGGGTGGGTGCGAGCTGGAAAGTTTCAGTTGTGCTGTCAGTTTATTATTAATGCTGGCTAATAATTAAGGTAGAGGGTAAATGACCAGTATTGATTATGCTGATAGCAGGCCTTACCTCTGAAATGTCCCAGTATGTCTGGTGGAGTGCAGCAAGAACTTAACGGAACAAATGATGCAGGTTGTTATTAAGATTTGCAAAGACTAGCATGGGTTCCAAACTTAATAGTTTCTATTATATTTTATATTCAAAATAATGAAGTTTTGTAGTAATATTTGCTTATTTAAGTACAACGTATCAATTTTCTACAGTGTTGGTGTGTATCGTATTGAGGAAAGCTAACCCTTTGTGGATCACAGCAACTGGTCTGGTCTGGTTAGATTACATTTTATTTTATTTTATTTTTATGAGATTACTTTTAGCTCTGCTGACCTAAGGTCGTAGAGCTTATAGCATCACTCATGTCTGTCTGTCCGTCCATCCATAAACTTTTGCGTTGTGAGCGCAATAACTTTAAAAGTTTTGATGTTAGCCCAATATAATTTTCAGGACTTATAGGGTGTGTAAAAATCTAGGTTCCTTTTGACATTGCTGGCACCATCTACAATATTATGCAATACAGGGGTCAAAATGTGAAAGCCTTGTGAATACTCTTGCACCTTTAATTTTTAGTGGATCTTAAATTTAGTGGGATTTTGGGGGAAGTCAAAGTCTAAGTCACTAGTGATACTAGTGGCGCCACCTACAATTTGACCGAAACTGTGAGCCAAAATGTGTTTTAAGAAATAAAATTCCATATTAAAAAAAGTAATTGGATTACAGTTGCTCAATTTATAGGATATATATAAACCATGTCCAATGCTAGAATGTTGTATAATATCAGTGACCTTGACCTATTTATGTGAGGTCAGAGTGCCTGTAAAGTGGAAAGGTGATTTTGTAATGGCGGGGTGTAGCTTGGACATCAATGGCGAAGAGAATTAAGCTTCCAGATCAAAATTGAACTTGATTACATAATACATAAAACTGTACTTGGTGACCTAAATTTTGGTTCACTGTGACCCAGTAATTATGGAGTTTGAAGCTTGTCCAAGTTTATTGTATTTGTTTCAATAACTAAAAAAGTTTAACCCTGATTTGAACAAACAACCTGTGTATGGGAAGCTGGATGTGGGGCACATATTTTGAACAGAGCAATTCTTTAATCCAAGTTGAAGGGTCAAGGTCAAATGGCCAGTTTGAAAATAGGTGTCATCTCGTGAATGCTCTGCACTCCACAATTTTTTAGATAGGTCCATATAATGTTAAGGAGTTATGAAGTATATAAAAATCTTTGTCAACATCAATGTTGGTGGCACCATCTATGGTATTATATAATATACAGGTCAAAATGTGAAAATGTTGTGACCGAAATACCATCCACAGTTCTCAAGTTATCCCTATATAACTTTCAGGACCCTATAAAAATCTAAGTTCATTTCGCAACCTACAATTTTTATGCAATATAGGGGTCAAAATATGAAAATCTTGTGAACAGTCTAGGATCTTTAATTTTTGGAAGATGTTCACCTAATATTGTGGGATTGTGGGGGAGGTCAAAGTCTAAGTTGCTAATGATAATACTGGCGCCACCTATAATTTGACAGAAATTATGAGCTAAAATGTGTTTTCAGACTTTAAATTCCATATCTTGAAAAGTAATTGGATTAGACTGTCATATTTATAGGATATATAGACAATGTCCAAAGCTAATACAATATGTAATATCAGTGACCTTGACTTATTTTTGACCTTGATTTTCCGTCCTAAGGTCATTGAGGACATAAAGTTAAGGACTCGCTCTGTGTTGACAAGTGCAACAATATCCATCACAGGAATTACACACAAAGAAGCTATGATTACATGTGGAGCAAAGTGCCATCTGGAGGACTTTTTATACACCAATGTACAAAAGCTTTATATGTTCAGAAGCCACTTGAAGACTCACAACTTTGAAATGAAGAGGTGCAATATGGCCACGGTACCAGCAGAGCATTAAGGCCTGTGGGCCTCTCGTTTTTAGTACATGATGCACCACATCGCTGTAGGAATTTTTCCAGTAAAACCTTGATCTGATCTTGTCATAGGTTTTGTGTATACCAAAATGCCCTGCTAGATCATAATCATTTGTCAGCACTGTGTTCACAAGTGATGAGAGGATAACAAACTGCATGCATGGTTGGTAGTCTAGTTTTACTGATACCATGCTCAATGACAAAATCTTGAACTAGCTTGGAATTGGATACATTATTCAGAGAGTCAATTATCCTATTAAGCTCTGGGTATTGTCTTTTCAAACAATCAATATTTTCCATGCCAATTAGTTGTGGCAATGGGCAATCAATAGAGCCTATATCTCTTTCATTGTTTATTAAGTATACCTGATTGCAATTGGGCACATCTGAATCAAGAACTTCAATCTGTAGTATGTTGTCTGGCTCAGAATTACAAAGAGACTATTCACTTTTTGAATGGATTCTTCTTAAGAAGTTAGCTCTTGTGTTTAGTTTACCCCTAGTAAAACTTATATCACACCCACACTCATTTATTAATAGTAAAATTTATATCATACCCATACTCATTTATCAATATGTCCCATCTTTGCACATATTTGTTTGGCATTTGAGCAGAAAATATGGATTTGAGTGGCTTATGATCACACATCACAGAAAATTTTGCCCCATACAGATATGGTCAAAGTTTAGAGATAGCTTTAACAATATGCTTCACATTCAATTGTTGACCATTTTGTTGGCCTTCATTGAGGGGATGGGACACATGTTTATTGAAATGTTCTCCTTGCTCTGTCTTCTGGGTCAGGAGTGCACCAACGGTATATAAAGATGCATTGGTTTATGATAGATAAGGCAAGTTCACATCAGGGAATGTCAATATTGGAGAATTTATCAGAGAGACTTTCAGAGTCTCAAAGGCTGTATGTGCTTTAGTAATTACAATATGAATTTGGCATTCTTACAAGTGAGGAGAATGTGAGGTTGGGCTATTTCACTGAAGTGTTACAGACACCTCGTAAAGAAGCCAACCATTACAATGAATGATCTTACATCTTTGACATTTTGGGGGGTTCCAAACTTTAAATAATTTCAACCTTTCCAGGGTCAGGGTAGGATCCATTAGGAGTAATGGTATGACCCAAGTAAAGCAGTTTCGTTTGAAACAAGTGACAGCTGGAAAATTTGAACTTCATACCAGCCTTGAGGAGTCTCATTTCTTCACCTTTCTTTGGGACAAGAATAAGTGGACTAACATAATGTGAACTTGTGGGCCTAATTATTCCAGCTTCTAAATGTTGTCTAATTGACTCTCTAGGTCAGATCTTAGGTTGTAAGGAGTGTGATAAAGCTTTTGTGCTGCAGGTGCACTATTACCTGTATCTATTCTAGGTGAAGTTGTGGTGGTCAACCTAACTCTGTATCACTAATTGTAAAAGCATTCCCATATTTGACCAATAATTGTGGTATTTGATGTCTCAGCTGTTGAGAAACATGAGACAATTTGAAATTGATAGAAATTGTTTCTCGTTTTTTTTTCATCTAGAATTTTAAAATTGGTATGATTAGGTTCAAAAGTACTTGACAATGCATCCTTTTGTTCCACTTGCAAGATGTCTTTTTCTTTAAGTTGTTCTGCATAAGCAACAACTCTGCCTAGGGTTAATACAAGATGCTAACCAGTGGTGTTTATAAGGGTTAATGGTAATATTCTGCCTGTCTTCATTCACAATTACCAAAGTGTTTGGAATCAATATTCCTGGCAGGTCAATAAAGGTAGGGGCATTATCCAACAGGACACCTGTATATGTTCCGGTGGGAACCTTCCTTGACAACCAGCTAATCGAAATAAAATCACAAATATGCTTTCTTCAATACCAGGGTTGAAGCAAAAGAATTCCCATTTCTGATTCAATACACTGATTATTCAGCTCTTTTAAAACAAAGAGAATTTGTGATTTTCCTTGCTTGTAAAACTGGAAGTTTACATTGGCTTATGCACACAATGTGCATAGCTGAATTTTTGCATGGTGCCATGTGGAAAAAAAATATCAAAATTGCAGCCCTGCAAGCTGGCATGGAGGGCAGAAGTAGCGACGCTAACACTTGCAAAACATTACTTTGAAATAGAAATGTAGGATCAGGATTTATGTACATTGGATAGTGGTAACACATAAATTCAAATTACATGGTTCCTCTTTACTAAATGATTATGATTGCTCATCAGTCATATTTGTGAATCGATACAGTCATCAATGATGAAATTGTAAACAATTCCCAATACTAGCTAACAAGCATTCTTCACAAACTTGTTGCTTTGGTTTTAGAATACTAGGAATTTCTCTATTTTCATGTGTATAGATTTTTTCAATTTTTGTATTTTGGACATTTCATTGCAGTTTTAATTTAACTGTTTTTTGGATATAATTCCTATTCAAACAATGTTAAGGCACTGATGTCTCGTTACTGCCATATTTACCGAATGCCTCCATGTGTTTGGCTCAAATTTGTCAATATGCTTGCCTTACCTGGCAAGATGAACTGATTAGATTTTGGTGTCACCATGACTTAATTTGAGCAAATGGCGGACCCTTCAGTCAACGCTTGCATTGAAGATATGTCTAGTCTTTTCATAATCTGATTTTGCCTTACTCATGAATAAAGAAATTACTATCTAACAAGGCAGGCTTCCTTTCTTTTCAGACTTCAAAGGTAATCAGAATTTTTTATTTGCCCACGTATATTGGGATATTTAATGAGCCCAGAGATATTAATGTTGCCCCTGATACACCTGTCAATGCTGGTAATTTGTTGGGCATTATCATGGGTTTCCTTTTGATTTCATTAACCAATGATTCAGAAATTCATCAGCACCACTGGCAGAAGCTAGTTAAATGAAGCTCAGGATACACGGGCTTGTCTTGCCAGTGTGACTTGTGCCAGTTGTACCTTACTTGTCCTGCACTGTCTGCATCTCTTACCTATTCTTTGACAATGTGCACAAATTACACCACCATCTGCTGTGTATTTCATTTGGTGGAGGGGTACTGTTCATTTCTTTTTGTTTTAGGTTGTGTTATTTTCACTTAGGTCTGCCTAGAGACTTTTTCTTTCTCTGTGTGCATTTCTGCTACTAAAATCTCTAATTTCTGAAGTAACTGCACTTTCTAGATTGTTAATGTGTTGATCTTGTGTCTGCTGCCCAGCCACAAGATCTACATCCATCGGCTGCTCCTCTGAATGTCTTAGTTCAAATGCCCTGTTGGCAAGCTGCTCTCCAATAGCAATTTGTAGCCTTGCATACAGTATTACAGGTTTAAATTATTCTTCTAGCTATGGCATCATCAAAAGGCTTCCTAAGTCAGACCTAAAAATCTGCCTGCCAAATGTTGTGCTGCCTCTCCTGTTCCTTGTCTTACTCTTTTAAATACTGCACCTAGGAAACTGTATGTAAGAAGTGTCACCAAATCTATATTTTTGGGCTTGCAAGAGCCCATCCATTAACTGATGGGTCTTGGTGCAATAGTAGGGAAAAGAACTGTGAAGCAGCCCCTTTCCATATTTGTATTGCAAGAACCTCCATGCCTTCACTATGATGATTTATTGTAATTTGTATTTTATCTATGTCGTGAATCCATGCCTTCAGATTGCATCCACTTTTTTCATCTGAAAATCGTTTTATTTGACTCACCAAACCTGGGGCTCTTAACTCAATTGGATTACCTTGAAGTTTTTGGTGTTTTGTTCTGTCCTGCTGACTTTTTAGCTCAGCTGAATGAATATTAGCTTAGCTTTTAGGAGTTTGTCCATCGACCATCCATTTACAATTACATTTTGAACTTTTTCTCCAAAACTGTCAGCCGGATTCACTTCAATCATAGTGACAATGTATGTACCTTGGGTGGGTCTTGACCATGTTTGCTCAAATGGACATGCTTCAGTGATTTTTTGATTTTTTTATTTGTATTTTTGGTTCTTGTTTTGGGCCAAGTTTAAAGAATCTCCAAAACTGCTCACCCAATTGCTTTGACATCACACAGGAACACTCCTGGGGACTCCTAGTTCTTAATTTGTTCACCAGGTGGCCCTGGATTTTTTTTCTTTTTTAAAATTGTTTTATCTCATATTTAGCTGAAACTTGGTAAATATGTTCCTTGTGAATGGGTCCAACCCATTTGTTCACTAGGTGGCACTGTAGTGGATTCCTGACTTTAAAGGATTTTCTCCAATTTTGGTACTTATCAGTAAATGCACATTTCCTATTGATTACCGTGCAAGTCAGTGCGCGTTCTAATGGTAATTCACAGTTTCAACTTCTCTGAAACCGTCATCCAGATTCAATTCAAACATTGTAGCAATGCACCTCGGGTGAGTCTACCAAGTTTGTTCAATTGGTCACACTTCACTGATTTTTGGACTTTTTTTTATAAATTTTGTTCTTTATTTGGGCAAATCTTAAAAAATCTCCTAATCCGCTCACCCAATTGCTTTGACATCACACAGAAACACTCATAGAGACTCCTAGTTCAAGATTTTTTTACCATGTAGCACTGCAATTTTTTCTTTTAAATCATATTTTGTGTGCAATTTTGCTATTTTTGACTTCTCCAGAACAGTCACTCAGATTATAGCTGAAACTTGGCGGATATGTTCCTTGCAAAATGGTCAAACAAAGATGCTCAGTAGGTGGCACTGCAGTGGATTCCTGATTTTTATAGACTTTTTCAATTCGTGTACTTGTCAGCAAATGCACCTTTCCAATCGATTACTATGCAAGTCAGTGGGCATTCTAGTGTTAATAAAACATTTTCAAATTCTTCTCTGAAACCGTCATTCAGATTGACTTCAAACTTGGTGCCAATGTACCTTTGGTGGGTCTAGACCAATTTTGTTCAAATGGTCATGCTTCAGTGATTTTTGGAATTTTTAATGATGTTTGTTGTTCTTTTTTTTGAGGGAAAATCTTCAAAAATCCTCTCAGAAACGGCTCACTGAATTGCTTTGATATCATACAGGAACACTCCTAGGGTTTCCTAGTTCTTAATTTGTTCACCAGGTGTCACTGCAATTTTTAGTTCAGCTGACTTGAAATTGGATTTTGGGGTACATCTTTTAATTAGAGGCTATTTCGTATTGTGTGTGCAAATGTCTTCTAATAGAATTGCATAATTATCCAACCTGGATGCGAGTACGGCCATACCACCAGAGAGGAAGGAACTTACCCAAGACCAAGTGATCACCTGTTGTGTGTGCAGTTCAGTCGTGCGCACATTGGGAATGCCACCTTGGGAATCAATCGCATTTTAGCATTACCACAAGGCCATTGTGTACCAATACTTGCTGGTATATGAAAAAAAAAAAAAAGAATAATAGAACTTTCCTATTACCTAATTAACGCAGATTTTGTTGATAACTTTGGCAGATGTTACCACAAATCAGAACGGGAAGTTGGACTTGTGCTACCCTGAAAGCTGAATGAATGAACCCAAATTCTCAAGTTTGCACTTCCGGGTATACAAATGGAGCTGTACCGTCATCTGTTTGCATGAGCAGGAATCTGGTGTTTCTTGTGTCAGACTCTTTCAATTGCATAGACAAGGAATAAAGACCAAAGTTACAGAAGGCATATCAGAGCACTGTTCACATAGAATGACAGAATCTATCGTATTCTACGGAATCACAGTTAAGTGCGACACAATTGTATTATTCTTGTGCCTGTGTGCAGCCTTCAACTTTTCAAGCCAAGGTCAACCTTGCGGCCATGTGTGTCCATACTTTTACTAGAATCTTTACGGCGCTTTGATGTATTATCAGTTAGGATTTGTTTAAAGACAATTTAAGTTATACTTTATGTGAAAAATTGAACTGTTTTGGGACCGATAGAGTGTTAAAAGGATCTCACTGCAATCCAAATGGGGCCCCAGTGTACAGAGCCGATCAATATTTCTGAGTGCCAAGGGGCTCCCTTTGGGATGTAGGATATTAAATTAATTTAATGGAATTGAAATAAAAAGTAGATGTACATAAATTAGAATACATGAGACCCCCCACAAACATCAATAGATCGTGAAATTCAGGGTTGAATTACAGCACTGCAGGTTTGAGATATCATGAATTTGTAAAAAAATTAACATATTTCTTCATTTACGGCTGTGGCAGACTACCATATTGACATGCACAAGTTCCTACATGTATCATTTTTATGCCCCCCTTAGAAGAAGGTGAGGCATATAGCATTGCACATGTCGGTTGGTTGGTCGGTCAGTAGGTCGGTAGACTGTGGTTTCCGCACAATAACTCAAGAAGTTTTTGAGCTAGGACTTTGATACTTTACAGGTGCATCATTCTAGTCAAAAGCTAGGCAAAGTTTGAAGATGGGTGACCTTGACCTAATTTCCAAGGTCACAGTGGTACCTGAGTTAACTTTGGTTTCCGCACAATAACTGAAGAGGTTTTTAAGCTAGGACTTTTATATTGCACAGGATTATAGTCCATATTTAGGGCTAGGCGAAGTTTGAAGATGGATGACCTTGATCTCATTGTAAAGGTCACAGAGCCACTTTACTGAATATGGTTTCATGCTTTCTGCATGATAACTTATACCTTGGAGCTAGAACTTTATATTGCACAGCTTTCTGGTTCTCTGTAAGGGCTAGGTTGAGTTTGAAGATGGGTGACCTTGACCCAGTTTTGAGAGTCACAGAGAGATTGTAGAATTTCTGTGGTTTCCGCACAATAACTCAAGAAGTTTTTGAGCTAGGACTTTGATACTGTACAGGTGCATCATTTTAGTCAAAAGCTAGGCAAAGTTTAGAGATAGGTGACCTTGACTCAATTTCCAAGGTCACGTTGGTACCTAAGTCAACTTTGGTATCCGCACAATAACTGAAGAGGGTTTTTTTTTTAAGCTAGGACTTTTACATTGCACAGGATTATAGTCCATATTTGGAGCTAGGAAAAGTTTGA
Organism: Hermodice carunculata; assembly: GCA_964020975.1. Classification (NCBI taxonomy): domain Eukaryota; kingdom Metazoa; phylum Annelida; class Polychaeta; order Eunicida; family Amphinomidae; genus Hermodice; species Hermodice carunculata. The sequence goes on along the minus strand of OZ026614.1, from coordinate 69,822,888 downwards.
AGATGGGTGACCTTGACTTCACTTTAAAGGTCACAGAGCCACTTTACTGAATATGGTTTCATGCTTTCTGCATGATAACTTGTACCTTGGAGCTAGAACTTTTATATTGCACAGCTTTCTGGTTCTCTGTAAGGGCTAGGTTGAGTTTGAAGATGGGTGACGTTGACCCAGTTTTCAGGGTCACAGAGAGATTGTAGAATTCCTGTGGTTTCTGCACTATAACTCTAGAAGTTTTTAAGTTAGGACTAGGATACTATACAGGTATATAGTTCTTGCTAAGGGCTAGAAGAAGTTAAAAGTCTGGTGACCTTGATTTAATTTCCAAGGTCTTTTTGTACTTGAGTTAACTTTGGTTCCCAAATGATAACTGAAGAGGTTTTTAAACTAGGACTTTTATATTGCACTGGATAATTGTCTGTATTCGGGGCTAGGTCAAGTTTGAAGATGGGTGACCTTGACCTAATTTGAAAGGTCACAGAGCCATTTGGTTGAATACTGTTTCTGCATGATAACTTGCATTTTAGAGGTAGCACTTTTATATTGCACAGCTTTATGGTTGCCTATAAGGGCTAGTTTGAGTTTGTAGATGGGCGACCTTGACCCAGTTTTGAGGGTCACACACAGAGAACAGACTTCCTGTGGTTTTTGCACAATAACTGAAGAAGGTCAAGTGAAAATGAGTGACCTTGCCCTAATTTCCAAGGTCATAAAGCCACTTTGCTGAATATGGTTTTTAATTAATGACTAATTTTTCGGCTATAACTTTTCTATTGTCCAGGTTTTTAGTCTTTTTTTAAGGGCTAGGTTAAAATTTAAAGATATGTGACATTGATGTATGATCAACCTTCACTAATTTTGTAAGGTCACGAGTGCCCCATCTACCACTATCAATAGGGTAGCGAGGGCAAGGGTAATGAGGGCGGCAGGCATCTATGTTTTGCAAACATATCTTGTTTTAAGCCACACTAACATTAATTGCCTGGCCAGGACTACGCAGAGTATAAGTGCTAATATCGTATAACATTACAATGTGTCCCTTGTGAAAAGGTCAAAGTTGTTCACTAGGTGGCACTGCAGTGGAATTTTTTTTTTTAATGATTTAATAATTTGGGTACTTATTGGTAAACGCACCTTTCCTATTGATTACAGTGTAAGTCAATGGGTATTCTAATGCTTATTCACGTTTTTGACTTCTCAGAAGAAACTGTCGATGAGATGGACTTCAAATTTAGTGGCATTGTACCTCTGGTGTTTGTTTTAATCCTACATAAATTCTCAGACAAGTTCAAAGATGGGTCACCTTGACCCAAATCCCAAGGTCACAGAGCCATGACTGCTGTCAGCACAGACAGCTTTGACATGAGGGGGGCATAGATCTAGAAATCTCTGACTGCGTTTTAATTAACCTTGCAATTAAATAAATTCAGTTGTATTTATGGCTTTACAAAGAAACACAAATAAATCATTCAGAACTTAAGCATCACTGTTAGTAATAGATCCCCTTTGGAATTTTGGTCAGCATGTGTTTGTGCAACTGCATGTATATATGGTGAATAATTTGGTAGATAGCAGTGCTAAAGTTAAAGAATTTAATTATGTGCTTTCTTGTTTACATAGTTATTTATTTAGAGTCTGATTCAGTTTCTTGGGGGAAGTATTGTTTGTAGAAATATACAAGTCCTGAGAATTGGTGTCCGAGCAAGACTCAACTTCATACAATAAAATAGCATGTAGCATAGTGTAATATCATGTTAATGTGTCTGTCATTTAGTAGACAGTTCTCTGGTTACAAAGGTTGAACTTGATGGTCTGTGATGCGTGTGCATGTTGCTTGTACATGTACACATATGCACTGTGTCATTACCTTTGCAATACCTGTAGAGCAACCCTGTTTGGAGGGGGTCTTGGACTTTTTGGACAGTGCAATAAAAATTTTCATCATATTTAATCCTTTGCATTTACTTCATGTGTATTCCTTTGTTGGTGTTTGTTAAATATAAAATCTTCCAACTAGAGCTAAAAATCTCAGTTTCTTGTCAGAGGATGAGGACAGGTGTGCGTACATGCATGGTCAAACAAAATGACAAGAGCAAGTTAAGCAACACACACCACAGAGGTAATAGGAGAGGTCACAATTAGCAGTTATCTGTGTATTCAGCTGAATACACAGTCTAACATACAGAATTCTTCAGGGACAGAGATGTGTATTCCCATTGCATTGCATGGTTAATTAACCTCAAGTTAAAAGACTACTTTTAAAGCTGCAGGAATAAAGTTACGTGAACATTTCAGCATGTACATTAATTTACCTCACAAATTTTGGTGTTTCTTGAGCAAGTGGTTTTAGAGTAAATAAGCTGTGAATTACAATAATAGGAATACACAGTTCTAGCCCTGAATGAATGAAATACCCTCTGAAGGAGAGCAGTAGAAGCTCCTGTTTTTGCTTGTCCCTATTGACCTGTACATGATGCATCAGTGAGTTTAACTGTGATTACTGTGTAAATGTGCAGCCAGCCACTTATACCAGCTATACACAAGGTAACAATATATAGATACCAGTGTAGCAGTACAACTTGTCCCTCCTGGATAACTTTCCCTCCCTGCAATTTAATCTTTTATATCACATTCATTTGTATCCTAGTCAGTGTCTGAAGTGTGATGTATATTAGAAATTATTTTCCAGTAGCCTTCATGTAGAATTCTTTGAAACTGATTTTGTACAATTCAAGTTGACCTATAGATCTTTTTTTTTTTTTATAGAAAGAAATGCAACATTTTTTATAGCTTCTAGTTTTATAATTATCAGATATTAAATGATGCTGTCAAATTTATACGTTCTCACAAAGGTCATTCATATAAAAGTAACATAGTCAACTTATTGTTGTAAAAGATGCACATGTAAACAGTGTGACATACATATATTTAGTAAATAGAGGATATTACATGGCTGAGAGTGAGTTATAGTTTTTCTCTCATGAGGGATTTTTTTTCTGTAAGGAAAATCACAAGTAACCGCACTGCTTTTCTGTCACAAGGGGCTGTTGTAGGAGTGGAAAATCACGAGTGACTGACAGCAATCTCTTATGAGCAAAGTATAGTTACTCACTGTCCAGCCATGTAGATTTTGTTTATTGGGTATTCATTGCTAAAAATGTCCTAGCCCTAATTTCACAGCTGACCTTGTGTGCCATGTTTGTTTACGTACATTGTAGTTCTTACACGTCATGTGTGACGTAAAATCGAACATCCCTCCCACACATTTGATTTTGGTCAGATTATTAATGCACTACGTCACTGATGCATGCACATCACAATTTAGTTGTAACAGTGTTTAGGTCATGTGATCTACAGTGAGTGACTATACTTTTGAATTTCAGTCCAGAAAATGACAATTCACCCTCAAGCATAGAATAAATTGTAATAACTACTTTGTGAAAATTATATGGAAAACCAGATGACTGAAATATCAAGTTTGAGGAGGGGGGTATGAAGGAAGACAAATACAAAGTTTCAGATGAGGAATGATAACCCAGGCCTGAACAACTTACCTTCCCCCCATTAACTTTGTTTTTACAGGCTATTACGTATAGGTAATGGAGAGAAGTACAGAAATTGAGAGGAAGGGGTAACTGTTCCTCCACCCCAGCAGTTGGCTTTTTGTAGGTTACTGGATGGGTAAAAGTGACCTTAAATACAAGTCTTGAGAGAAATGATGATCCTGTAGGCCAGGATAACTTCTCCCCTCATCATTGTAATCAGTCATCTTGTGGCATGCTGTAGAGTAGATATGATTGAATACAAATACACTTATATGCATTTGCATGTACATTTAGTAAAGGACTTGTGGTGCTTCTACGTGGCATTCAGACAGCTTGGAACTCACAATTTCAGCGTACCTGTGTAACAATTAATATATTACCTTCAGTTACAGTATATGTGATGATTGGTTTGATTGAATTGCATCCTGTCAATTTAAACTGATACTTTCAGAGTGGCCAGCTGTCAGTGTGCAACAAGTAATATATTGCATCCTTTTTGAATATATACATTGGATCCAATGTGATTGTATATGGCATTCTGACAATAGACCAGTTCATAGGACTGGTTTATTTGGTTCACTTCGGGAAGTGCACCCTGCTTTGTTTACATTTTGTGTTCGACCACGCTGGCCGGATTACAGGTCAAAGGATCAGAAAGTAAAACACAGGATGTGCTTGGGTTTGATAAAAAATCAACTGTCAGCAAACTAAAAATGCACGTTTCACCACTGATTTGACATTTCAGGTAAAAGATTTGCACTGGTCAGCACAATCCATGCTGTAATCACTAGCATTATCCGTGGCATCCATTGTGAATATAGGCTTGGGCCCAACTTGGCCACTTGCTGATTGGACAATCAGGCCAACAATGGAATGCATAATTAATCAGGGCCAGGAAAAAAAATTGGTACACGTCGGTATGAACAGGTCTATTTTTAAAATGCTGTGATGAACTGCATGCCAAACTGTCATGTTTTAAGTATGCATCCCAACCCACAAAAATTCATACAGTTCAGTTTTATGTGTATACTAATTCAGTTTAATCGAGAAAATGTGAGTGAAATGAAGATTCTAAATATGTGTAGTGGTGGTGGTGGGGGGGGGGGGGAGTTATGTTATAACTTGCTCTGGGGACAGGAACTTGTCCTTAGATAACTTCCCTGGGGGTGCATAGGGTAGGGCATGGGGGGGGGGATATCCATGGTTAAAGTTATCCTGATACAGCTGTATTCACCAACTGAAATGTTATAGTTTGCTGGATCTTTAGATGATTTGATCTATACACAGTGCAAGCCAGTGTTGGTAGATTCTGAGTGGTTTGGTGGCAGTCAGTGCCAGTACTGTTTCTGGGGAAACCTGCCAGCTCTGGAGAAGTAAGTTTTTGCCTTGCATAGCACAATCCATTTATCATGCAGGAGGTAAATTGCTATAATAGTGTACCTCACATAAATATTCCTTAAAAAAAAAAACAATAAAAGAACCCCGTGTGATGCGCAAGAATGGTTCATAGTTAATACTTGGGATGAGCAAATGCACGTACAGTGTATGTAGATGTATCAGAGGGCAAAGTTAAATGCCCCATTCACATTTTATGGAATTACCCTTTAACTAGTCTTGGCTATTTTGAACTAAATGACAGTCATGATAATCGCGTAAAATACAAAATTCCTGATGATCACGGAAAGCAGTTTTCATTGTGTTTTATTTGTAACTTTAATTTTGCATCTTTCAGACCAGTTGAGAGACTGCGGCATATTTATGATCCTCGGCATCACACGTACATAAACCAGACCAGTGAGGAGTGGACTGAAGCCAATGCTCTTTTTAAGGGAGAGGGACCAGTGCCCAATGTATCAAGTGGGGCATGCATGTCCATGGTTGAGAATATGCAGGTAAAGCAAGAATGAAACATAGACTTTGGGCTGTGCACTGTACTCTGCTTATAGATTAGGATCCTCTCAGAAGATGAGAGACTTTACTTGCAGGAGCATACCTGTTCACCATTTTCCACACCACGAGTCTTTTGCTACTTTTTAGCAGGAAATTTGTCCCAAGCATATTTTACATTCAAATGATTCAGAATCACTGGTCAAGATACTGTTTATTTATTTACTTTATTTTAATATTCCATCACATATGGTCACGAAAGAACTATCACCTCCAAGAATTGGGTACCATGTATTTTTGTATATATTAAAACAAAGCGTGGTCTTCTTTACCTAAAATATGCTCTGCTAGGGCATTTATTTTCATGCCACTGCCTCAGAGCCACAATATATATGTGGTCCCAGTGTGGAGGGATGATAAAAACCACAGTAACACCCTATTTGTAGACATTGTAAAGTAACTTATGTGACAGGTCAGAATTTTTAAGCACACGTGACATTTTTGTTTTGTTTTGTTGTGGCTACCAAAAGTCATTCTTATCTTATTTCAAAATATTAAGCGATTTCAAATTCTAGGTTTTAAGCTCAGCTGACTTGTCAGTCAGCTGACCTATTCTGAGGGGCTGTCGTCCTTCCACAATTCACATTTTTGACTTCTCCAAAACCGTCAGCAAGATTTACTTCAAACTTGGTAGGGGTATGCCTTGGGTAAGTCTCTACCAAGTTTATTCAAATGGTCACGCTCCATTGATTTTTGGATTTTTAGTTCAGCTGACTTGTCAGTCAGCTGAGCTTATCTTATGATCCTCCGTCCGTTGTCCGTCCGTTTGTCGTCCGTCAACAATTCACATTTTTGACTTCTTCTCCCAAACCGTCAGCCAGATCCACTTCAAACTTGGTGGGGATGTGCCGTGGGTGGGTGTCTACCAATTTGTTCAAATGGTCACGGTCCAGTGATTTTTGGATATTTAATGATTTTTTTGTTCTTTTTTGGGCAAATCTTAAAAAATCTTCTTCTCTGAAACCGCTCACCCAATTGCTTTGATATCACACAGGAACACTCTGTGGGACTCCTAGTTCTTAATTTGTTCACCAGTTGGTGCTGCAATTCTTCTCTATTTTTTTATGAATTTTTGTGTGTTATAGCTATTTTCGACTTCTCCAGAACCGTCACTCAAATTAAGCTGAAACATGGTGGATATGTTCCTTGTGGAAGGGTCAAACAATGTCGTTTTCTATGTGGGAATGCTGTGGATTCCTGATGTTTAACGATTTTTTCAATTCGGCTGCTATTGGAAAATGCACGTTGCAATTGATTACCATGTAAGTCAATGGGCATTCTAATGCTAATTTACATTTTCGACTTCTTCTCCAAAACCGTCTTCCAGATTTACTTCAAACTTGGTGGAGATGTACCTTGGGTGGGTGTCTACCAGGTTTGTTCCAATGGTCATGTTCCAATGAATTTTGGATTTTTTTATGATTTTGTTTTCAAAAATCTTTACAAAAGTTTTAATAGGAAAGTTTAACATGGGAATTTCTTGTAATGGTTATAACTTAAATAATTTTGGCCAAATTTACTTCAAACTTGGTGGGTATGTGCCTTGTGTGACTCTCTACCAGGTTTGTTCAAATGGTCACACTCTATTGATTTTTGGAATTTTTTTTATGAATTTTTTTTGTGCTTTTTGGGGGGAAACCTTAAAAACTCTTCTCCTCTGAAACCGCTCACCTAGTTCCCAATTTGTCCACCAGGTGGCGCTGCAATTTTTTTCTAACTTTTTGATAAATTTTTTGTATGGTTTTGCAATTTTTCACTTGTTCTCAGAACCGTCACTCAGATGAAGCTTGAGGAAGGGTAAAACAAAGTTGTTTACTAGGTGGCACTGCTTTGGATTCCTGATTTTTAACGATTTTGAATTGGGGTACTTTGATCCTTTCCCATGTTCATAGAGCAGCAAGTGTGATGAATGTCAAGATCAGCTGAGCGTGGGCTGTTCACACAGCCCTCTTGTTTATGAATTTTTCTGTTCTTTTTTTGATGCAAATCTTAAAAAATCTTCTTCTCCGAAACCGCTCTCCCAATTGCTTTAATATCCCAAAGGAACACCCCCGGGGCCTCCTAGTTCTTAATTTGCTCAGCAGGTGGCACTGCGATTTTTTTCCATTTTTTAATGATTTTTTGTGTGTTTTTGCTATTTTGGGCTTCTTCTCCAGAACCGTCACTCAGATTAAGCTGAAACTTGGTGGATATGTTTCTTGTGGAAGGGTCAAACAAAGTTATTCACTAGGTGGCACTGCTGTGGATTCCTGATTTTTAACGATTTTTTTCAATGCAGGTACTTGTTGGTCAATGCAGCTTTCCTATTGATTACTATGTAGGTCAGTGGACATTCTAATGCTAATTCACATTTTCGACTTCTTTTCCAAAACCGTCACCCAGATTGACTTCAAACTTGGTGGCAATGTACCTTGGGAGGGTTTTTACCAGGTTTGTTCAAATGAATGTGCTCCATTTATTTTTGGATTTTTAAGGAATTTTTTTGTTCTCTAAGACAAACTTTAAAAAATCTTCTCCTCCACAACCGCTTACCCAGTTGCTTTGATATTACATAAGAACATTCCGAGGGACTCGTAGTTCTTAATTTGTTCACCAGGAGGTGCTGCAATTTTTTTAAAAATTCTTTTATGAATTTTGTGTGTTTTCGTTACTTGTGACTTCTCCAGATCCATTACTCAGATTAAGTTGAAATTTCTGGATATGTTCCTTGTGAAAGGGTCGAGCAAAGATGTTCACTAGGTAGCACTGCTGTGGATTCCTGATTTTTAACGATATTTTTCAATTCGGGTATGTATCGGTAAATGCAGTTTTCCTATTGCTTACTGTGCAAGTTAACGGACATTCTAATGGAAATTCACATTTTGGATCTCTCTGAACAAACTGTCATTCAGATTGACTTCAAACTTGGTTCCAATGTACCTTGGGTAGGTCTATACCAAGTTTGTTCAAATGGTCATGATCCAGTGATTTTTGGATTTTTTATGATTTTTTTTTTGAAAATCTTTAAAAAAAGTTTTAATAGGGAAGTTTAACATGGGAATTTCTTGTAATGGTTACAACTTAAATGATTTTTGGCCAGATTTGTGCCAAACTTAGTAGGGATGTACCTTTTATAAGTGTTTATCTATTTTGTGCAAATGGTCATGCTCCAGTGATGTTTGGACCTTGACCTCATTCTCAAAGGTCACAGGACAACTGACATGAAATTTACTGTTCACTTGATAACTTGAGATCTGTTTCGAGTTAGGACCTTGATGTTGCACTTGTTAATGTTTCTCTAAGAAGGCAGTACATGAGTGACTATGACCCCATTTCTCAGGTAACAGTGCAACATACATGAATTTTACATTTCACTAGAATTTGCGAACTACTTGAACTGGAACCTTAATGTTGCACATGTTAGTGCTCTATAAAGGTCAGACCTACTCAAAACATGAGTGACCTTGATCCTATCTCAAGTTCTCAGAGCTGCAAGTGTGATGAATGTGTAGGTCAGCTGATCATGGGCTGTTCACACAGCCCTCTTGTTTTTTATTCATTTTTTTATTTTCATGTCATATCATAACAAAGAATAAAGGCATATAACTGTTTCAAACTTTTCACTTCTGCCATGATATACCTATGGCCTCAATGTGGTTTCATGTATTAAGAAGTTAAATTTTATACACATGTATCTTGACAGTTGATGGTTAAGGAAAACAAAGCTGCATTGTTATGGTGATGTCATTGTTAAAATTTTTAGCACAGATGGAAAGTGTATTATCCCCCCACCCCACCCACTTCATTGAGTATATGGTAATGGGCACTGTCCGTGTGTCCTTCTGTCTGTCCTTAACATTTTTTCGGGCCATATCATCTGAACTATAAATGCCAGCCCTTTGAAATTTAAAGAGTTGGTAGATCATAGGTAGTAGGTGTGCAAAGCTCCTGTTTTGTGTGCTTAATTGCCTACATTAATTAATTAACAAAGGTTCATTCGGCAACCTCCAGATCCGAAAAGATTTTGTCCGGGCCATATCTTTGGAACTACAAATGCTAACCATTTTAAATTTTCACGGTTGGTAGATCTTTGGTGGGAAGTGTGCATAGGATTGAATTTCTTTGTTTGATCAGTTTGTTTTACTAATCAATAGAAGGTATTCATACGAACTGGGATCCTGTGCTGCCACCCAGAATCCAGCAGGGAACGTGACAGGAAGGAGGGCAGATTCATGTCTGAAGCAAGGCCAAATGAGCTTCGATGATAAAAGTAACAACTTAAGGAAAAGGCTTATGAAAAGTCATTTACTAAATTTTAACATATAAAAGATGCTAAACATATTTAGAAAATTGATTTGTTTCTTCTAAAAAAGGTATTTCTGAATGGCAAAGTAACATATTAACTGGTACAAGTGCCCTCATCATGGCGGAAGCACACTTCCATTGCCTAGCAACTGAGCGGACCACAGCAGATCTGCAGTTAATATAGTTGAATGTGAACACCTCCTATTAATTATCAAAGATCGCTAAGCATCTCAAAATCACCTGCATCCAGAACAAATTTTGTCCAGGCCATATCTTCTGAACTTTAAGTGCTAGCCCTTTGAAATTTATAGTTTTGGTGGATCACAGGTAGTAGGTGTGCATATGCATTGTTTTGTGTGGCTAATTGCTTACATCAATTAACAAAATTTCATTAGGCAACCTCCATATTAAAAAGGATTTTGTCCAGGCCATATCTTTTGGACGCCCAGTTGCTTACATTAATTAATTAACAAAATTTCATTAGGCAACCTCCAGATTAGAAAGGATTTGGTCCGGCCATATCTTTTGGACTATAAATGCTAGCTCTTTCAAATTTTCAGGGTTGGTAGATCTTCGGTAGGAAGTGTGCATAGGATTGAATTTGTTTGGCTGATCACTTTCTTTATTAATTATTAATTAACAAAAGTCATTAAGCACCTCAAAATCATCTTTGCATAATTTTGTCTGGCCAGTATCTTCTGAACTATAAATGCTGGCCCTTTGAAATTGATAGGGATGGTACATTTTGGGTAATAGATGTGCATAGGCATTGTTTTGTATGCCGAAGTACTTTAATTGGTGAACAAACAATGTTCATAAAGTAACCTCCAGATCTAAAATGATTTTGTCCAGGCTATATCTTTGGAACTATAAATGCTATCCCCTTGAAATTTTCATGGTTGGTAGATTTCAGGTATGAGGTGTGCATAAGCATGAATTTGCTTGGCTGATTACTTTCTTTTACTAGTTAATTAACACAGATCGTTAGGCAGATCAATATCACCTGCATAGTTTGTGCACGCATTTTCTTGGAAAGTATCATAAATGACCCTTCAAAATTTACATTAACAAATATCAGTAAGCTTCAGGATTACAGGGCCTTTCTAGCAGATTTTTGTTCTGTGCTGTATGTACAGAAGGATTTAATGGAAGTTCATTAACCCCCAGCACCTCATGTTCGAGCACACTCGAAATGTATGTGAACATCACTTGCCACCATTTTTTGTTGAGTCCAGCCGTGTGCAACGTAAGCCAACCTTCATCAGCTCCCACTAGCCTGCAATGTTTATTTGCCTGCAAGGGTGCACATTTTATTGTAGACAAACTTCAATACTTGCAGATGTCAATTTTGATTCTGTGGTAAAAAAAAAAATGTATATTTTTATCAAATGGATAAAAAGCTATCAACTCCTGACATTTTCAATGATACAACTGTAAAATTTACCCCCAAAATTTAGTAACTTTGCACCTTTGCAGTCACAATGTTTTGCATCGACAGCCATTATGTTTTATACTGCTGGAATCTTTAGATTTTCGTCTTTCTATGTAAGAAGCTCTCTTATTGGCTAAGACAAAAATATTCCTGGGATATCCCTCGAAAATGGCTCAAAATCGGAATCTAGACATCATTTTACCTCATTATAAATGTGCTAAGGATATTCCAGGCTCCTCATTGGGTGGATTTGATCACGTATTGCTCACTGTCCAATCAAAGTCATTTTTACCTGTGTGCCGCTCACATGGACGCAATGTTGGGAAGGTGAACAAGTTGTGTTCTCGCAAAGATTATTGGACTAAGATGGTAAATTATTGCATATTTAAAAAAAAAAAAACCCTTAGATTGAACAAATCTAGACACAGATAAAGGCAGGAGTGACAATTCCTTATGGAAGGCAAGGAAAATACGCAGACCACACAGTGAGGAAGCAAAGATCTGCATAGCTGTAAACAACATGATGATGTGTTGTTGATGGCTGTCTCTAATGCATCAGTTATTGAGATGTTTGTAACAAAATTTTGTTTTAATTTTATTAAAATGTTCGAATGGAACAAATCTGTATGACAAAACAAGATCGTAATCAAATTTCTGATCGAATGCGGAAAAAAATAGATGTACATAGCTTAAAATTATGCCTGGGAGCATGCCTGTGTACACTCGCTTGTGTTGCCCGGCCCTTGTTGCTTGGCAAAAAGAGTGACTGCACTTAAGATCAGACTCTTGACATCACCTACGGCATCAAATTTTTCAGGTAAATTGAAACAGAATGTGCACAGAAATATAAATCATGCAATTTCTGACCAACTTAGAGTTCATCACTTGAAATGAATCGCCAAAAAAAAAGGCCTAGCATGTTCAATCATGCATGTCGCTTGTTGCGCCAGTGAGTAAAAGTCTGCCCGGTGGCAAACTGTGTGCGATACCACATACTGGCAGCTTGCTAGGGGTCAAACATAGTCACAACATTTTTCAAGGTGGGACCTGACTTTGGAATCATACGTGTTAAAGAAGACTTGATTAGCAAACAACCCTCATCTTTATTGGTTTCAGATCCCTTCAAAACGGGGACCCATAATGTGTTTAGGTTCTGTGTCTTTATTTCCATAATGCCACAAACAGCAACTTTTCGCACTTTACATGTTCTTATGATAATATACAAATGTACATCATTTATTTACCACCATGGTTATTGTGGCAGGGGATATTTCTAGCATCAGCAGCTACTTGTTAAGATTGAATTGCCACTGTGAAGCAAATTGACTAAGTAGAACAACTGAAAGAAAAAATGTGCATGTTGAAAAGTGTACAAACTGATCTCCTGGAACAAGAGGCTAGTAACTGATGAGTACAACTTTGGAATGCTTGCTGATAGCTACATTGCATCAATGTTGAAAAGACCCTGAGATTCTTGTGAGATGAACCAACACAGTGCCAAAATTCTGTTTGCCACTTTAGCACAAATAAAAAGACTGATTCAAAACACTGACAGGAATTTCATCTGTTCCATCAGTGGTGTGACAAAATTAGACAATATATATAATGAAGGAACAGGAAGCTGAAGAAGCTGTTCATATTCTGGAATTTATATTTCAACTTATATAAAAAAATAAAACTTTGGTTAAAACTTGCATACTTGGGAGTGGGCATCAAAATACTGAAAAACCCTCTTATGCATGTATCATTGATATAGTGGAACTGCATAAGTGAAAGGGAGGCAGGGACCATCCAGGAGACATGTGGTGAAAAAGTTAAAGTGATAAAGATGGAAAGGTAAGCTTTTATCTTCCTGTCCTTCTCTTCATAATAAAGCATGGCTGAGTGCTCCCAACTATTGGGTGAAATCTGTCCCCTCATTTAAAACTTATCAAGTAAGTATATTGTATTTGTGTCTTTTTGCCCAGAACCACTTCCTAGTAGTCAATATCCTATTCCGCAGTTCGACCTCTTTACTCTACAAGATACAAGATACAAATCTTTATTTAATCTCGGCGTTGACAACAAGTAACATTAGCTATACAGCTATTATGACCGAGCAGTAGTGTACAAAAAATATAAAAAGTTCATCAGAACACAAATGAAGAGACAAGTTAAAAATATGACATCAGGTGTGACCTGGAAAATGTTGGGTTTCTTGTAAAACCTGAAGAGATATAATTTCTTCAGAGAAAAGGGTAGCTTAATAGCAAAAATATTGCAGGATACCCCCCAACATCATGATAACCATAAAAAAAAAAAACTTGGAAGTTAAGAATGATTTGTAACATAAAGATTTGACTTACAGTAATAACATGAGCACTTCGGCCCTTGCCAATTTTTAATCAGTCTTTTAAAAGTATTAATATTTGTTGCAGTTTTAAATTCCACTGGTAAACTATTCCAAATTTTTGTCCCCTGGTATGTGAAGGACTTAACACCAGCCCTTTTTGTTTTGGGACATTTAATGGGCAGTTTAAGTGGAATAGGATTTCCTTCATCCATTTGTTGGTCATCAGTGATAAATAGTTTGGTAGTGAAGGAGGGGCTTATTTGACAGATGGCCTTAAATACCTCAACAGCAAGTTGACATAGTCTGGAAAGTTCCAGACTAGGGATTTTAGCCATTTCCAGTAAAGCCTCATAATCATTGTTAAAATCATTGAATACAAAGCGTAATGCCCGTTCCTGCAACTTTTCTAGTTTTTTTGTATTGCCTTCACTAGTGAAATGCCAAACTAGCGGGCAATAGTTGAAGTGACACATGATGATACTCTCCATAAGCTAACCTGTCCATGTCTAACCTGTATACATATGGAATTACTATTGTCTATATTGCACACGTTCCTCTGTAAAATTTTGACATAGGCTGTATCAGCCAAAATAAATTAAAGGGTCTTCAGCGGGTAACTACTCAACATGTTTCGGAGCCTTTTACCCATACATGTCTCTCTGAGTAGCGGCTCCTTGTCTGAGCTAAATATTCAGCAAAGACAACCCACATAATAAAGAATAAATAAGAACGTGGCAAATGATGAATTAGCTAAATACGTGAAGTTTTGCTTATAAATGCAGAGCTTCATTATGAAAGAAGAACCCCTGTCAAACAAACCATAATTACTAAATTTGTATAGTACAGGTTCAGATAAGAACAATTTGACTTACCCCTGAACCCATATGTACCCTTTCTGGCTGGACAGCTTATCCTAGTTAAACCACCCGCCAGTGCATAACTGAAGTGGAAACAAGCTGGGGCCTTATATTCAGTCCCAGTGATAGTAAAATAAACAGTTGCAACTAGACCACCTGTACAAACCAAGGGAAATCCCAACAAGGACTGCAACAATGGACATCCTGCACCAGAAATGTAAAACAAACTCTGTGATGACACCTACCCCCCAAACAATTAAGCTCTATTTAACTGCCAACTCTGAGTCAATGTATCAACTTAATGTGTCAGGTTTGTGACATTTGAGAAAATACTGTCAATTTTGAGGAAATGTGCATTTAGGCATGTCAGAAAAGAATGAAAGTCATTAGCATTTATGTCAAAAAACATGTTATCAAAACAATTTTTCTTAACAGGATTTTGAGTACAATTAGGCAAGCTTGTAACTGTCGTCAGTAGCTGCTTGCTACCTATAGCCCCTGGGGGTTTGACCTAACAGAAAACAAGCTAGCCTAAAATATCTGAAAGGTAAACATTAAAACAGAATGATGCCAAAGATAAAGTTAAGTAGCAAAACAGACAAGTCTAAAAACTGTAAATTATTGTCCCCAAACTTTCTAATAATCTTTGGATATTAACAGCTAAATTATAGGGCAAGTCAGAAAAGAATGAAAGTCATTATTTGTACTTAAGTCAAGAGAATGCAACGAAAATGTAATATTTCTTAAACAGATATCAAGCACAATTAGGCGAGCTTGTAACTGTCGTCAGTAGCTGCTTGCTACCTATAGCCCCTGGGGGTTTGACCCCATGGTATGGTACAGTGAAATCTCATTTTAATGACACCATCTATTCCCTGCACAATGTGTCAGATATCTGAGTATGTCTAAGTCAAATAGTAAAGAAATTTGACTTTAAGTCCATCAAAACTTAGTTTAAAGTAAATATGTTGGATATCTGAGTGTTGTTAAAATGTGGTTTTACTGCAATTGGGATTTTGAGAGATAGACCTCAGAAAGGTCATATAAACTATCCAGTTCTATAATTAATGTTGACAAGCAATGGTGCATGGGCCCCTGTAATGATCCATTGTCTTTTGGAATGCCTACATTGTAAAACTGCCATAAATGCAGAGACCTGTCTGCCTGCTTCTAAGAACTGCATGTATATATCCATTGCATCATTCAAGATACCTTTTTAATGTTATTAAACCGAGACTTTCCATCTGTATGGATAAACCACTTTTACTTTTGCATTATGAGTGGTCTCATCAGACAGGTTTTTGGGCGAAATGGCAGATATAGGGTTATTGTAGAATATCTGTTTATGCCTTGTAGAATGCTGGGTTTGCCAGAGGGCTACACAGACACAGGAAAGCTGTCCAGTCGTCAACGCACACAGCTGCTGGAACAGAGCACATGTGTTCATGTTCTGCAGTATCTGCTCAAACCACTGGAGCCTTTCTTCGCCAGCGTGAAGGAGGAGCAAAACAGTTGTTAGTGTAAACCCAGAAATTGTATACCTTCATGGAAAATTTCTTGGGTCATTGTTTTTAAGTAACAGAAGTCGTTTATAATTTCTGTGGGGAAGATATGTACCGAGATGATAGTAAGAAATGTTTATGCTAAATATTCTGAATCTTTATTGTACCCTAAAAGGGAAACATGTATAGAAATATACACATAAATGCTCATATGTTTCATCAGCCAGGATGCAGTTCTTATTGTTGACCAGCTGACTGACTTAGTCAAGAATCTAATTTTATGTTATATGTCACAACAAGTTCTGTGTTACGAAACTTACTGAATATCCAAGGGTATAATACACACATATAATTATGCATTTTTGCCAAAATGTTCCTGATGTGAAGAAAAAAAATCAGACAGTGGTAGCTTTTATGTGAAAATAAGGCAGCTTATATTTGTTGTGAACTAGTTTTTGCTTCCAAGATGAAGGTATGTATTGTCACTAGGAATAAATGCACCAATTGTGAATAAATTAGTTAAAAGCATTTGGGGAATACATGTGCACAAACCAAAATATTCCGCATGTTATAATGTATCACAATTGATGGTAATTAAAACATTATTACTTTACTTTTTAGAAACTTAATTCCAAGATCATGATGATATCATGATTCACATGCTGTTTATGCACGATATATGTGATATGATTCAAATGATCATATGATCTGTTTTGTTGAACATGTTTAATCAGGTGAGTCTGGCATTTGATGACAACAGTTCTAAAGTAAATCCATCACATCATAGAGTCCAGAGAGGTCATTATGTAAGGTGAAGGTAAAATTACTGCTGGCATTTATAGATCTGAAATAAAGACCTATTTTGATAACATCTACCTTGCTGTTTATACTTCAACATGTTCAAAGAGCGGTAAACAAAATGATAGTTATGATAGGTGATTAATTAAGATAATATTAGAAGTAAAATTTCTGTGATACATGTACAAGTATATCTGTAGGAATACGATATTTTAGGTTGAGTGATTGTATTGGAAAATACAACTGTGTAATTGTTTCAAAAACAAGCCCCATGTTATTTTTAACTTCTGATACAAAGCATTGTGGGCACTATTTCATATTTAAGAGGTAAGTAATTTTGAACTTAAAAGTGTATTACCATGACATGTTTTCTTGCACGAGTAAACAACACGTTTACATTAATGTGCACAAACATGGGTCATTGTGCCTATGACCAGCTTAAGACCTGTTTTGTAATGGTGATGTGCATGCTTTATAATTGTATTTTATTAACTTGCTTTCTTGATATATTTTAAAGTGTAAGATAAAAACCCTTGCCTGGGTCTGTATCATAACAAGTATATTTGGCTTAAAGTGTTCATACTTCAAGGTAAATTAAAAGGAGCAAAGACAAAAGTGTTCATACTTAAGGTAAATGAAAAGGAGCAAAGACAATCCTTGTAATGATTTGCATGCAGTGTTATTGTAGCTGTTGATGTTTGCTTCACACATAAGAATAAATCAAAAGTTCTTACATTTGTCTGAGTTTGAAAAGCTGAATTTTTGTTACAATTAGGTTTTGCTGTATTTGTTGGTATTTCTATATTTAATTACATTTTATCCATGGAATAACCACATGGTAATCCCTTCTGGGATGCTTGTTCTTCATTGAGAACAAAACTTGTAATACTCTCCTTGCATGTTCCACCAACTGCAGTCATCTTGGAACATCACCAATACACTGCATATATAGTTCTCTTTTCTTGATTTCTGTCATTTTGAAACTTCTCAGTATCATGCTTTCAATTTCCACTGCTATGGATTTCAGGTAGCAGAAGCTAACACATGTAGATTCCTATAAGTATGTTCTGATGAGACTTTTTGACACTTATCTGCTTTTAAAGGTCTAACTTTACATTTTAACCTTTTTCTGGTTCAGTGAACCTCCATGGTTTGTATCAGTTTAAATCTTTCCATTAAGGAATTTGTAGACAAGTGCAGTTGTGCTCTCCTGTAAGAGTCCATAGCAGATTCTTCACAAAGTTCTGGTGACTTTTGAACATCTCTTGGCACACAAAGAGGTGGCATCACAAGAAAAATTGTTATCACTTCATGAAACACCCATCCTGAATGCAGAAAAGCTTTTTAAAAGTAAGTTAGTGTGTTCCTATTGGTATTTGTGGAGGGAGAAATTGATTTGAGGACAGACAAGAAGGCAGTAACAAAACAACGGACGAGATATTGGGACTACAGGGAAGCCTTCTCACTCAGGATTCTCTTAGGGTATTCCATACCTTCGCTGGTGGAAGCTTGGAGTCCTGCCACTCTGGAGTGCCTGATATGTATATATATATACACAGCTTAAAAATACATTTCCTAAAATGCAGTTCCTCTGTCACCGAAGAAGGTAGCTCAAGGTTGTTTACAATTGTGAAATACTAAATTTCAACAAGATACAGATATTGTGGTACATTTCGTATCATTGGCCTTATTCTCTCTAACATACTGAATTATTGTCCTTTACTATAGTACTTAAAAACCTTGAAAATGGTCATGGTCACCTAAAATGTTAGTAATTTACATAGTTTGACCATTGGCATAACATATACATGGTGTAAATTATGTAGTTGCGTCTCAATTTTCATCACAATAAAGACTTAAACGTATTTTGATACATATGATGCTAGTCTTTAATTAATACCACCAGTAGTGTCAACATGATTCCACTTGTCATTGACTTGAGTCTGTATGTTTCGGTAATGGTGTGTAGATATATGTACACAAGATGTAATGACCATAAAAAAGTCCACCTCCTGAAATGCATTCCCTCTATAACTTTGAGAAAGTAGGTCAACACCATTCACATTATGCAACATCAAAATTGTACGTGATGCCTGTATGGTACATCTGGTATTGTCAGCTTCCCCCCCCCCCCCCATGAAATTGTGTATTTCCTTTCTTTATGTTTACATGTACATTTTGTGGATTGTGATACATCTTCCCCCTCAACTGCTAATCATCTCTTTAGTTTGTGAATCAGCCTTATGCCTGAAAATGGCAACACAAGTGGAATGGAAGGAAATTTTGTATCAAAGAAAAAAAGAACCAAAAGTGCTATGACTAACAGACATGAAGTATACAAGTGTGTTCCCTTACAAAAATCTTCACTTGGCAGAAAACTATCTGGTACTGTGCCACAAAGAAAAAAAAACTGCAGCAAGGCAAAATATTAAAAGCAGCCACTAACTAGTCAGCTTAGCAGTTAGCCGCCAAGTAGCCACTAGTTAGCAGTAGCTTAACAGAAAGAACTTTAGGGCCAGTCTAGCAGCAACTTGACAGGAAGGACTCCGTTTCTGGTGAGTCTAGCGTCAACTTAACAGGAAGGACTTTGTTGCTGTCCAGCCTAGCAGCGACTTCACAGGAATAACTTTGTTTCTGGCAAGGCTAGTGGCAACTTAACAGGAAGAACTCTGTTTCTGGGTAGGCTAGTGGCAACTTAACAGGAAAAACTGTTTCTGGCAAGGCTAGCGGCAACTTAACAAGAAGAACTTTGTTGTTCTCCAGCTTTAATAGCAGGAAGAACTGTTTCTAGTCAGTCTAGCAACAACTTGAGCAGAAAGGACTTTCTTGCTGGCAAGTTGGCACCAACTTACTGTGAAGGTGGATATATCTCCCAGCAGAAAATTTTCTGGTTTTGTTTAAAAGGAAAATTTTGCAGTTCTTATTTTTCGCAACTCATTTTGTCCTTATTCACTTTGTTTCACAGAAATTAATTCTAAAACTTTTTTTCTAATGTGTGTTACATTGTTGAACCGTTATAAATAACTGAAGTTTTAGTGGTCATTGTTTATATTTACCTTAAAACCATATCAAAATAAGTACGCTCGCTAAATGTAGGGATGAGCCTGTTCAGGGAATTCCAGGATTTCAGGGAATTTTGTGTCGTAGACTTACCAAAATTCCTGGATTTCTGGTTGAACTTCTAAAGAAAGTTCCGTCCCCCCCCCCCCCTCAAATGTTGTTTTTCACTGTGGATGAGTACTTTATATGATACTCTTAGGGGATTTTTTCCTTGGTCAGGCTCATGTCTGTAAATGTAAATGATGATACCATTACCAGTCATGGTTAACCATAGTAAAACCATGGTTTGTGGCAATGGTCCTTTTGTGCCAAGGGTCACAGAAGCTGAACCCTGGTTGGCAATGGTTTCAGTGTCAGTGGCGATGGTTGGCAATGGTGTCACTGCTAATGCCATACTTTATTTAATAGAAGTTTTTAAGTGACCATTTCAACATTGAATATTTTTTATTATATTATGAACATGCAGTTTACAACTGCCTGCACACTAATGCGATCATAGCCTGTGTAACCTTACCCCTTCTACATTTCAAATTTCCACAGTTTATTATAAAGAAATACCATGGAAAAAACTATACTTTATAATTACAGTGGATAGGGAGAAAATGAGTAACACATTATCACTGAAACATAAAGTTGCCCCTTCTACATTTCAAATTTCCACAGTTTATTATATAGAGATACCATGGAAAAAATTATACTTTATAATTACAGTGGATAGGGAGAAAATGAGTAACACATTATCACTGAAACAAAAAAAGTTTCTAATGATGAACTGAAAATTTCAATGGTGAAAACTTTTGAGCAAGCTGCTACATGTTTATACAAGACATGTTATACATGTTTTGTGTAAACTTCCCTCCTTAGCCATCGATGTGCATCCCAACTCAGGACCCCACGACACCTTTAATTTATTGGCAAACAGTTATAATTATGTCACTAATGTCTGCAGTATAAAAAGCAATGGCAAACTGGACGAAATACTCCTTTTGGCTCAGACTGAAAATGTTGATGTTATCACAATCTCAGAAACGTGGTTGGATGTTTTCCTGACCAACTCTTACATATTGATAACTTCCAGCCCCCCTTTAGAAGAGACCGCCAGACAGGTAGAAAAGGCGGTCTGCTAACTTATATTCACTCAAGCCTGCCATGTCTGAGGCGACTTGATCTTGAAAGTTCACATTGTGAGTGCATCTGGGTGGAAATCTCTACCTAGCACGGATCTGACCTAATTGGAAACTACTATCGCCAACCTGGTCAACCAGTAGATATTCGTAATGCTTTTCTCGAGTCCCTAGCCGACTCTTGTTTCTCCTCATTAGAAAGCAACCCCCATATATTGATAATCACTGGTGATTTCAACGACAGGTGTGCCGAGTGGAACTCCAGTCACTCTGAAAGCGAGCTTAGTGTGTCCGTTTTCAAACTTGTAACACAATTTAATATCTTTTAGTTACTAGAGGAACCTACCAGAACTAATGAATATTCAGCAAACCTTTTGGACCTCTTAATTACAGATTCACCAGGACTGGTTCTAGATAGCAGAATTTTAACATCTATTGCAAATTCTGATCATTCGGTTATACTTTTTACCTTTTCTCTATCCTATTATAGAGATCGATCCTTTAAGAGAGGTGTATGGTATTTCAAAAAAGCTGGTTTTCAAGACCGTAATACTACTCTACCCTCTGCCCCCTGGCGCACTGCATATGGAGTATTTGATTCAATTAGTGACATTATATCCTATTGGTCTGATCTATTCTTGTATACTGCCAAGGAATTTATTCCTTATACAGAAAATACTATTCGGCCCAAGGATAAACCTTGGATCACTACAGAAATCGAAAAACTTGTGCGCCAGCACAACCGAGCCTGGAAACATTTTAAAAATCTGTCTAATTCACCTCGACTTTACTCCCTTGAAGTCTGTGTTAAAGTTGACAGGTTTTACCAATTATACAAAAAGGAACGCAACATGGTCGTCAATGCAATTAGACTTTCGATCAACTCTTACTTCTCAAAATTACGTGAACAGTTGGTTTAGAGTAATGTAAATCCTAAACAATGGTGGAGCTTGTCTAAATCAATACTTTGTTCTAAAATATATGAAGATATACCTCCCATTATTGAGGAAAGTAAAATTATTTCTAGTATAACTGAAAAGTGCGAAGTTTTTAAAACTTCCTTTGCCAGTCAGTGCACTACTGTCGATATTGATGCTCCACCCCTGCTAGACCTCCTATATCACACTGAGGCACGCATAGCTGGTTTTATGATCAGCGAAGAAAGTGTGAGGAAAGTCATATCCTCATTGAGACTAAGCTCTGCATCAGGCCCTGGTAACACAGTTAACATTTTGCTCAAAAACTCCTGAATCCATCAGCAAACCACTAGCTAAAATTTTTAACCTTTTTGTGGGAATGTTTCACAATTTCCGGACTCAAGGAAGCGCTCCAACATTTGTCCCGTTTTGAAAAAATCAAACAAACAAATTAAAAGCAATTATCAACCTATTTCAGTGCTGTGTAACGTTTTAAGGTTTATGAAAGACTTGTGTTTAACTATCTGTATGAATACCTTATGGCTAACAATCTCCTGACTGACAAGAACTCTGGTTTTAAAGCCAATGACTCCACTATCAATTAACTGGTTAGTATTCCTCACAATATCTACAGCGGCCTCGAAAACTCCAAGGAGGCCAGGATGGTCTTCTTGGACATATCTAAGGCTTTTGACAAAGTATGGCACTTAGGTCTCCTCTTCAAACTGCGCCAACTAGGTTTGTTGGAAGCTGTCATTAAATGGATAGACAGTTATCTCTCAAACAGATATCAGTGTGTATCATACATAGGCAAACCTCGTCCTGGCTGCCTGCCCAGGCTGGTGTGCCTCAAGGGTCTATACTAGGCCCATTGTTATTTTTAGTTTACATAAATGATATTGTTGATGATTTGACCTGCGATGTTCGTATTTTTGCTGATGATACTAGCTGTCTTGAGATATTCCATGCCCTGCAGTCTCAGCTCGCCATTTGAATGATAATCTTTCAATAATTCATCTGGGGGTAAATTATGGCGCATGATCTTTAATGCTGTTAAATCCATATCAGTTATTTTTTCTGCCAAAATTAATAAGCCTCATCACCCACCTGTGTTACTAGATGGCACAGCTATCCCAGAGGAAGAGACCCATACTTACCTTGGCATTGCCCTCGCCAACAACCTTTCTTGGCATGCACATGTCTCATGTATCACAAATAAAGCCAGCCAACACATCGGTCTTCTTAGATTTTAATTTAAGTTATCACAAAAAGCACTTGAGAGATTATACTTTTCAATGGTAAGGCCAATGTTAGAATGTGGGTGTGTTATTTTTGACAATTATGGGCAAGGTTTGAGTGACTTAATTGAATCGATTCAATTAGAGGCAGTCAAGATATGCACCGGCGCTCTAAGGCACACTTCCCATGTAAATCTCCTGCACAAACTTGGTTGGCCAACGCTATGAAGCCGACGCCAAAATTTATAAAATGTATCATAATCTAACCCCAACCTACTTGTCAAA
This sequence comes from Hermodice carunculata, assembly GCA_964020975.1. Classification (NCBI taxonomy): domain Eukaryota; kingdom Metazoa; phylum Annelida; class Polychaeta; order Eunicida; family Amphinomidae; genus Hermodice; species Hermodice carunculata. Next base: position 69,799,570 of record OZ026614.1, on the reverse strand, counting down.
CTTGGTACCACTCAGTCCTGCCCGTACTGGTCGAACACACCGACTTAATCGCACTAGGCCTAATAACGATGTAAGCCCCATCAATTTTCGCACTCAACTATTTGGTAAATCCTTTGTTCCTGACTCTATCAAGCAATGGAACAACTCTCCCCTCAGATATTAGAAACTCATCACCCTCGAAATTTTCAAGTCCAAACTTAAAGCCACTCTGCTGCTGTTGATGTTACACCCACTTACTACTCTAACGGTCAGCATTATGCTAATATTTGCCACACTCAGTTATGATAAGGTCTTTCTAGGCTCAATTTTGATTTGTACAAAGTTAACATTATCCAGCAACCCATAACTGCTCCCACCCAACCAAAGACTTTAAACATTACTGCCTCTACCTGTCCTAAGTATACATAAGAAAGGAACTTCTATGCTCCTGGTGTCCATCCAAACTTAATTCTACATGTGGCCAGTGACAGATTGGCTAATATCTTCCTTTCTGAGAGTAAGAAACTTTCTGATGATTGTAATATTTTAATTTTCAAGGCCATGCAAGACTATATCATTGGTACCAGACGTTTCCTCACGTAACAGAGTTTTCTTATGTCTAGGCTAAATGGCATTAATTTGAGGTTACATCTTATGTATAATTTGACCACATATCACTGTAGTTAATATACTCAGTAATTCAGTTTGTTTTACTTATAGTGTCAAATCTACATATGTAGATGGATGGATGTTCCAGGTAACTGATTTTGGCTCGTAATGTTGCTCCCACACATGCTGCATGGGGTGGGCAGTGAATAGGCGATGAAGGAACGCCCAAGCTGCTGGGTACAATGGTGGCTCCACAGTGGCAATGTGCGGATGCCACCATTGTGCTTCGGCCGCGTATGTATGTATGTATGTATATATATATATATATATATATATATATATATATATATATATATATATATATATATATATATATATATATATATATATATATATATATATATATATATATATATATATATATGTATATATATACATGTATATATATATACACACATGTATATATATATACATTATGTATATATATATATCTAATGTATACATATGCAATTGTAAGCTGCTTTTCGGAGCTTTTAGTCTGTGTATTAGGATCTGCATAGCTATTCTGTATCTTGTATTGTTTTGTGTGCCTTGTATATACATTGTGTGTCTGGAGAACCCCTCGATTAGTCGACTTGTGTACTGTTGGGCTATCCGGTGTGAAATAAATGTATTTAAACTAAATATATGGTTATATTTTTCCAAACAAACATTAACACTTTAAATGTTAAGATTAACAAACTCAAAAATGCAATCTGTATGCCCATAATGTATATGGAATTTTTAATTTTCATTTAGAATTCATTAGAAAGTAGCAATTTAGATTTAATAGTTATTACTTTTTTCATATTTCAGCCAAAGATAATGACAATTAATTGTTAAACATTGTTAAAGGGGATTAGTAGAGTAAAAATTTTCAGTCAAAATTTGAATTCAATCAGAATTGGAAATAAATTAATTGCCTTCCATTGGACTCCCTCTTAAGTCAATCAGTAACAACATACACTTTATAAAGCAATTTTCATGGGAAATATGTAGGTTAGATAACCATAGCAATGAAAGATAACGGACAGTCAAGCAGCTCTAGCCTGTCCCTGAGTATTGAATGCCAGCAAATGAAATATTAGCATCAGACTATCTACAAACTAGCAACTACTTAAGAAGCAGACGAGTCGATGGGATTTCTTCGTTACCGGGCAGAAGACCGGTCAGTGGGAGTACCTAGCGGCAGCTGAGCGAACTAGCAGCAGACCAGCAAATAGGATTTTTTCCTCACCTGGCAGAAAACTTGCCAATCGGAATATCTAGCATTAAGTTAGCCGCAACATAGCATAAACAAGTGGCCCCTTATTGTAACCTGACTGTTCACCAACCAGATCTCTTTTTACTGCTACTTAGCGGGAAGGTCATTAGCATGGTAAAATTTCAACCAGCGACTATTTAACACTTGGCAGCAAGGCCCTTTTTCTCGTTGCTCCCTACTGGTACATGGTCCTGAAAGAATGGGTCACTCTTGTTCAGGCGTGCAACTGCTCACTCGGGGACTTGTCAATAGCAGGTCCACCTAACTTACATCGTATGATTATAAAGTAGTAGTCAGTTCCTGGGCCAATTGGAATTGATAGTGCAAAGTTCAGGTTTATTTGAAAGTGGGACCCAAGCCAATTTGCTAATGTACATGCAACTGATGGTGGTATTATATCTATAAATTTTGCATTGTATGTGAAAATTACACAACCAACAACTGTTGAATTATGCATTGCAATATCAATAAATGATGTTGTACTTCCAACAAACACAACTGTCCACTGTAAGATCTACATGTAGGATTTCCTTACTTGCCTTTTTTCATTGGTGAATCTAGCGATCCCCATCCCCTCCATCTGAGAGCACTCTCAACTCAACTCATTCATTGAGACCAATATATACACATCCTAATACTCTGGTACATACAATGGTAAAATATTTGTATTTTGTCACCCTTTTCTGGGGCTCTTCACATGGATAATTGCAAAAGGCAAAAAGCTGTTGTATTGTTCATAAATTTTATTTTATCCATTTGGTACATCAGCACTTTACATACTCTGCATCTCCAATTCCATTTCAGTTGGTAGGTATTGTGCTGGGAAGCTTGTGAATCCCCATGACATCCCCAGTTGTACAGAATCTCCAGTGAAACTTTTTCTTGTCAGAACCAGAAAAAAAAACTTATGTGGGGGACCAAACTGTAGAACGTGTTTCAGGGTCCACCCCAAAGTCCTGTCATATTTCCAATTAACCTGGCTTCCTTGTTGGCTGTCATTCGGAACTCCTCTTATATAATGTTTTAGTCCATTAGGACCTTGATAGGACCAGGCTTATGATGACCTTACATGTAATTAAAAATGCAACATTGACTTTGCTGTTTAATTTTTCAAGGTATTATTACTAGCAGACCCATTGCAGTTAAAGCACGTTTTGAATGTCACATTCAATAGCCTTTTGTACAGATCTTTTGGTAGATCTTGCATGTGCAATTTATTCTGTGAATCACAGTGTTTATAATGAATTACGAAAATCAAGCTTTCCACCATTAACATGTCTTTATGGATAGCAAGTTCTAGAGTTTAATCATTAATAATTATTCAAATACAACAATAAAATAGAGAAGGCCCTGATAATTTCAATACTTGTCATAATTTCAATAATTGTCTGTAAATATAAAAATACTTGTAGGAATGGCTGTCGTAAATGTATGATGATCTGAGTTAACTATCAAGTCGAAACGCTGCAAATGTAGGATTATTCTAGAAATAGTCTAGGGCGTCATCAAGGAGTTTGTCTATCTGTACACCATGGAGTTCATTATCGCCACCTTGATGCGGTAGAGGCTGGAATATTCTTACATGAATGTACTCCTGGTTGCCCACATGTGCCTGGAAAGACAAATATGTGTATAACTTACCACAAGGTTTGACACTAGATGTAGTGCATCTCAAAATTGATAGTTCCACCACAGCATAAGATTTAATTAAAAGTTTTGAACAAATATCGACATGAAAACAAGAAACTGGCAAACTGATTTTTAAAATCATAGCACCCATCACAAGAACTCCACAATTTTCATGACTTGTTACATGAAGAACCAGGCCAACAGTAATGGATTATAATTTATTTTCCGTGTATAAAATGTGTTAACCTAAAGAGTTAGTTTAAAGCATATGCAGCAGGTTACTTGTGAATTTGAAGTGACTGGCACCTATTGGAAGATGAACTTTATCCAGCAGTTAAAGTTGTATCAGTCCTAAAAAGAGGAAAATATGGACTAGATGATAACCTGATTCATATCACCCTGGTAGAAATCCATATCATTCTGGCGGAGCTTGGTTACTACTTTTAAATAGTGCAATTGGGAATTTCAATTGTTTTGAGAAATAAATACTGTTATATTCATACATTATCTGTTTTAATCATTTTTACAATACAGCTATAATTACTGGATAAAAATAAAACCAACCACGTGCAGAATACTGCAAGCCAGTACAGCCTCGTTCATGGCTGGACCACACTCCTAATGCATTTTGTGAACCACGAGTTCTCCGGCCATTCACTCGGCTGTCCTGGCTTGCAGTATTGTTAACTTGTATATTTTTATTATTTTACATTAACATACACAGTGCCATAAACTATACATATTTTAAAACCTTGTAAATTTGAGATTTAAGTGATGACAGTATACAGAAGTCGTCACAGTAATTATTGTTTTCTAACAAGTGTTATAACTGTTACAAGTTAATTTATTTTGACTTCAAAACCTTTGGAAAACTCAGTCATGTACTATTAGCAATGAAAGTGGCTTTATTTTGTTGCTGTTATTGTTGGTATACAGGTGTTGTTTTCAAGTCGGAGTTCTGCTTTTTTAGCTCATGTTTGACCTCAACTGTGCGGCATATCTGTGGTCCTCACATGAATGTCCAAAATTGCAAGATTTGATTCAAAAGTATGACAGGTGCTTGTGTAAACATTGCAGTCTGGTTACATTATAACAGTGCAATATTTTGAATATACATGTACAGTTAGTTAGCTTTCAGAAAAATATTTTCTAATGGCTTTGCAGGGGAGTGGAAATTTGTGGCACATTCATTGAAACTCACTCATTACTTCACATTATAAATATATATATATATATACATACATATATATATATATATATATATATATATATATATATATATATATATATATATATATATATATATATATATATATATATATATATATATATATATACAGTGAAACCTCCCTATACCAAACACCCTTGGGACCAGACAATAGTGTTCAGTATAGTGAGGTGTTCGGTATAGGGAGGTTTGATAGCATTGAAAGTATATATTTGGGACCGAGAAATGGTGTTCAGTACAGAGAGATGTTCGGTATATGGAGGTGTTCGCTTAGAGAGGTTTTACCGTATATAAACACATACATGCATATCCTTTTAACTTATTAATTTAAATGTATACTATGGTGATAAATGATTGGCACTTTTGCATTACCTAGGAGCCCATGGCTACCGGTTGCCTTGACAGTCAATGCAAAAATTGCTATGTAGACCAGACATGTAGATATTAAAACAAAAGATGCAATCCTTTGTCTTAAATTGAAGCAAATTGGTGGAGAAATCAGGTGCTGATACAGACTGGGTAAACTGGATGTGTGTCGGAAAGATGGACATTGACCTGTCAAGTTGCAGCCTTGATTGCATGGCAATATGAATGTGTCTGGAACTTTTACCTCAGAACGACACTTGCAAAATGCTTAAGCAAATATATCACTCTATGACAAATCAATTGCCAAGTGATCTTAGTTTTTACCTTGATGAAAAAGTTTACACCAGCCACCTTCTGTTTAACAACCTTGACAGCGTAAAGCACTGGAAGTTCTTTGCCCATCTCAGCCTCAATGGCAGGCTGTACCTAAAATATAAATCAACAACCATAAATGTACATGTAACAGGATGCCGTCTTTTACCTGCAAACAGTAGGGGCTTTGAGCAGGTCACGCACACTTCATTATTTACCAGGCCTCCCAGTAAACATCTAAAGTTTTGGGGTTTCAGAATTAAAGACTGGAATTGGATTTGAACACAAAATAAATCATTCCTGCCAAAAACATTAATTTCTAAATGTCAGCAAACTTTTTGAAATGGACCTACTTTTACTCCATGTACCACAAATGATTTAAAGAAAAAGTCAAAACACATTTTAGGGTACATAGTATACATGTTTCAATTTGAACCAAAACTTTATTATTTTTACCATTATGTGCATAAGAGTGCTTTCAAATAAAATTTATGCATCAACAAAATTTGAATTTTATTATCTCGATATGTATCTGCTATAATAATGCATGCAAATAAAATGTATATATAGGCCTACTTCTAAACTATTTCTCAAGGTTCGCCATTTTAAGAAAAAAATATCATTTTATAAGAGTTTCTGGACTCAATGAAGCGGAGTAATATAGAAATTTTCATGAGCAGAGTTTCTGCCAGAACTAAAGGTAGTGGCTGAAGCTGGTTTTTGCCAGCAAGAATGTTTAGGTTCTTACTGAAAACGTGTGAAGGATTGAATTTATCCCATAAAATTGCATTGAAAAAGCATATTTTATTGTGGTAAAACAACAAATTAAACTTTTTAAGTGTGAAAAAGGCCTTTTAATTTTGCAAACATTGCATTTCATCAAAGTGCACACGAACATTTAATCAAAAACAAAGTAAGCAGTCACTTGATCCATCTGTTACAGGTTTCAACAATAATGAGGTCGTTGAGGTGATTTCTTGCATGTATGCAGAAACCATACATGTAAATCGCTCGTGTACTTTTGTTTGATACATGAAATTTTCAGTAATTTTGGTATTAGTATGATTACCTCTGGACCACCTTTGTCAAAACCTCCATGTCTGGCCAAATGTGCCCTATACAGTTCAGTTGGATTACTCATTCAATTGTTTCTAAAAATCTGATGGTCCTGTGGCACCATCTCTCGATCCACAGGCGCAATTAACGTTCAGTCAAGCATTCGTGCTAGGCCCAACTCCTAATATACGGGGAGGTGGTGGGGGAGGGAGGGAAGGGTGAGGAAAGGTTCAAGAGGGTAAACCTGGAACATTTGTACGTGTAAGAGCCCATAAATGGCCTTGTCTGCAATAAATATTGTGTATTCATGTGTGCAGTTAATCATTCATGCTAATAAGATAGGGGTGGGTGGGCCTAGAATCACTACGTCCTCAGACAGGGGTCACATCTGGACCACCATCCCATTTCATGTTTGACATGATTTCTCCTTTTTGCACATACCAATAAGCTGCAACTCACCTGTTTATTCCCCAAAAAATTTACAGGCATATCACACTGATAATCCATTAAAATCCACATATATACCCATGGCAACATGCCTATAGTTATCACAAATGTCCCACAAAAAACATTTCATGCAGAAAGTCTGACATTTCAGCACCAAATTAAAACGGGTATCCAATCCCGAATCAAGTTCTTTCTGTAGCTGTAGTGGTTTGACAACTGTACTTAATTATCAACCAAACTGTATGCTTTGATTCACTTACATGTCTATCCTCTGTTCATCTCCCAAAATTGTCAAATCTGACCAAAATTGATTCCGCCAGTTTGATTGATAGATTGATTGATTGATTTATTCTTTTACCAGGGTCACTGGCTCAGTGTGACAACACTGATCTTCCGCCAGGCCCTGGATGGTACATGATAAAAAAACAGATGAATGACAATGATACAAATGAAGTTATAAATAAATTTTACCATATATAAATAGAAATTAAGGTAAAATTAAACACATGAGAAAATAGACTATAAAAGATAACAATAATATGATATATGATATAATCGATATACTAAATTCTAAAATAGCACCTGGAAAAAGGTAGAAAGACCAGACCAGCATCAAACAGGTCCCAAAGGGTAGAGGCCATTACACGGAGGTCAAACAACTATGGTAATGTCTTTTAAAGAGAGAAAGGCTGGGCAGTGTTCTAATGGTGTTAGGAATAGAATTCCATTCTGCTGCACCACGGAAAGAGATACTATTTTTACCATAATTTGTGCGAGCATAGGGAATATGTAGGGACCTGGTTGATGTTGATCTAGTGGCATGTTCATGTACACGATTTGCAAAAGTAAATTTATCAGAAATGTAATCGGGCAAGGTATTGTTAATAACCCGAAACATAAATATAACCATGTGAAACATGCGCTGTTCCTGGAGTGATCGCAAGCCGCCTATTCTGTGGAGTTCAGTGGTGGGCGTATTGCGAACCCTCCCAAAAATCATGCGCAGTGCCCTGTTCTGGAGGATTTGCAATTTAGATTTATATTTTTTCTGCCAAGTGCAGCTAGTTTGGAATTTATTTTACGAGTGGTGTAGTCAAAGTGAGCAGCAAAAGATAGGATATTGTCAAGCTGGACACCCAGATACTTGAAGACTGTCACCTGTTCAATAATCTCATCATTTATTTTAATTTCCAAATAATTGGGATTTTTCGATTTAGAAGGTGAGCCAAAAAGCATGAATTTGGTCTTACTAGCATTTAGCGTAAGCTTATTTGTCTGAAACCATTGTGATATATTTAGGAGCTCAAGAGTCAAAATTCCTTCAATCTCGGCAAAATCTTGATGGGAGCAGTAAAAAGCTATGTCGTCCGCATATAACATAACATTACATTTGTTTATTGGGTCCGGAAGGTCATTGTTATAAAGAATATAGAGAAGAGGACCAATAATAGATCCCTGCGGAACCCCACATTTCAGTGCCTTTGGGTCCGACAGGGATCCATTAATGGTTGTACACTGATATCTATCGGAAAGGTAGGATTGAAACTATGAAAGTTCTGTTGCATCAACACCATAAATTTTGAGTTTTTTTAAGAGGATGTCATGGTTAACAGTGTCGAATGCTTTTTTTAAGTCAAGGAATAGGACGCCACAGCTCTTACCAGCATCAGTATCTTGAAGGATTTGAGCAGTACAGTGAGTTAAGGGAGAGGCAGTGGAATGCTGCTTGCGAATGCATGATTGATTGGAAGGGATAAGGTTATTAGCAGTCAGGAAGTCATAAAACTGATGAGGCACCAGTCTTTCTAAGATTTTCATGGTGACATGAAGAACAGATATGGGACGATAGTTACTGACATCATCCTTAGACCCGTCTTTGTAAATAGGAGTAACCTTTGCAGTTTTCCACTCCGCAGGAATGTTGCCAGTACGTAAGGAACAGTTAAATATGTGTGTCATTGGTATAATAAATTTAGATACTCCATCTTTAAGAAGACAGGTACGCAGAGCATCTAAACCAGTGGAATTTCCATTAGGTAGACTTCTAAACTGAAAAAGAAGAGTGTCAGATGTAATAGATAAGAATTTGAAGTCGATATTTACTTTGCGTTCAGAGGGTGTGAAAACATGAGGGGGGATTTTACTAGCAAGGGTATCTCCGATGCTGGCGAAAAAGTCATTGAAAGAATTGGCCATGTGAACAGCATCCGAGATCTCCTTGTTTTCCTTTGTAATTTTAGAAGCGCTATCACTGATTTTAGAGGGGATAATACTTTTAAGGGATTTCCATAACCTTTTGGGGTCATTTATGTTATTGTGTATTGAGTCTGAAACAAAGTCCTTCTTCAGTTTTGTAGTCAAATTATTGACAGTATTTCATAGTTTTCTTGCTTTAGCCCAGTCCTGCGGGTCATCAGAGTTCTCTGCCTTAGCTCTGTAGTAGTCACAATCATTGGCAAGGGAGTGTAACTCATCTGTGACCCAAGGAGGTTCACGGTCTCTGACCTGAATATTTACAAAAGGAGCATGTTTGTCACATATTGGCAGAAAAAATGTCATAAAATATGGTCCAGGCCACTTGAGGGGACTGAGTGTTCATCACTTGTGACAAATCAGTATTATTTAGGTCTGCATGGTAGTCTGTTAGATTAAAATGTCTGTAGGTTCTAGCTCGGATGATTTTGGCCTTACCTTTGGGTCTATGCCCTTTACGAGTAATATAAATCATGCTATGGTCACTGAGTCCACTGTTGATAACACCAGAGCTACTAATCATGTGTGGTTTATTTGAGAAAGCAAGGTCAATAATGGACGCAGAATGTACTGTCTTCCTAGTAATGTGATGTATGAATTGGAAGAAATTTCGAAGGCTAACTAGACTACCATGCAGAGCCTTGAATGCACTGTTTGAAACTAAATAATTGATGTTGAAATCGCAAAGAATAATAATTTCAGATCCCGGTGGGAAACCGTCCAATTGTGACTAAAGATCATGTAAACAGTCATTCTGCAAAGTGTCCGGTGGTCTATAAAGTAAGTAAGTAAGTAAGTAAGTAAGTAAGTAAGTAAGTAAGTCTAATTTCAGACTAAAACAAAGTCCATAGTAGACAGTACATAAAATACATAAAATACGTAGATATGTTCATGTAAAATATACACGTATCATCAGAGTAGGTTTAAAAGCACATACGTAGATGAGGTTGGAAAATTATATCACAAGTCAGTACACCTAGTATAAGAGTTGACGCCAGCGTCTGTGAATCGTAGAGTCCAATAAGACATCTGAGCACAGCAGTTGCTTGACAATGAAGTTGTCACTTTTAAAAAGTCTACGCTTAAAACCATACACTAGCTTCCTTCTTAGCTCCCCAAAAGACAGCACGCGATTTGAGACAAACATGCCGCTTGCAGAGCAGCACTTGGAGAGTCCCATAAGCCAACGAAAGGCGTTGTTGTATAAGACAGTAAATTTACATAGAGACTTGATAGTATGCTGGACCCACAGCTGTGATGTATATAGAGAGGTGCAGTATGATTTGAAGAGAAGTGTTTTAACCTCATTGGAACATGCATAGAATTTACGTTTCATCATGTTTGCTCTGCAACATAGAGATCTATACTGACGCTCAATATCTTGGTCATCCAAAAGCGAGGAGACAAGCACATGTCCTAAATATGTAAATCGTTCAACAACCTTCAAATTGTCGCCACACAGTTTTACAGTAGGCTGAATATGCATGTGGGTACCAGAGTAGAAAAGCATACATTCAGTCTTCTTGGTATTATAAATAATATCATGAGAGGCAGCAAAAGTTTCACATTTCTCCAAGAGTACTCTCAAACCCTTTAGTGATGGACTCAGGATAACCATATCGTCTGCATAGCTAAGATTATTGACAAAAGTGCCACCAATATTGCATCCAACTCAGCTGCTGGCCAGTACATAATTTAATTCATCTATATATACGTTAAAAAGGCGAGGGGAGATGATCCCACCCTGGCGCACGCCGTTAGACACATTAAAATAATATGATCTGTCTGCTCCCCAACTTACACAGAAAGTCTGAGTTTGAAACCATGTCATCAGGAGTCTGACAATATATGTTGGAACACCACGCTCAAGCAACTTTTTCAATAAGGTCCAATGATTAACACTGTCGAACGCTTTTCTGGGGCCATTGCAGTCCCATGCAGGTCAGGAAGGAGGGTTTTTAAGCTTGGCCAGGATTCTGTGTTGGTGGCCTCCAGTCCACATAAAGAAAACATAAATATATAGGTTTGATGTTAGTTAATTTTAATTTGAGCCATAGGGTTTCAAGGCCTGAGTCATGTGGCTCAGTGTCTGTAGTATTCTCAGGAAGTGGAGATACCTTGTCAACTATATATTTATCACTTACATATGCACATAAACCTCCACCCTCCTCGATGACCCATCCTCTCTCATAAAGTTATAACCTGGTATATGTAATTCCGTATCTGAGTAAGTGTCATTTAGCCGGGTTTCAGAAATAAACAGGATATCAAGGACTTTATCATGCAGTATAAATTTGAGCTGATCCAATTTAGGATACAGGCTACAGATATTAAGATGAGCAATCTTGATACCTTTCTGATTTTTTATACTAGATAACAAGTTGGCCGAAAAGGGGGGGTGGTTGGATGGGTCAGATGGGTCATCGAGGAAGGATGAGCTAGATAGTAAACTGTCCGAAGTCGATGATAGGTGTGAACAGTCTGCAAAAGGAAAATTTGACAAAGTACATGGCAGACAGTTCCATGGATTTGGATCATTGCTTCTTGCATCCATCAAAGTTTTTTTTTGCGGCCATAATTTTGAGCAGACCCAGAATGGTATCCCAGTGGCTCTCGATGAAGCAGGCTTCAGCCTATCAAATTTCTGGGAAACCATCTGTCCCAGTGAAGATTGAGGTAACGTGCAAACCACTGGTCGGAGTGAAGAGGTAACGTGTAAAGGAAAACCTCAGAGGTGTGTGGACTGGAGGCCACCAACAGCAGAATCCTGGCCAAGCTTAAAAACCCTCCTTCCTGACCTGCATGGGACTGCAATGGCCACCCCCCTGGAAAATCGCCCACAACATTATAGCTGTCCCTCTCAGTCATGGGCAGACATTGTCTGTCATTCTTCTGGTCTTGGAGATATAAGAAGACTGTGTTGTGGAAAACATGGCAGGCGTGGGAGGGGGAGGGGGTGGCTGTTATATGGTTCCGGGAGGCAGTGTCCATAAAATGGGTCTGTCAGCTCTACTAGGCCTGGGGACCTCGGGACAACCACCCAACGCGAGTTTGAAAGAAGGTCTTAGGCCTATTCTATTGATGCAAACCTATAGACTGCATTGGGGGCTAAGCCCCAAGTGCACCTAAACTGGAACAAGATGGCTACCCTCAGGGGACAAGGGAAGTCTAACAGACAAGTATCAGGAACCTATGTATAGGAGCCTAACCATGCCAGCAAAGGTATTTATGCCCTCCTCAAGCAGTATCAAGTCACGCAAGTAGTGTTCCGCAATTGTCATGGACCATCACCAGTGGCAGGCCCACAGGTTATTGACAACAGTGATATTCCTTAGGGTGCACCAAGGGGCATTAAGGCATTGAGATCATGTTTCTGGAAACTTGTTCCTTTGGAGGGCTACTCAGGGGCAAGAAGAGGGTGCATCTTGGACCCCTTCAACCATCCATGCATGAGAGATATCAGGTTAGTGCTTAGAGAGCCATTGTAGCCCAGTGGCTACGTGTCCGCTTGATGTGCGGGGGTGTGGGGTGTGTGTGTGTGTGTGTCTCAGGTTCAATCCCGGCCCAATCCAAGGGACTTGTCTCTGGCTCTCAATTATACCAGTGGTCCATGACTGGTTTATCAAAGGCCACGGTATGTGTTAACCTGTCTCTGGGAAACATCAATGACCCCTTGCTGTTCATCGAGAAGAGAAGCTGCCTTAGCGGCGGCAGCGGGTTTCTGTCTGTAGAGAGGACCCACTGGAAATAAATGAAATAGACTTTTGTCAGTTATCCCTGCACCCTAGGTGCTAATATGACATACATACACTCACTGGGCACAGGGCTCTCCTCCACAAGAAAAACTGTATCCATAGCAGAGAGAGTGAAACCCTTAAAGGCTGTAGATTGATCTCGAGCTACTTGGTTCTTTGCAAGGAAGCCCAAGTGAGGCCTCAGAGTCACCTGGGAGTGGTTAGCCTGGTGGCCATTGGATTCAGTCATGTGTGCAAGCTTCTTCTAATCCCTGAAGTGAGTGTTAACAAAAAACAAGTTTTCCACATCCAGTACTTAAGATCCACCAGTTGGGGGTCCTCTAGACACTCAAAGGGCCACTTCTTCGACATGACGAAGACCAGTGGGAGGTCCATGCAGCTGTGTGGGACCTGTCTGTCAGGCAGTCCGTTGGTATAGAAGGATAGGATGAGCACCGAAAGAGGAGGATTGCTCCCAATGTGAATGTCAAGACATTTGCCAGGTTTGAGAAAATGTCTGATCAGAACCCCTCCATAGTTCTCGAGCTCTTACCAAGGATTTTCCACTCGTATAGCACGAAGTCTGCAATGTCTGTAATGCCTGGGGACCATGGCATATTTTCAGAGTGGCGCACCAATCTGAAAACGCTTTCCAGTACGCCAAGAAAGACATTAGAGAAGAGGATTGAAGCCCCACTCTAGCAATTTTATCTGCGACCAATCCCAAGAAACGTCTGCTGCGGATATGCTGTGCAACAACTGTCAAGCATGGAGGTTGAGCACTGAAGAGTTCCTGTGGAATACACTCATCCTCAGTTGCATCAGAAGCTTCGGCCAGGCCAGTAAATGTAGCAGAGGCTCAACACTTAATTCCAGGAGGTCTGAGAACCAATCTGTCCTCGGTCGCCAGGGGCGACCAGGATCAAATTGCAGTCACGGGACCAAACCTTCCGCAGGACCCTTGGGAGGATCTATGGAGGCTAAAAAAGGCATACCGGATCCATAGGAACCAAGAGATGGCGCCACCGGGATCGTAAGGTTTTAAAAAAAAATGAGTGAGTAACCCAACTCAGTTGTGTCAGGTGCATTTGGCCAGATATGGAAGTCTTGGCAATGGTTGAGAGACTGACTGAGAGACAATGTTAGATAACTAATAGTCTTTGTTATATAGGGGAAAATTAAATGATGAGACCTTTCATTAATCTTCGCCAGACCACCACCAGTACATGTGCATGTATACACTGTTACTAACTAGTGTAGACAATTGTCCGAGGATTTTTTTCATGGAATTTGGTTTTGGTTAATATGATTATATAGCAGAGACTCTTGGGATACTGTATTGTGTATGTTTCTCAAGAAAATGACTCAGCTGTATTGCAGACCCAATGAAGATAATACAAATAAAGAAAAAAGGACAACAGAAAACTGTGATGTCGTTACTAAATTATTAGCCGGAGTGATGTCACTAGTCTGTCTGTTCATATGTTGGGGTGCTAACTTGTCAGACAGTTAATAAGTATGATTGAAGTTTAACATTAATCTGTCTCTGATAAAGTGAAGATTCTCAAAAAGAAAAAAAAGAAAGGAATCCCAAGTCAGTCATTTGCATTAGTCCAAATCCTTACATGGAAATATACCTTTCTGAAGACAACATTGCATTGAGATATTGTGAGGGAAATTTGATATACCCAATTGGAAAGAAAATATTAACACTGAATAGAGACATTGTGCTTGCCAACAACATTTTCAAGGTGTTTACAACCAATTTATATGACCACACACTAAAACAAAGAGGTGAAGTGCTCTCCTCTAGTAAATTTTAACCCTTACCCCCCTCCCGCTTCTTCGGTATCTCATATCTGCATTAATTTTAAGAATCGTTAAATGACTTCAAAATATTTGTGGAACTAGGATATATAGATGACCTTAAAAGTTCACAAAATTTGGAAAGCTATGCTGATCAGGCCTAACATCCGATATGACAGTTCTCAACAACATTCAGAAGTCTCTGGTATAATACACACGAACTTTTGTCACCACAGCCGTTGCAGATACCACATGCACTTAACACATAGCCTTGTCTTGTTAAAAGTACACAAACAGGCAAAACAAATGTGGATCTTGACCAAGTTTGATGTGAGAGCTCAACCCTGGTTTACCTTCTCACATTCAGCATCTGGAAAAACCAAATGTCAGCCAAACTATGCCCACCTAGACAGACATTGTGAAAACATTTTTGGAACAGGGGCTAGCCGGTTGTCCATATAATCTTAGATTATATAGGACTTTAATTGTTGCAAGGGGGGGGGGGGGGCAGTCACAGAGCATGGTATGATTTTTCTGTGTGATAAGTATAAAAAGCTGACAGTAACACTCCATAGGGGTAATGGTTTGCAACCTTGTAGTAAACAATGATTTGAATGAATATAGATAGAGATTTTGACCTTTCCTTTTCCATCTAGAAGAATAAAGACACCCAGTGTAATTTATCCAAACAACATTGTAAGCCATGTTCACTTTCCGAAATTAGCATCAGGTGTAATCCCTTAAAATGTCCGCCTGTCCGCCATTCTTGGCCATCATAAAAAAAAAAAAAAAAAAAAACCAACAACAATGGCATAACGCTGTCTACACCAAAAACTTATTGTCTCCATTTTACTCTACTACTTTATAAAAACAAAGTAAACTGCAGACAAGTTTTCACATTATAGAAAGCGTAGCACACGACGCGTAAAGTTTACATTCATACTTTCACCCAAAGTCATTTACGTTGCTATTATAGTTTTAAAGAATTGGGATAATGAAAATGGCCATAATAGGATCGTATATATAACGTTAGGCCTTTAGCGTTACAATTTGCTTTTTTTTTCAATACAAAAACTTCTTGTGTCCTATTTAAATGTTCACAATTGTCCACATGTTGCGTTCAACTTTCCACAAACAAAATTTGCCCAATGGCAACTTGAATTGATCAATGCTGGCAACCTAGAAAGATTTACAAGTGGTAAGTGCGGTTTTTAGCTCAGCTGAGCTTTTGTGAGGGTCCGTCGTCCGTCTGTCCGTCCTTCGTCATCTGTCCGTCCACAATTCACATTTTCGATTTCTTCTCAAAAACCGTTGGCCAGATCCACTTCAAACTTGGTGGGGATGTGCCTTGGGTGTGTCTGTACCAAGTTTGTTCAAATGGTCACGGTCCAGTGATTTTTAGATTTTAAATGAATTTTTTGTTCATTTTTGGGGGAAATCTTAAAAAATGTTCTTCTCCAAAACCGCTCACCCAATTGCTTTGATATCCCACAGGGACACTCCCGGGGATACCTAGTTCTGAATTTGTTCACGAAAGGGCGCTTTGATTTTTTTATGATTTTTTGTGTGTTTTTGCTATTTTTGACTTCTTCTCCAGAACCGTCACTCAGATTAAGCTGAAGCTTGGTGGATATGTTCCTTGTAGAAGGGTCAAACAAAGTTGTTTACTAGGTGGCACTGCTGTGGATTCCTGATTTGTAACGATTTTTTCCATTCGGGTACTTGTCGGTCAATGCAGCTTTCCTATTGATCACTATGTAAGTCAACGGACATTCTAATGCTAATTCACATTTTTGACTTCTTCTTCAAAACCGTCATCCAGATTGACTTCAAACTTGGTGGCAATGTACGTTGGGTTGGTTTCTACCAGGTTTGTGCAAATGGTCACGATTCAGTGATTTTTGGATTTTTAATGAATTTTTTTTGTTCATTTTTGGGGGAAATCTTAAAAAATCTTCTCCGAAACCGTGTTGACAGTTACTTTGAAATTGTACAGGGACACTTCTGGGTACCCGCATACCTTAATTTGTTCAACAGGTGGCGCTGCAATCTTTTTCTATTTTTTTTTTTATGAATTTTTGTACGTTTTTGCTATTTTCGACTTCTTCTCCAAAACAATCTCTCAGATTGTGCTGAAACTTGGTGGATATGTTCTTTGTGGAAGGGTCACTCCAGGTTGTTCACCAGGTGGCATTGCTGTGGACCCCTGATTTTTAACGAATTTCTTTGAATGCGGGTACCTGTTGGTCAGTGCAACATTCCTATTGTTTACAATGTAAGTCAATGGGAATTGCAATAGTAATTCACATTTTGGACCTCATCTCCAGAAACGTTAAATAGATTGACTTCAAACTTGGCGGGGATGTGTCTTGGGTGGGTCTCTACCAAGTTCATTCAAATGGTCATGGTCCAGTGATTTTTCGATTTTGAATTACTTATTTGTTCATTTTTGTGGGAAATCTTAAAAAGATCTTCTACTCCCAAACCCAGTTGCCAATTACTTTGAAATTGAATGGGGACACTTCTGGGGACCCCCATACCTTAAGTTGTTCAGCAGGTGGCGCTGTGATTTTTTCTGTATTTTTTAATGAATTTTTGTGCGTTTTTGCTTTTTTCGACTTCTTCTCCAAAACCGTCTAGCAGATTGTGCTGAAACTTGGTGGATATGTTCCTTGTGGAAGGGTCACACAAGGTTGTTCACCAGGTGACATTGCTGTGGATCTCTGATTTTTAACGAATTTTTCAATTTGGGAACTTGTTGGTCAATGCATACATTCTTATTGTTTACTATGTAAATCAATCGGAATTGCAATGGTAGTTTACATTTTCAACCTCATCTTACAACCGTTAAACAGATTCACTTCAAACTTGGTGGGGATGTGTCTCAGGTGGGTTTCTACCAAGTTTATTCAAATGTTCACGGTCCGGTGATTTGGGGTTTTTTTAGGAATTTTTCTGGTTGATTTTACGTGCCCTTTGATTACCATGCAAGTCAATGCAGATTGCAAAGTCATTAGGGTTTGCAATGCTAATTGACAATTTTTGACTTCTTCTGCGAAGATATCAGCTAGATTCGCTTCAAACTTGGTGGGGGTGTTTCTTTGGTGGGTATCTACCAAGTTTGTTCAAATGGTCAAAGTCCAATGATTTTTTTAGTTTTTTTATGATTTTTTTGTTCATTTTTTTGCAAAATCTTTAAAAGTCTTTATCCTTGTATATACTCAGCCAATGGCTTTGAAAAAACATAGAGACACTTCTGGGTATGAGGAGGATACATGTGCAGTAGGTGAGTGACCTTAACCTCATTTCCAAGGTCACAAGGCAAGGTGCATGAAATACACTGTTTATAGGGTAACTTGAGAACTAAGGGTAGGACATGTATATTGGAGGATACATGTGCTGTAGGTGAGTGACCTTAACCTCATTTCCAAGGTCACAAGGCAAGGTGCATGAAATTCATTGTTTATAGGGTAACTTGAGAACTATTAAGGGTAGGACATGTATATTGCATATGCTAGTTGTCCTTAATAAGGTCCAGACTTAGACAGTGGACGAGTGACCTTGACCTCATCCCCAAGGTCATAAGGCCACTTGCTCAAATTTTACTATTCACCTGACAAGTTGAGAGCTATTTGAACTTGGACCTTGATGTTGAACATGATGGTTGTCCTGAACAAAAGGCCAGACTTTGACAGTACATGGGTGACCTTAACCTCATTTCCAAGATCACTGGGACCCAGACACTTATATGAATTTTACTTTTCATTTTGTAACTTGATAACTGCGGACCTTGAAGTTGAACTTGTTGGTGGTCTTCTATTTAGGAAAGATTGATACTGTACATTAGTGACCTTGACCTCATTCTCAAGGTCACAGGGCCACTAACACGGATTTTACTGGTCGCGTGATAACCTGAGAAGTAGTTGTACTGTGACTTTGATCTTGCACATGGGGATGGCCCTCTATGAAAGTTAGATTCAGAATAGGTCAGTGACCTTGACCTCATTTCCAAGGTCATAGGGTAAGTTAGTCAGCTGAGCACAGGACTGTCACAGACCTCTTGCTTTGGGGGGGGTCGTTTTCCCTTCAGAAACTTCCAATGGTACAAAGCTGGTGTGAAGAATAAAAATATGCAGCGTGTTGACGAAACAAAACACACACACACACAAACACACACACACACACAAGCAAGACGCAGAGGTTTAAAAACCAGGTGAAGAATGGCGAAACATTAGTCCGGTAGCTCTCGGAGAAACAAATAAATGAACTTTTCAGCAAATTTAGAAACTGCCACAGTGTAGCCTATATTTGGTATAAAAACTGGTTTGATAGTGAAAGAAAACTCAGGTTGATCGACTGAAGCTTTTCCCCGATAGCAAACGGGCCGCTGCCTGAGAACTGCAATGATAAATGAATGTGAGTGCAATGGTGAGCGCAAGTAGGCCGACACGTACGCGTCACGGGACTCCACATAGTCCTATACATGTAGCCCACAGACACAAGCTAGAATTTGCGGAACTTTAAATATCTCGATAAATAAGCATATCTAAGGCCTGAAAAAAGTTGCTGGTTTATAAATCATACAGTTCGGGACAGTATGGAGGATATCGAGGGTCCGCAGTTGGGTCCGCGCTTTAGCATAGAGTCCGCATCCGCATTTTACTATGTACCGCCATGACAATTCAGCAAGCTGCGGATTGACCGTGCGACAGGAGACTATCAACGTTACATTCCAGACTGGCCAATATTGAATGAAATTCTGAATGTTGGTTGTCCGTTTCGTCCATTTTTTATTTTTAGTCTATCATTTTTTCTTTTAGGTCTACTATCCTTTTTTATTTTTTAGCCCGCCAAACGTTCCAAATTAAAACATAGACCCATGTGCGAGATTTGTTAGTGTCTGATAACGTCGTCACGGATCTCTGATGGTACAAAATTCTAAGCTGTTACACTTGGTACGCTAGGGTTCAAAACGTCACATTTTACTGATTGCGTGGACGAAATCGATAAAATTTTTCAATTCCGTGTCTTTTAGAATTTTGTGGAGAAACCTGGGGTAGTTTTTGTGATTTTGTGTACGAAATTGAAAATTTTAACGATTGTGTGGACAGAATTGTATTAGGCCTATCTCTAGACTTCCGTGAACAAAACTCTTATTCTCTTTCAGGTGTGTGCATGAAATGGAGTAAGCTATGAATTTTGTGAAATGTTCTTCCAATTTCGTGCACAAAATTGGATAACATATGGATTATGTGACATGTTTTTCTATTTTGTGCCTAACATTTGATCAAAAAATAGATTTTATGGACAAAATTGGAAAGCTTTTAAGATTTTGTAGACGAAATTCAAAACCTTACCCAATATTGTGGACGAAATTGGTCAATTAAGGATTCTGTGGACAAAATTGATAAACTTAACGATGTTGTGGATGAAATCGATATATTAAACAATTCTGTGGATCAAATTTTCAATTTCGTAGACGAAATCGGTAAAAGCTTACACTTCTGTGCACGAAATTGATAATATTATACGATTTTGCGCACAAAATTGATCAAGTTATACAATTCCGTGGACAGAATTCCACTAGCTTGTTGGATTTTGTAAAATACTCTCAGTTTTGTCATTTTTTTCTTCCAGTTCACACAATCGTAAGAGTAGTTTAATTTCTTGGTGGGACTTCGATTTTGTAATTTGCTCTTACAATATTGTAAAACCTGTTGAGATTCCGTCCATGAAAACGATAAGTATTACGATTTCGTGCACGAAATCGATGATGTTACAATTGGCACCCCATAACCATGCACAGTAAGAATGGTAGGAATTCCTTCTACTTGCTTCCCCGGCCGTGAAAAGAACCCAGGACTGCAGAGGTGAAAGGCGAGCGTGTTGCAGTTCTGCCAAGCGTGCACCCTACTGTTGAAAACATGGACTTGTGACCCCCACTCAGTCATTTTGCCCTGCCAGACTACAGTAGACTTGATCTAAAAGACCAAGTTCTGGAATACTAAACACCTCCCCTCACAGAGTACACTGAGCAGGGACCGGTGGTGCCATTAACCAAAATAATGCTAACATTTGGCAGGTCGCCCACTCCCTTGTCACGCTCCGCGCCCTGCAGGCGCTTGCCATGGCACTAGACTCTGCGCCTCAAGTGCTGGACTAAGCACCCTCCTTGAAAAAAAAAAAAAAAAAAAAAAAAAAAAAAAATCTGGATCCGCCCCTGCACAGTCGCATTCACATTCATTATCATTTGACAAGAAGGCCGTATGAGTAATTTCAAAAGGCATGGCATTGCGTGTACCCCAATCGCACCCCCAATTCTGCGGGCACTGCATCAGCGCATGGAGGTCTAATCCCATGGTTAGTCAATTTACCTCTTTAAGTCAAGTGAGTCAAGTCGCGTAAAGATTCATTTATTCCAACAATACAATGCATGTACATGAAGATAATGCAAGTTTAAGCCATATGGTTCTAGCATTGCTGAGGAAACTATCCTTAACGCCGCTTTCAGGACAGCCACCTTCACAATTGAACAAAAATTTGATTTATTGCCATAGAGGTTAAAACATTGCATACAAGTGTATTAGGATGTTCCTGCCTTGTTTTATTTCATAGGAATGACAACCTTAGAGTTACCTGTAATACATTAACACATTTGTTTAGTTCCAAATTAGACTTGTTATGAACAATAACCTGTACAAATTCACACATTCAGTTTGTTTAGTATAACATTTTTTTGATTGACACCTTTTACTCTAATGGTTGATTGTATACTGTTTAACTATTCTCTTGAACATATAAAAATGTAAGTCTGGTTATCTCTCTTACCAAACTTAATGGGAGGACATCAGCGCTAATCAAGTCTGGGATTATAAATCTTATATAGTTCCTAAAAATATTTTTGTTTATTTTTGTAATTGGTATGTGAGGTATAAAGTTTGGTACATTCGTAATTCAATTCGGTGCGAGTAAAGTGACTTAACTGATGTACTCCTAGGTGTATATGTTGTAATGAATTGTAAATTGTTGGCGTCAACATAGTGAGCAGTGATGTAAGATTCATCTGCTTTCCATTTCTGTTAATGATTACTGTGGGAGTACAATGCAGTGCAGACAATGTCACGAGTCGGGACTGAGTGGCCAGTCTTGTTCAAGAGGCGTGGAAGCCGGGGACGTGAGGAATAAGAGTCCCAATACGCTAGCACAAGAAATAATTTTGCATCAATACAGTGTACAGAAAGTAAGACCTTCAAAAACAATGATCAGCAAGAAGTACAGAAAATGAGAGCGCTTCCAGTTCCCTGTATGGAAAATGAAATGCCCCTGCAAGAAAACATTGCCAATGCAAATAAAAGTAACATAATTTAGAAAATACTGTTTATGCAATTTTCGCCTAGTCTGGTTTTCTTGCAAAACAATTACAACAAAACTGACATGCAGACACCAACCGATTGTAATACATGCTGGGACTCCTTATCAGCATCTCGTGCTTCACTCAGGATACCAATCCCACCAGACATTATCACTTTGGAGACGAAACACACAGCTTCTGCAGACGACGACGCGCAAAGGTAGACAGTTCTCCAGTTGTCTGCGCCAAAAGATATAAAGTTCCCTTCACCGAGCTGCTGGCTGCAGTTACGCCCACTTGTTTGAAAAACTGTGCTCGATCAAGTTGGCTAAGTGTAGGCGTTTCCAAACCGGAAGAGCCTCGAGGTACGCCGTGTCGATGCGCAAATTATTATTATTATTATTATTATTATTATTATTATTATTATTATTATTATTATTATTATTATTATTATTAATGTCATTATTTTTATCATAATTATTGTAATTGTTATTATTATTATTATTATTATTATTATTATTATTATTATTATTATTATTATTATTGTTAATGTCATTATTTTTATCATAATTATTGTTATTATTATTATTATTATTATTATTATAATTATCATCATCCTCATCATTATTATTATTATTATTATTATTATTATTATTATTATTATTATTATTATTATTATTATTATTATTATTACTATTATTATTATTATTATTATTATTATTATTATTATTATTATTATTATGAACCAAATACGGTTAGCATGTCCAAAATGTTCTTTGCCACAAAGTACTTTAGATTATGTGTCCTTCACACGTCTGATTTATTTCAAGTTACAAAATGTGTATATCTAACTTCGTTTTGTAACACAATGTCTCTTTGCCCATTTTCGTTGCGGGATCCTACTAGTACTAAACTTTATTTCCTTAACGAGGATTAGGCAGTAGCCATTGGCTAATACAGGGCCTTTTCCTCAGGTATAATTATAAACAATGACATTGATCGTAAAAATGCACAAAAAAAGTTGAGAAGAGAAAAACAAGGAAACAGCACAATACGAAAGTAAGAACAACCTGGCTTAGCTACATAGAAATCAGTCATACCTAGAAAGGAGTTATTCATAATGCATGTAAACACATTATACATGTTACCGGGATGTGTGCCTTGTGTGTATATTTATGTACATTTTTACTCACATAATAAATGATTAATTGAATACTTTTCCTCGGAATCAGTTCCTTTTGGGTTTTTACAGAATCTTTTCGTGTGAAGAATGTACTTCATCCATTATTTGACAGCTGCATTCAAAAGACAGATCTTCATTGCCAAATAAAGGGGGAATTTGCTAGCACTGGTTCAGTTATTTAAGCTAATGTTCAGCTGACTGGTTTGGAGTCTTGATGAGGCACTTGCCAAAAAGACACGCCTGTGTATTGCATCATGGACCTTTTCACGAGATAGGTTAATAAGTCCATGATTCTATGAAGTGGACACTGCAAATGAAAATGATAAGAGGTTTTAGTGATGACCACAAAGACAGAGTTGAGAGTCTTTTAAACGGCGAGTATAGAGATGTGCATTGAAAGCACTGAAATCTACTAACTTGAAATATTTTTTCTATTTGCTAAACTCGACCACCCTGAACATCTTAAAACTTTGACACGACCGGACGTGTTCATTGGTCATGTCACAGCAAGTGCAGCTTTATACTGAACCGATTCCAGCAAAGCACTATTTTAACTGAAAAACTGTCAATAGCTCAAGATGCATATTCCATGATAGGTTGGATGCTAGATGTGTATGCTGTTATAAGAGCTCCACACGCTAGCATAAGAATACATTTTCTTAATGTGCCCGGTCTTGCAGCAGCTTTGTTACATATCGAAAGAACATGTTTGCCCCATGACAGATTGTTGGTTATAATAACAGCCAGGTATTTACGCTCTTTTACAATTTTTATCGTCTTATTCATAAAAGTTACAAGTGAGTGATTGACGTTCATTACCCCCCCCCCCCCAAAGAAAGAATGATATCTTCTGTTTTTGAAGGGTTAAAGTCTATTTTCATTTTCACTCCCCAGTTCTGAATAGTATGAAGATTTTCATTTAAAATTATTACAGTCTAGTCAGGATTTTCAACAATTTCCAGACGTGAGGTGTCATCAGCAAAAATGTAAACTTTACATGTTAAGTCGTGCACCAGATCATTTATGAAAACTAGAAATAATAATGGACTGAGAACACAGCCCTGTGGGACACCAGACTGTATGGTCACCCACTCAAAAGCCAATCCATCCAGCACGACTCTGCTTTCTGTGTGTCATATATGATTGGATCCAAGGAAACAATGGATTGCGAATTCCAAGTTGTTTGAGTTTACCCAGCAGACCCCCATACCAAACTTTTTTTCAAACGCTTTGGAGCCATCGATAAAAATCATATACGCGTCCTTGCTTTTGTCCAATGCTTCACTAATAACATGAACAATGTTTGATGAGTCCATTGATTGTACTGTCAAGTTTCTTAAATCCGGAATTGCAAGCAGATAACAGGTTGTTCATTGCAAAAATAATAGTCTCCTGAACTCAACAATTTCAAATACATTGGCAGAAAAATCTTTCTATTTAAGGACAGATTAAATAATATTGGTAGAGGCTTGTATAAAACAGGAACAGCCTCTTTCAAGAGCCTGGTGCTTATTCAATCTGGACCAGCAGCTTTAGAGGAGTCAAGACCTTTAAGTATGTCGAGAACTTCATTTTCGTTGATGTTCAGATCACCCATAATATAGGTAGGGTGATTAGGAGGGATGGTATCTTGGACCGTTGAAGTGTTAAGATTACTTTGGCTCGAGAAAAAAAAAAAAGAATTTAACACATCGGTTTTGGCAGCACTATCGGTTATGGGCTTCATATTACATAATAAGGACTGAAATGACTGACGGTGGTTCCTATTAAAAATATAGATGCTGCCCCCCCCCCCCCCACCAACATTTGTTTTTCTTTTTGAAATGTTTTAAGGAGCTACCCAGTTTAGTATCGTGCTCTTCCTCAGCTAAGCAGAGGCGGTCCTGATATTGATTTCTAAGTCAAGACGCCTAGAAGTTAAAAGCTGCTGGGACACATAAAGGCCTATGCCCCCGCCTAATTCAGTGAGGGGGTCTTTGCACATTATTAGAAGGAAGCCCGCTTACATAAGGTCATATTTTGGGGCAAAAAGGTTTTGGAGACGCTTGCAAGATCGTAGTGTTGGGAAAAATCAAAGCAAATACATCTAATTTTGTCTTGGGACAAGATGTGAACATTAATATGACAACAGGTTGTGTCACAAGGGTGATCATGTGGGACAAGGGGCCCTTAGATGAATATCTCAAGCTGATAAGATTAAAAGTGGAGAGATAATAAGCATATAAACGTCAACATCTGAACAAAACATCGTAATGATTATTAATGTACAGTACTAACAGCTCGTCGCGATGGGCAGTGTAAAAGGTGCCACAGATGGTACTTGCAAGCCATATATAAAATAGAGAATAGAGGAAATAAATCTCAAAATGTGAAATAAGTAGACAGGGATTGCAGTCTGGGACCGCTGTGCACAAGAAATATAAATACTCATAAAGATAACCAGCAACTATCTTTATAGAATTACCATGATCACACAAAACGTGGGGTGAAATGCATAGTGTATGGGAAATATGTACCTTAGCCACAATGGCTAAACGCCTACATGATAAATTATTAAAAGATTGAGGTAAGTTGTCAATTTGGTAAGGACCAATATATATGCGGGATGTGTACCTGTAGACTGCCAACCATTAAACGTCATTATACGCTCAAACTTGAAGATAGATTTAACAGCACAAATTCCCATTCAAAAACCAATGGTACAAATGCTGCACCTAAAGAAATTATAATGAAATAGAGACAAAAGCATAGGATCAAATTATATAGAAGGAAGTAGACTAGCCGTAAAAGGCTTACTTGTGTATTAGATATCGAAGACAACATTAATCCGAATAAGCATTTTAAAGAAAGATACAAGCAAACATATAATAAATCTTGAAGAAACTGTATGACATAAAAACATGAAATATACCATACACATAAAGGGAGATGTGGTACCAACTGAAAAAAAAACATCAACAGAGTAGTGAGTATGAGTAATTCAACCAATATATATTTAACAAAAATATTGCAATTATTGACTATTATACATTGGATCGGTATATCGAAAATATATAAAACAGTACTTCTCAACAAGTTATAAATGTATTTTAGAGCCCCAACAAAGAGAAACATGAAAAGTATACTCATAACAAAGAAAAAACAGGCAAAAATATTATACGATTTTAAATTTTAGTCTACATCTTTACACAATGCTTTCAGAATTTTGAGAAAATTTCCACCAAATCCTAGTCCACTTAGTTTTCCAATGGGGCACCTCTCCATAACCTGTCATAAGTTTTCCTTACATCTAAAAAACCAAGGAAGACTTTTTTCCACCTTTGTCTTGCCAATTCTAACTCCTGGGTCAATGAGAAGAAGTAGTCACATACCCTTCTACCTGGTCTGAATCTATTCTGAATTTCCCAATAACCCTAGGGAAAAGCAAATGCAAGCTTTATTCAATGTAATGATCCAGTAATGGATTTAGGTTTGTAACATTACTTTAATGAATCATTCACAGCAAGATCCAGAACCGGTAGTCCTTTTACCAACGGCATGCATCAGGTTAAGTCCGAGGCAAGCATTTAAGAGGGTCCATTCGGAGCTTGTTTTGCTGACTTTATAAACCCAGCACATGCCTGGTAGATTGAAATCACCAGTAGCAACAACAGCATGGGGAGACCCCAATGATGCTTTAATTATGGAATCTTGAAAAGAATGAGAAAAGTATTAAACATTCGTACATATCTTGCCCAGGTGATCTGCAAAAAGTTGCAACAAAACGTTTGGGTTTGTTAACATTGAGTTGAATCTAGAGTGATTCAAAAGATCTGTTGCATATGTTGTTCCTGATTTTCACAATGAAATACTCTCGTTTATAAATCACTATGCCTCCCCCATGTCTGTCCCTATCACGTCTAACACAGGGTTAAATCCAGGTAAATAAATATCATTCATCCATCCAAGTTAGTTTCATTGAGGCAAATAATATGCACATTATGATGAATACACAGACTTTCAATCTCCTCTTACTTGTCATTTGCCATTAAGCTATTGATATTTATACACGTGGGCCCGTATGCATAAAGGAGGTGTAACTTACCCATGGTAAACTTAAAACTGTTTTAGTTACCCCTCAGTTCATGGTATAAGAAAATCAGTATGCATAAAAGCAAGTGTAGTTATACCCGGGGTAACTAATCTATGGGGCAGTTACACCACTGTTTAACTGAAGACCTTGGTACAAGTTTTAACCCCCTTTCCTGACACTGGCCTGCTGACCTGTCCCAGGGAAGCACAGTGAGGACAGTCGTTTGACTGCTGTCCTCTCTCATTGACAGACTGCACAACGTTACAAGTGGGGCAAGGGGCTTCAGATTTATGTTTGTCAAAATGAAAATGAGTGTATGCACAGTGGTCAATAAATGGAAATATTACTGGTTTTATATCTGTGCATGATGAACAATAAACTTATATGTATGTATTTCATCCTCCAAATGTGTCTGTGTTATGGATAGCATGATGATGTAAGTGATCATTGGAATTTCAATAGAACACTAAAATTTCTATCCACCCCAAATAACCCCCTTTTTCCAAGTCCAGCTCCAATAACAGCCATGGCTGTACAAGGCGTGGACAGCAAAGCCAAAAAGGAGGGGAATTTGCAACATGAGGAAAAAGAACATTTACTTTAATGTTCTTTAACTATGCCCCACTGTTATAAGTGCGCTATCCCTTTGTTAACTGCATATTGTAAGAAGTATTCAAATAGACCCATGCAATGTATATACATTTGTAAAGAATTAATGGTCAGCAGATTGTGGAAAAAGCAAACATTTTGATCCTTACACGAATTATCACAGAAAACAGTTTGTTGGATCAGAAAATACACTTCTGTGAATGACCTTTCATTAAATATATACTTTCCATATGTTTGTGTGCGCACTTTTTACTTTATTGAGCCGGAAAAGAGATATTGCACTTATTATACTGTGGCATAACTAGACCACCTGAAGCAAATGGCAGCCTTATTAATGCGGACCCTTCAGTCAATGTTTCGTAATGAAGATGTCTAGTTTTCCTTTTTGGTTGTTGAACGTGTAGACTGCAGACTCTAGGGTTAAAATGCTTTTCATTCTAAAGCAAAGATTCTAAAATTATTGCAAAATATCTGAGGAAATGTCACACATTTCGCAATAATATCAGAAGCAATGTTAGAGAAGGAAAAGTATGCTAATAGTTAGAATATGTCGACGCTGGCAAGGTCATTTGATGGTCCATGTATTTGAAATTCATTTTGCCAAACAGTATGCTATGATCATTTATATGAGTGAAAGCAAAATCTGTGTTTTATATGTAGCATGAACTGTATACTTAACTCAGGTAAACACATGATTGGGACAAGTGGTACTATTATTTTGTATTGTACCACAGAATATAGGGTAGGTGGACACATATCTCCTTCAATATAAAGGGTTTAGAAGATAATTCAATTTGCATTTCATGTTTATAAATATTGTTTAATGGTGTTCTGCTTGAACTCCCATGTTATATTATGATAGGCGAAAAGGAGCCCCCCCCTCCCCACCCCAGCAACTGGAAGGGGACTCTTAAGTTTGCGACTCGTCTGCTCATCAGTCCGTCCTTGCGTAGGGGCTATTCTGTGCCATATTCCCTATACCCTTCGGCGCATGCTAACCTAATTTTGCCTGCAGACGCTTCCTTGAACAGCAGTGTGTCATGCGCCAAATTGGGTCAATGTGACCTATTTCTCGACCTTTAATCCCACAAGAAGTTTCGGTTTGTGCAAGCCATATTTAGAATGTGTCAACACAAACTTTTCCTAAAATAAAGTGTGTGTGACAACACACACTTTTCTGTTTTTCTTTCTTTCTCTCTTTCTTTCTTTCTTTCTCTCTTTCTTTCTTTCTTTCTTTCTTTCTTTCTTTCTTTCTTTCTTTCTTTCTTTCTTTCTTTACAGGCAAATTTGTCCGACATTTCATTTGAAAACTATTACATGCAGAAACTCCAAACTTGGTACAATTATACTTCTATAGATAAAGTCTGGCTTTTTTTATAATGAGAGGTCATGCTTTTCAAAATTATGCAAATGAGGGCTAATTAAAGTTTTTAAAATCTTCAATATACAATAGTAGATGTGGTTCCGAGTGTACAGAAGTTCGATCATAGCAAGGTAAAGGTCATCTCAAACGTCAAG
>OZ026614.1:69670115-69765115 GCA_964020975.1 Hermodice carunculata | reverse complement strand
TGGTGACAACAGAATTATGTTTTGGTTTTATCGGCATACAAAGCCAGTGTCTTCAGAAATCAAGGAAATGCTTTCCAGATTCCTGAGGGTTAGGATTATAAAAGTTACCCACTGGTTGACTGAGTAATACAGCGAGCATCTGGGAACTGGTATTACCCGAGGCATTAGACGTCCAGGGTAATACCAGTTTCCTGAGTGGGAGATGACCACTGCATTACCCGGTCAACCAGTGGGTTACGAATATATCCCATTTTTGTAAAGTTGGACTACAAATAAAATCACAACACAACATTTTTTTTTGTTAGTTTACCCCATTTGCCTGGTTTTCTTTTCCTGCTACCATTTTGCTTGCATCTGTGGTCTGCTATATGCTGTCTACTTTGTAATAGCCTTCTTTGCTGCTACGTGGCGGGGTGACGTTAGTCTCTCTTAAGGGTCTTATAAAACGAAAGTTAATTGCGAGAGATTGAAAAGATGTACTTGATATAATTTACTGGAAACATTCTAACTATGAAAAACTAACAAACAAACGGTAATACGACAAAACTTTTTGATGGTGCAGAAGGATTATAAAAAATTGTAAACTGGTTTATGTGTCCATAATTAGTGACCAGGGCATTTAGAAAGTCACTGTGAAGTTAGCCTCAGTTTTGAATCTGTGGACCTAAACTAAATTTCAACATGCTACCACCGAAATAATGCCACAAATGCTGAGAGACTTTGTTGACAAGTGCAGAGACTCCAACTTGCAGGACTCAGCAAACAGGAGATAATTGTGAAAACAGCTGCCCTCAGTAGGAGCCGCATTCACTTACTATAGGAAGCACTGTCAATCAGGCGGGAAGTTGTAAAATTTGATTGATTTTCATGATAAGGGGAGATCTCCCCATCAAGTCAAACGGGTTGCAGTCTCTGTAAGTGAAAATAAAGACATTAACATTTGCAAGTTTGCTAGCAGCAGGCTCTTTGTGGCTGGTGTCTGTAGATTTTGTCAAATTTCTATGCCTCATAATTATGTATTATTACATGCATTATGGTTTGTAATAATAACCCGAGGTTAAACGTGTCATGTCTGCCAAGTCTTTGTGGCTGATTTTAGGTGATGTTTTTCCATTTACGTGATATTGCATGCCCTATAATTACCTTTTATTAAGCATTTGAATGATAATTGAAAGTTTGTAACTGTCTAGCTTCACGTTAAATGTAAAACATTGTATTTCTTCATTGTAGTAAAAATATATACTTCTGTACGCTAGGAAGGCTCTAACTTTGCTGAAATATTGTGTTTTATGAATTACCAACTGTTGCATGGAAAAGTTCGCAACATAGAGTAACATTTGTATGGCACCATAGCTTCATGTTAAATGTAAAACATTGTATTTCTTAATTGTAGTAAAAATATATACTTCTGTACGCTAGGAAGGCTCTAACTTTGCTGAAATATTGTGTTTTATGAATTACCAACTGTTGCATGGAAAAGTTCGCAACATAGAGTAACATTCGTATGGCACCATATATTCGATACAAAAAAAGATCTTTCTGTAATTGCAACGGCGAGTCTGCCTGTGTGCACATCAGCCACTGACACGAGGTGTTAGTCGTTTTAGTGATGATGAATTAGTCATTAAAAACCTGACTCGTAAGAGAGCTTTCATCTTGCCTGGTGAGTGGCAGCAGGTGTGCTTGTTGCATTCAGAACATTCATGTAATATTGTTACATAATTGTATACTGCACAAAATGCTTGAGGCAGTTATATCACAGAGGATTCACAGGGACAATTAAAGGTGTAACCATGTTACTTTTTAAAGATATCAATAGAAAGTATCCCAGGCAGTCAGCTTGGTAGTAGACCGTGTATAAAGTGTATCCAGCAAGATACAATGTATTGTGTACAAGTAACAATGCCGTGATTTATTCGAAGCGTTCAAACTTGTAATCATTATGGAGAAACATTACGAACATGTATCAATAATTGCTGTACACATATATCATTGGTAAAGGTATTTACATTTGAGTGACATTTGTAGTCTAACAATCACTGGACTGGTGGCCTGTTGAGCTGACTATAAAGATTGCAAGCCACATCCCCACATTGAGATGCGGCGCACAGCAACGTCTCAATGATCCCCATGACTATGGGGATCCCCCACCAAGTGCGAGCAAGCATACTTCACTTGCCATTGTGACCTTTGCTACAGATCTATACCTGTTAATTTATGACGAGGTGTAATAAAGTTTGATGAGGATATAGCTTCGCTGAATCCAACAAATCAGTTCTTTAACAGTCCCAGATACGCATTGTTGAAGTATCTGCACAGATCCAACAAACATGAAGTATGTAAGTCTTTTGGCCAGTCTCATATTAGACTATCTGTACATTGGCAGCTTAAATGTGTTAAATTATTTCGAGAGTTCAGTGTAATGATCAGTTATTACAGCATCTGATTTCAATGTACCTAAAGTGGGCTTATATTAAGGGCATTTATTGTCCCTTGCATATGATATCAGTTGTTGTCAGGAATTGTGGGATAGCTTTATTGAACTGCTTGAAAAAAGACCTGGTTCCCTTTTGGTGACAGGTGAACCCCATCGCAATAGAAAGCCCTGTCCTGTTTTGAAATTTCATGTTGAATTACAGCCATCCCATGATTGACACAAAAATTGGTGATGTAGCAGTTGACTGTTTTTTTCTGGCCTTATCCACCTTATTGTTATTCTCTGCCCCACGATAAGACAACCTGGGCAGGATGTCCGACCATACAATTAGACAGTCTGGCAAACATGTCTGGACACTTCTTGTGTAGCTTTGGAAACTGTGCAGTGCTCCGATCAGAAGAACTGTACCATCTCTGAATATTTCTTTCAAAGCATTTCTCTTTTATAGCTCATAAACCTTGCAATTAAATTAAATTCAATTGTAATTTCGGCTTTGCAAAGGAAAACAAATTAGTTATTCAGAACTTAAGCGTTACTGTTTGTAATACATCCACTTTAGAATCTTGGTCTACACATGTACGTGCAACGGCATGTATGTACAATGAATGATTTGGCAGATAGCAGTCCTAAAGTTAATAACTTTAATTATTATGTACTTCGTTGTAACTTGTTTTGTTTACGTAGTTATTTTTTTATTGAGAGTCTTCTTCAGTTTCTTGGCCGAAGTATTGATTTGTAGAAATATCCAAGTCGTAAGAATTGGTGTAGAGAGCAAGATTCAACTTCATACAATAAAATAATATGTAGCATATTGTAATATCATATTATGTTAATGTGTCAGTCATTTAGTAGAGAGTTCTCTGATTACACACGCCGTGTCCTTTAATTCTAACTTTCTTAACATCATAATACTACAGTTGTTCAAATATCATGCTAGATCCAAAACGTTGACAGAGGATCGTATGGGTGTCTTCATCTGTTTCTTAATATTTAATCATGTTGTGAACATATTGTTCCCGCATAAAAGATTGCACTTCTTTACATGAATTTTGGTTTAGAAATTGGAGCCAAGCAGTGTAATGTGGTTTGGTTACAAGGGCAGGCTGAATCTGGCAACCCTTTTGTGTACACAACATGTGTAAATACAGACAGTAGCTGGTAGAGTGAAGTGCCAACAGTTATTCATATTCCGACTCAATCAAATAGTTTCATAAATGTATGAACATCCAGAAATGAGCGGTCTGATATTATTCCTTTTGTCGAGCCAGAGACTAGAGCCCTGACAGCCATCACGTCAGTTTCCCAATATGTAAGCAATTGATCGAGTTCCAAGCCAACATGAGAAGTAATCTTAGTATAAAGGCAACCGAGAATTTCTAGCAACTCCTCAGGTTTTGTTTTGCGTTCATTCACTATACAATACGGTTCAGAAGTAGAGCACAGGCCTTGCGAGCAGGTGTGCCATTCACATAGAAGTGTGACTTCCCCACACCAGTCCATCTATCAAATGATACAACTTTATGAGGAAAAAAATTTGACAGTTCTTCACTGGTTAATAGATGGGACATTAATGAGAACTTAAGCCTTGCTTGGAATGCTGAGAGCTTCCTTGGTAAACATTGGTAATGAGTGATGGCAAAGCCAGCTCTGAAGAAACATTTTGGGAAACAACGGGTACCAGTTTAAGACTGGTCTCATCATAAAGCAAATCATCGCCATCTCCTAGTTCTGGTTTTTGATAAGTAGATGTAGTAGGATATTTTGTTAATTCATGATATTGATAGTATAAATATCCTATAAACTGAGACCCTAACCAGACCCTAAAATAGAAATAGGTTTGTAATTATTTTGGAAGCTGGGTTTCGTGATTTTATTGAGAAGTAGAAAACTTTGATGTGTTTTGTTTAGGATAGTTTGCGATTCTGCTATTAGTAGAGGCTGTAGATTGGACTATATATCAAACCGTTTAAGTCTAATTTTGGTAACAGCTTGACAGTCGGTGTATTGGAAAAAATTCCAAATATCTTTTAAATGCTTTTTGACTGAAAGTGAACTAGAAATTAGAGGATCGGACATATTGTAGAATTTGCAATGAAATAACGTGGTCATTTGAAATAAGGTAGTCAAACTTTACAGCCTGAATTAAAGCGAAAAAAATGAACTGATTTGGGCATATCTTTGTTGTAATGTGAACTCTTATTCCCAATGTAGCAGAAAAAAAAAGAGTCAAAATAAAAGGTTTTAATGTGACTATGAGCCATTTACTAGAATGTAAGTAGGGGACAATAGGAAATTTTGAATGAGGTCCAAAGCTCTTATGCAGTTTCTGTCAACAGCATCTTGATTCTGCAAAAACAAAGGAGAAATACAAGTGGGTGTGCAAATAATTGATTCAACTGGTTCAAGAAAAGTGCGGTAACCATCCTTAGCTTTGAAACAATTGTAGGCAGATTGGTCACTTAGCAGAGCATGCATAATAACATCTATGGATACAGTGATGTAATTACTCTCTAATTGATATTGTGCAATTAGGCTGCGGGGTTGGGTATAGGAACACTTATGGCTTCATACAGTGTGACCATAGCATCCCAGTGAGCCAAAGGCAAGACTGCAATCAAATGGATTTTATTACCATGTGGTATCAAGATTGCGGCAAGATGAGCATATTACCAGGGCAGGTGCTAGCTTGGAAGTTTCAGTTGTACTGTCAGTGTATTATTTATGCTGGCTAATACTTAAATTAACTTCTCTGATGGAACTAAGGTAGAGGGATAATCACCAGTATTGATTATACTGATAGCAGACTATACCTCAAAAATGTCCCAGTATTGTAGTGGATTGAAAATTTAAGTGGTGCACTACATGAAACACTTGTTCTCTACCTCCTCCCTCCCTCCTGCTGTGACCCGGAATTCAATGGAATATGGCCACTGGCAGCAAGTGAAAAAGAGTGCTTGGGATTCCAGAAGTGGACTTTCATATCTTGAGGTAAAGCCCTGTGTATGCCTGACCAAGGATTATTTTGCGCATCCGCCAAATTTATCTGCTTCTTGGGCAATTGGTTAACATTGCCTGCACTTAGGAGTTGTGCTGGTGGTTTTGAAAACCAGGATCACCACACTTTGGTTCCCAGGTGTGGAATCTTTGCGCTGAAGTTGATCAGCAGACTGCCTACTTTGCCGGTGCGCCATTTTGTCCTGTCTAGATCATATGGGGAATTATAAGTTGGATTCGTCCGAGACATAATTTCGTTTGCAATTTCGGCTGAATACCCCATAAGTGAATACTGATTTGCCCAATTACCCTACAGATTTAGCTAGAATATCATTTAGAACACAACATAAGCATTCAGTTTTCGCATTTAATCCTGTGAATATTAATTCCTTGCTTAGAGAATCAATTATAGCATTCACATACTCAGACCCATTATCTGATATAGTACGGGGACAGGCAAAATCGGATATAAATTCCTCAAGTGAAAGTTTTGTTACTGTTTCTGCTGACTTGTCATGGCAAGATAATCCTCAGGACAGCCATTATAATGACCGACTATAGTTACAATATATCAGTTTCCAGAGAAACTTTCAACATATGGGCCACATGTGTCAAAACCTATCAACTAAAATGGGTACTTAGGGATAGGCATATCTTGAAATTCCAGATTTTCAAGTTTTCTGGTGTGACAAGTAACACATTTAAGTATATGATGTACCGCAACCTTGTAGAAATTTTTCTGATAAAACGTTGATCTGATCTTGTCATGGGTTTTAGCTATACCAAATTGCCCTGCTGGATCATAGTAATTTGTCAGCACTATGTTCACAAGTGTAGAGGGGATAAAAAAAACTGCATGCATGGCTGGTAGTCTAATCTGATTAAGCCCTGGGTCTTGTCTCTGTGAACAATCAATATTTTCCATGCCGATAAGTTGTGGCACTGGGCAATCAATAGAGCCTTTATCTGTATTATTGTCTATCACCTGATTGCGACTGAGAAAAATCTGAGTCAATAAATTAAATCTGTAGTATATCGTCTGGCTTAGAATTACAAGGAGACAATTTATTTTTTGGTGTGTACTGCTTTAGTTCAGTTCAAACTTTATTTAATGTGGGCTTTTTGCACAATAAACATGAGATTAAAGCCATTTTCTCCGACTAATGCAATCAATAACATACAATACAATAATGAAACATACAAGAAATAATAAAATATGGACAACACATCATGTCGACAATTGAAAAATATAGGATAGGCTTTACAAATATACTAATGACGTTTGAGGGGCTATTGGTTTCTGCATAGGTAGCATTTACACTGAGGTCCTTTCCAAACATGCATTTGGAGTTAAAACTGTGAAAATCTGTTATTTCTTTCAGTTTCTCAGGTAGCTCGTTCCATATTTTTGGCATTTGAAATTTTAGTGACTGTGCTCCAAATTGGGTAGATTTTAGTCTAGGTGTATCGAAATTGAGAGCCTAACATGCACTGTGCATGATTGAGCGATTGGAGTGTAATCCATCTAAATACTGAGGGGAAAAGCCAATTTTAATTTTGATGTTTATTTAGCTATTGTACAAAGTCAATTAGTTTCAAAGCTCACCAGTCCAAATGCTTTTTACATACTTGGTGGGACACATGTTGGTCAAAAGATATTTCCTTAATTGTCAGACATCACTCCCGACCATTTCACAGTTTCTTTAATTTGAATATGTTTGTCCTGAACAATAATTTAAAAATCGGGAACAT
Source organism: Hermodice carunculata (assembly GCA_964020975.1). NCBI lineage: Eukaryota > Metazoa > Annelida > Polychaeta > Eunicida > Amphinomidae > Hermodice > Hermodice carunculata. The sequence continues at coordinate 69,757,932 of OZ026614.1, read as the reverse complement.
CTGCATTTCCAGTATCAACTGAAATTTGGTTGGATTTGCAGACTACAAATTTGGTGAAAACCATGTCCTAGCTTGTGCAGTCTTTCTTGACAAGATATCTTTTACATGTATCAATACACTTGTTAAACAGCTTTGTAAATACTGGTCCAATACATTCTTTGGATGTTTTTATGGATTTGGCTGATATTCCATTAAATGCTATAGCTTTCCACATTTAAATTTTCATTTGGCTTACACATTTTGATTTTTTTCTACATGCATAAACTTGAAATTGTCCACATAATGGAGTTTCTCTGATGTTTACTATGCTAGGATGATTAACATTTAAATTGACAGAGTTAGGGATAAAATCACCCAGATTACTTTCATCGTTCCTTGGAGTAGAAATACCAGATCCTATGTGGGATGCAATATTGATTAAGTAATCATTAAAAGTGTTTGCTACATTCATTGGATCGGTAAGTACTTACTCATTTTCCTCCAACATAACATCATTATAAGTGGCTCTTTTGTCACTCAGGTAAGATATTATGGTTTTCAAAAAAATCCTGTTTTTGGTCATTCGGAACATCTTTCTTGGACGCATGTTTTAACAGATTGTATTTGCGAATTTGTATTTGTTCCACAAGTAGCACAGATAGAGTGAAAATGTGGCGTTTGTCTCCCATGGACCATCTTTTATTTCAAAGCTGCACGACGTTCAAGAGTATTTTCTTATAAAGAATGAGATGCATAGTAACTGTCGTCAATGTTGTCAAAATGTCACATATTTGAAAAGGAGCAGCAAGTAAATCTTCCAAAAATTCATTTCATTAGAACGTTTATAGCTTCAGTAGATCAGTTTTCTGGATTTAAATCTTGAGGCAGATGAGCGAGGAGCTGCACATATCAAAGAGAGAGCGTCCATGATTAAGGAACTTACCTAGTGCTCCAAAATCTACAAATTTCCTACTTTGGTTGGTTAGTAACACATCAATCAACGATTCACTGTTTCTTGCAACAAACGTATGAAAAGTGATGTTGTTTTGGAAGTTGTACACATCACAAAAATTTCTTGCTGGCTGGCCCTTTGTCATAAGTAACAAATCACAATTTAGATCTCCCATTAGAACAATATTTTGGTAGTCACCTAGAGCTTTGTTCATAATTGATTCCAATGACTTTGTAACATTTGATCAGTTATTTTGGGTGGTTTGTAGCAAGATACAATGATCCATTTTATTTTGTTTATCGTGATTTCAATAGAGAGTGTTTCCATATGATTTGTTTCCATTGCAGTCATGTGTCTGCATAGGAGATCATCCCTAAAAAGGGTTCTGAAACCACCTCCAAACTGGTTTCTGTCTTTTATACACAGATGGTATCCTTTTAAGGCAAATTGTGCATTTTGACAGCTGTGATCTACTTTTGTCTCTACATTGTCATAAAATCAATGTTATTGGGGAATACCATTTATCTATTATACTGAATTTTATGCCTAATGCTGTTGATATTAAGGCATGCTAAAATACGATTGCTTTTTTCTTTTGCCTGTAAATTGGTAAACAGATTGTAGTCATAAAAAGTTTTATTCACAAATGATGAATCCATATCCCTGTTTGTGTTGCTGTTTGAAGAATAAAAAAATGAGTCCGAGAATGAAGGGAAATTGCATTGATTACAGATCCATCTTTGTTCAATGTTTAACCAGTCTTGTACATCAAGTGCTGACATGCCCACACATTTTGCATGGTACCATTCCATGCATGATTCACAATAAAGCTGATTTTGATTTCTTCTTATAGCAGTCATACATAGCCCACATGGGTCATTGTACTGGGGTCCTGGGCTTATTTACAATGTCACCATGAATAGTGGGGCTCACATGACATTTGTTTTGTAGTAAGGAATTCCCTAGTGCTGGGGCATCATACAGTTCTGATCTAATCCTGACAATGCGAGTAGTGTAGATAAAATCTGAGATGCTCCTTTCACTTTAAAGGCTGATCGGCTGCCCAACAAGACATGGTGCAACTTTAGGCTGTATGGTTTATATGAAAGGTCTAGCGGTTCCATTTACGGGTGTAGTAATGCTGGATATCCTGCATGTATACATAATGCTGGATATCCTACATGTATACATTATAGAATGTAGATTAACAGTTCCATTTTTGGGCACCGAGCCAGGCACTACGCCTATTGCAGGGAACATTGTCCATATAACAAACTTGGTCGGTATTATGGAATGAGATTGTTGTATGCTTGACAGTGAATGTGCAAACGTATAGCAAAATGTCACCAAGTAACAGTGGCCACACACGTTTCCTTGTACATTGTCTCTAAAAAATTTACCTTTCCTGTGTATTTTCATCCATTCCTTGAATTAGATGACAAAAATGTCCAATTTGCACCCGGTACATGACAATTTCAATTCCAATCTTTCTAACAATGTCCCTGGGTGGTTTACATTTTTCATTCATCAGATGAAATTTGCAAGTATTTCTAATAAACTACCAAAATTTCCAAAAATTTCAACAGCTGTGTCAGGTTTTTAGCTGTGGGGACTGTCTCCCAATCTCCCTCTTTAGAAGTTGGCTCTTATGTTTGATTTACCACTAGTAAATTTCATATCACGCCCATACTTTTTTATTAATACGTTATGTTCGGAACTCGAACCTGCAACCTTTGACACCATTTAGCTTGCTTAAGATGGGAAACGCACATATCCACTCGACCAAATCCCCACTCTAAAAAGAATGGTTCAATGGAGGTAGTTATTTTGCACATCTCTGTACACATGTTTGTCATTTGAGCAGAAAAAATAGATTTGAGTGGCTAATGATCACACATAACAGAAAAGTTTGCTCCATACAAATACAGTTGAAGTTAAGAGATAGCTTTAACAATGGCATATGCAAGTGTTGACCAGTATTGCTGGCCTTTACTGAGGGCATGGGACACGTATTAAATAGCATGTTCTGTCGCCTGGGTCAGGGGTTCACCAACAGTATATTAAGATGCATGTGCCCATAATAAATAAGGCAAGTTCATATTAAGCTATACCAAGATTGGAGCATTTATCAGAGAGTCTTTCAGAGTCTCAAACGCTGTTTGTGTTTCAATTGACCATATGAATTTGGCATTCTTACAAGTGAGGAGAGTGAGAGGTTGATGTATCTTGCTGAAGTGTTCTATACACCTCATAAAGAAACCAACCATCACGATGAATGATCTTAAACCTTGACATTTTTGGGGGATTCCAAAGCTTTTAATAACTTTAACCCTTTCAGAGTCAGGGTAGGATCCATCTGGAGTAATAGTATGACTTAAGTAAAGTACTTTCTTTTGAAACAAGTGAAATTTAGATGGTTTGAACTTCATACCAGCTTTGAGCAATCTGTTAATTATCAGCTGTAAATGGTCTTTTAATGTTGTTACTGCACACAATTATGTCACCAATATAAACCATTGTGCAATCATCAATTAATCCTACCATATGTCATTCATGGTACTTTGGTATACAGAGGGCGCCACTATCAAGCCAAAAGCCTTCTCATTGAATTCAAACTGCTCTTTATGACAAATAAATGCCATTTTGTGTTTATGTTTTTCATTTAAAGCAATTTTGTAAAAGTCCATTTTCCAAGACATGAACACAATAAAATTTGGCACCTTCTAATTGACTTATAACATTGTCTATGTTTGGCAGAGGGTATGAGTTTTTCCCAATATTTTCATTCAGTCTCTATTACTAGTTTCGTTTCCACTTTTCTCTGGGACAAGTATAACTGCACTAGCATAAGGTGAAGTTGAGGGCCAAATTATTCCAGCTTTTAATATGTTGTCTATTTGCCTCTCTAGTATAGATGTCAGGGTGTCAGGGGGACAGTAGGGCTTTTCTTATGATTAAGTTCAAAAGTACTTGCATCCTTTTGTTCCTCTTGCAAAATGTCTTCATGTTGCTCTGCATAAGCAACAACAGCACCTGGGGTAAATACAAGATGCTGACCAGTGGTGTTTATAAAGGTTAATGGTAACTGCCTGTCTTCATTCACAATTACCAAAGTGTTTGGAATAAATATTCCTGGCTGATCAATAAAGGCAGGAGGATTGCCCGATGGGATAACTCTGTATGTTTCAGTGGGAACCTTCCTTGACGGCCAGCCATAGGCAACTGTTTCTGCATATGCTGGTAATTTGAGTTTTTCAATTCCTTGCACTAACAACAGTGGTGCACAAATGATCGAGTATAATTGAAAGTTGGTCATTTGTAATGCTGAACCAAGTGCTTGATAATGAAAATCAACTATAGATTTAAGAGTAGCGACACTAACACTTGCAAATCATTACTTTGACATTGATAAGTAGGATCACAATTTATACACAATGGATAACAATGGATAGTGGTAACATGTAACTTCAAATTACATGGTTCCTCTTTACTAACTGATTGTAATTGATCATCAGTCATATTTATCAATCCAGTCATCGATGATGAAACTGTAACCAATTCACATTACTATCTTACAAGCATTTTGACTGACCTGTTGCTTTGATTTTAGAATAACAACTTTGTTAAAAGTTTGAAAGGGTTACTTTTCATTATCCAATTTTGCCTTGGTCTTGAATAAGAAATTGCTACCTAACAAAGCAGGCTTCATAATTCCTTTCAAGACTTCAAAATTAATCAGCATTTTTGATTTGCTCAAATATATTGCGATATTTAATGAGCCCAGAGATATTAATTTTGTTGCTGATACACCTGTCAATGCTAGTAATTTGCTGGGCATTAGCCTAAGTTTCCTTTGAATTTATTAACCAATGAATCAGAAATGATGCTGAAATCAGAATGCACCACTGTATAAAATAGCATACACATTGATTGAATTGATCTTGATTGGGACCATTGGCGTGTTAAGAGGAAGTAAATGAGTTAACAATACACATGGCAAAGTAGTGCCAAGTACCATTCTGGCGCAATCTAGTTAATGATTTTCGGCATACACGGGCTTGCCTTGCCTGTGTGGCTTGTGCCAGTCTTGCTTTACTTGACCTTTACTGTCTCCACCTCTGGCCTATTCTTTGACAATATTCACAAGTTACATGACCATCTGTTGTGTATTTCATTTGATGGAAGAGGTACTGCTCATTTCTTTTTATACCCTGCCCACAAAGTGGGGGGGGGGGGGGGGAGGGGGGTAGACATGGTAATGGGCACTGTCCATGTGTCCTCCCATCCATTTATCCGGAACAAATTTTGTCTGGGCCATATCTTCTAAACTATAAAGGCTAGCCCTTTGAAATTTATAGAGTTGGTAGATCAGAGGTAGTTGGTGTGCATAGGCACTGTTTTGTATGCCTAATTCCTCACATTAATTGATTAGCTAATCAATCAATTAATTAAATAACCAAAGTTCATTAGGCAACGTACACATCAGAAACGATATTGTCTGCCATTTATCTAGGAAACTATATATGCTTGCCCTTTAACATTTAAAGGGTTGGTAGATCTTAGGTAGGAAGTGTGCATAGGAGTTAATTCATTCCACTGATTACTTTCTTTTACTAATTAATTAATTAACAACGATTAGTATGTTTTGTTCTGTTTTAAATACTGCCTTCATGGGTGAGGCTGTGTGTCCAGTTTGTGTCCATGCTAAGACATCAAATATGAACAGCCTCACGGAAAATGGTTATTTGATGCGAAAACAGCTTTGCTTATTGCAGAAATTTTGAGAATGTGGAGTAAAAAATGGTTTTCAGACTGATTATTGTATGACAGATATGGGCTTCAAGGCGGTTCTATGGCTCATATTTCATTTATTTGTGATTTTGTTTGCTGTGGCCACAATATTCACGAGATTTTGTGTGGTATGAGCGTGTCCAGACAGCTGATCGATTTCAGTACATGGACCATGTGCACAGCAACTTGTCATGCTCGTGTATGTTTTAAATAATCACCGACATCTTTATACTATGTGCTGTTAAAATATTACCTATATGAATCAAATACATGTATTTATATTTCATTATTTCCTGTTCGGTGTATTTTGCTGAAGTTATGAAGAGAAAGTTTGGAAAATCATCTGTTTCATGCAGTCACCATTGCAGACGATAATAGGACATTTCAGTGGACATATACAGTATTAACCATCGGGTTCAGTAACATGCAGTTTAGTTTGGGAATAGTCCTGCCGGTTGGCAAACTGAGGTGCAGGGGGGGGGGGGTAAGTTTAGGGGAACCCCTGCTTATTTATGTTTTCAAGTTTGGAATTGTTTTTTTGTTTTTTTTTTTCGGGGGTGGGGGTTGCTGGGGTTGCTCAAGTTGTATGGTCTCTGTCGTTAGTTCCCTATTACCACCAACAGAAACTTTTTACGCTTTACTTGTAAACTATAACATACAAATGTACATCATGTGTATTTAACACCATGATTTTGTGGGTGGAATATACTATACGGCTAGCGCCAGCAGCTGCTCCTTCTTTTGGGTTGTGTAATTTATACTTGGGTCTGTCTGGAGACTTTTTTCTTCTCTGTGCCCATTTCTGCCCAAAAAAATCCTTTATTTCAGCAACTGCACCTTCTAGATTGTTAACATGTTAATTATGTGTGTGCTGACCAACCGCAAGATCTACATCTATTGGTTGCTGCTGTGAATGTCTGAGTTCCAATGTCCTATATTGATATGAAACAATGCACACGTTTTTTCCTTCATAAAAACTACTTAAAATACTTTATGAGGTGGGAGGCAAAAGCAAGAGCCATAACACATGAAGTCACTTATGCTTGTTTTGGGTTAAAAGGCTATTTGAATATCAATGTTTTGGATTCTTAACAACCTGGCAAAGAATGGTGGTTCGTTTTGTTTTTTGCCAGGTTGTTGTGAATTTTTACCACCGGATGCTGTGCATCTTCAGAAAGTCTTTTTCCCCTCTCCATTGTGACAGGCAGACCAGTGTGAAGGTAGACTGAATAGGTCTTGTGCATCAGACCAGTGTGAAGGTAGACTGAATAGGTCTTGTGCATTGTGACAAAATCATTTTTCACTTAGTTTTGATTCATAATATAATCAAGAGGGGCAACTTGGCCCTGTTTTCGATGCACATTCAAGAAGACCAAGCACCTGTTCAAGTTATTGCGTACTGACTGAAAGGACCTCACCATTTTGTAAATAGTCAAGTGATCTCAACTGTTTATGGTTTTTCCACTCACTTCCACAAATACTGTATTTTAAGTAGTTTTTAAGAAGGGAAAAAAACTTTTTGCATCCTGTCATGTTGTAAAAAATCATGCAAGTTGGTTAGATGAAGGAGAACAATATGGACTTCATGCACTCAAACATTAGGAACTGATGTTGTCTGTAAAATTCAATTCATAGGTCTCATTAGCTCTTCATACAGACCTCAGTCTGTATAATGTTTCTGTAATGGTATGTGGATATATGTACACTAGTTAAGATGTAATGCCATCAAAAAGTTCACTCCCCAATGCATGCCCTCTATGACCATGAGAAAGTAGGTCAAGGTCATCCACATGCAACATCAAAATTGTACATATAATACATTTATGGTACATTTAGTATTGTCAGCATTTTTTGGTCAAAATATCAAATTTTGTGTCCTTTACTTAAGCACTTAATGACCGTAAAAAACAAGTCAAGGTCACCCAATATTTTACAATATTTGACCATTGGCATAATGCACCAATATGTCATACTGTTCAAGTGCAGATGCCTGTCAATTGTGGACACTTTGCAGAGCCAGAGGTATTCACAATAGACCGTTTTAACTGTGTATCGATCATATAATGATAAAGTACTCGAAGTTTTAACTCAACGTAGATGGTCAGTTTTATTGTGGCCTTTCATCAAATGCCTTATCCCAATCACTAGACTAGATAACCTGACTGCATCATGCTCAACAGTACATCAGTACTGTTATTCTTGACTCATGGACAAAAGTTAAACATAGGAAGACAAGTAATGTATCATCAAGAAATATATTTAAGGCAAGATAAAAAATAACCAAAGTCAGGTGTCTACAAGAACCAATATTTATAGTAATTCTTTTAGACTGACCACTCTACAACTGTGGAACATGCTACTGCTATCAGATCGTAATTCTGAACATGTAAAAAAACTTTCAGCGTAAATCAGACACAGACAAACTAAAGATTAATGATTTATACTATTTAGGAATCCGAAAAGTAAATATTCTACACTCAAGAATTAGAATGGGTTGCAGTCAGTTGAGCCAAGATATGCATAAAATTGGTCTTGTAAGTTCCCTTGTGTGTGTTTGTGAGGCAACAACCAAATATTTGTATCATTACTTCTTTGAATGTCATTGTTATATTACTGAACAAAATAATTTGCAAGTGTCAATCATACCTTAAGCTCCTTTCACTTTAAGTCAATAACTTAATGGAAGTTCAAAATGTTCTTAGGCAGAGCATATATATTTTTTGAGGCAGTACTGGATTACATAATCAGCACTGCTGGGTTAACATGTAGTTAAGGCCCACACTGCTTTCACTCGACTCTTTGTATCTTGCGACACAGTCACTATAAAAACTGTCACATCCTCCTTTGTACGAGTGACCATGTGTTGGCCAATACCAATATATTGCTGTTCTTCCTTTGTTCATATACAGCAGCCAGTGCCATTCTCACTACTTGGGACTACTATCTGCGACACCTGCATTGTAATACTTTTGTTTTATAATGATGTAACAGTAATGTCCTGTGACTTGTGTACACTTTTGTATATATAATTATATTTTTGTGAGAGGAATTCACATAGGCTTGGCCTGTTATCAAATTGTTTTCACTGCTTGTTGGAAATAAAAAATACATTTAAACCATAACATGACAAGATTTGAGGTTATATTTATGTCTGGGTGCCTACCCAGAAATTTTGTTTTCTCAAGAATTCTTTTTCTTCATTTCTTTTTCTTTTCTTTATGACCAAATTTGTCCAGTTTTTCTCGGACACTATTATTCCAAAAACCACCAAATTTGCCATTATGACTGACCCACCAGTGAAAATAGGCACCTGAGTAGGAATAGTCATGATATTTAAAAATATGCAAATTATAGGCAATTAAAATTTTAAAAGCTTTATATCTGCAAAAATATTATAGATAGACACAAGTTCTAACTTAGACATACACGTTTGAGACTTCTGGCAAATCCAATAGCATGCGAACAAAAGTTGGGGAATTTTAATGTATGCCAAACTCAGTGAATTTCCAAACAATCAACATTTTGACTAGGGCTTCTGCTGTACTGCATGTTACAAAACTCCATGGTGCTAGGCAACCATATTGTATTCATGATACTCGAACATGTCTCACAGGCAGCCTTCTAGCCATGCCAGGTAGGTGTATGGTTGAAAAGGCTTGGGTCTTATGGCAAATGGGACGAGGGGGAACTCCCAACAACTGTGTAATGAGATTCTCAATAAAATACAGAGAATCTCTTTCTGTTCATGCAAGAAACATATCTGATCCATGTTCACACTAATGCTGGACAGAGCTGTAAGTGCACCATGACAGAGACTGACTAGTGTCCTAGCTGGTCTGTTTTCGCCTGAGGCTATGAGTTTGCTGGCACATCGAAGTCTCGACTTGTGTCATCTCACCGGACACTTTCATGTCTTTGTTTTCTTGTAACCAGTGAGATGAAGCTGTTCTTCATAGGCAATACCGAGTCAGTATAGCGTATGTCTCAGTTCACAGGTACATGTACATGTCGTTTTGTGACAGCATCTGTTAAAATTTGTTGATATAATGAAAAAGGCAGTTTTGTACGGCATCTATACACATCCCTCTGAATTATAATATGTGTACAGTGTACATGCATATATACTCATCAATACTGCCCAGAGGGGCTGACCCTCTCAGGAGTGGGCACCTTTCCCTGGTCGCGAGGGTGCCCACTGTAGAGAGGTTCCACTGTTCAGTGGTACCTGCAATTTAAGACCACCCCTAATGCCAGACAAAAGTGGTCACATAGGACAGGTGGTCTTTAATCTCAGATAAATTAACAAAGAAATAAAAGGCCAATGTCTTTCTTTATGACCAAGTTGGTCCACAGTTTTTCCCAGACACCACTTTTCCGAAAACCACCAAACTTGCCATGGTGACTGACATAACCAGTGAAATTGTGCATCTCATTTGCACTAGTCATGATGTTTAAAATTATGCAAATTTTAGAGGCAACAAAAATTTTAAAAGCACCATATCTTCCTAACTATTGCAGACGGACTCAAAATTTCAATGTGCATATATATCTTTGTGACACTTGCCACTATAATGGACAGTATAGTTGTAAAATTTCAAATCATGTTAATAAGGGGCATTGAAACATTTAAAAGTTGAAGATCTCCAAAACTATTGTACAGAGATGCCATTACAACTTCAATTTATAGGTTTGTGGCAAAGCCGCATCCAGTGAGCCATGAACCAAAGTTGTAGGATTTTAATTTATGCAAATTAGATGAATATGCAAAATATAAATCTTTAATCGCTTCAAAACTATTATACAGGTGCCATTCCTACTTCAATTTATGGGTTTGTGGCAAAGTCCCATCCAATGAACAATTGAACCAAAGTTCTTCTAGGCTTATAATTCATGTAAATTAGGCAAATACACAAAATTAAAATGTTGAATAGCTTCAAAACTATTATAGATAGTAGTTTCATACAAACTTCACTTTATAAGTTTGGGACATGGCCACATCCCTTGAACCAAGACCCAAAGCTGAGCATTTTAATTTATAAAAATTGGGCTAATACATGAAATTTAGATTATGTTGAAAAATGGCAAAGTCTAGCATTTCAAACTGTCATTTTGAAGGCACCGTAACAGATTTGCTGTGAAGCAAATCTTTTCTAGTTTGGTTTGCTTTTGTCCAGGAGTACACACAAATGTGGGACAGTGTATTACAGCACCATGCATGAACGAGACAACACAAGCAGAATGAAATAAAATTTTGCATCGAAAAATAACAGAGACTAAGAGTGCCATGACTGACAGACATGAAGTGTACAGGTGGTGTAGCTCCCCACTGCGACACGATCCATATACAATGGGTCAGTCTTCATGTTCAGGCATGCAACTGCTCACCCAGGGACTTGTCAACAGCAGGTTCATCAAACTTTAATTTTAAGATTATAAAGTATTAGTCAGTTCATGGGCCAATTGGAATTCATGGTGCAAAGCTCATTTGCTGCAGGTTCATTTGAAAGTGTGACCCAAGCCAATCAGCCAGTGAACATGCAACTGGTGGTGGTATTACATCTGTCAAATTTGCATTGTATGTGAAAAGTACACTGCCAACAACTGTAGAATTATGTATTGCAATTTCAATAAATGATTTTGTACTTCCAACAAAAACCACTGTCCACTACCAAATCTAGATGCATGTAGGATTTACTTACTTGGCTTACTTCATTGGCAAACTTTTCTGGTGATCCCCCTCCCCTCCATCAGAGAGCACTCTCACCTTTAACTCCTTGTGGCCAAGATATACACATGCTGGTACTCTGGTACATATAATGGTGAAATATTGGTAACCTGTCACCTTTTTCTGGGACTCTTTTGCACATGAATCACTTCAAAAAGGCAAAAAGCTGTTGTATTGTTCATAAATTTTATTTTTTCCAATGGGTACATCAGCAGGTTACTTAACATGCTCTGCATCTCCAATTCCATTGCAGTTGGTAGGTATTGTGCATGTAAGCTTGTGAATCCCATAACATCCCCGGTTGTGCAGAATCCCCAATGAAATTAGTCACAAGCAGAAAAAAACTTACATGGGGGACCAAACTGTAGTACCCTTTTTTGGTAGCAACAGTTGCATCTTAAAAAATGTCAAGACTACCAAGGTTCTGTAAAGTCCTGTCATGTTTGTAATTAACCTGGCTTCCTTGTTGGCTGTCACAAGTAACTCCTCTAATATACTGTTTTAGTTCAATATGATCTTGATACGACTAGTCCAATGATGACCTTAGATGCAATTAGAAATGCTACATTGACTTTGCTGTTTAATTCTTAAAGATGCTATTACAAGCAGACCCATTGCAGTTAAAGCATGTTTTGAATATCACATTCAATTGCCTTTGGTACAGATCTTTTGCTAGATCTTACATGTGCATATTATTCTGTGAATCACAGTCTCCATGATGAATTACAAAAATCAAGTTTTCCACCATTAACATGTCTTTATGGATAGCAAGTTATAGAGTTTAATCATGATTAATAATTTTTCGGATACAACAATAAAATGGACAAAAGCCTTGATAATTTCATTACTTGTGTATAAATATAAAAATATATGTAGGAATGGCTGCCATAAATGCATGATGATCTGGATCAGCAATCAAGTTGAAATTCTGCAAATGTATGATTATTCCTGGAAATACTCAATGACATCACCAAGCCCTTTGCCTTTCTGTACACCATGGAGTTCATTATCGCCACCTTGATGCGGTAGAGGCTGGAATATTCTTACATGAATGTACTCCTGGTTGCCCACATGTGCCTGGAAAGACAAATACATGTACGTGTATAACTTATTACAAGGTTTGACACCAGATGTAGTGCATCTCAAAATTGATAGTTTCACCAAAGCATAAGATTTAATTAAAAGTTTTGAACAAATATTGACATGAAAACAAGGAACTGGCAAACTGATTTATAAAATCATAGCAGCCATCACAAGAACTTTACCATTTTCATGACTTCTTACATGAAAGAAACAGGCCAACAGTAATACATTTTCAGTTATTTTCCATGTATAAAAAGTTTTAACCTAAACAATTTGTTTTATTTAACATGTGCAGCAGGTTACTTGTGAATTTGAACTGACTGGCATCCATAAGAACCTGGAGCTATACATTCATATACATGTACACGGTGCCATAAACCATACATGCTTTGAAACCCTGTAAATTTGATATTTAAGTGATGACAGTATACAAAAGTCATCACATTAATTATTGTTGCTAGCATGTGATATAACTTTTACAACTTAATATATTTTGACTTCAAAACCTTTGGAAAACTCAGTCATGCACTACTAATAATGAAAGTGGCTGTATTTTGTTAATGTTTTCTTGAAACACTGGTGTTGTTTTCAAGTCAGAGTTATGCTTTTTAGCTCATGCTTGACCTTGACTGTGCGGCGTATTTGTGGTCACCACATGAATGTCCAGTTGCAAGATTTTATTCAGAATCATGACAATTGTGTGAACATTGCAATTTGGTCACATATTAAAAATGCAATACTTTATATACAGTTAGTTAGGTTTCATTTTTTTTTTTTTATAATTGCTTTGCAGGGAAGTGGAAAATTTTTGCACATTCCCACTGATTACTTACCATACACACACACATATCTATCTATCTGTCTGTGTGTCTGTCTGTCTGTCTGTCTATCTATCTATCTATCTATCTATCTATCTATCTATCTATCTATCTATCTATCTATTTATCTATCTATTTATCTATCTATCTATCCATCCATCCATCTATATATATAAATGAACCATTCTTTTTTAGGAATAGGGATTTGGTACAGTTGGTGTGCAACATTTCCCATTTTCAGACAAGTTGACAAGTTTGACAAGTTTTATTTGCAGCCCCTATTCAGTACAAATGATCTCTCTCTCTCTCTCTCTCTCGCCCTCTGAGGATGTGGGTAACCTTTTCCGTGAAGCATACACCTACATCTATACTCTAAAGGGGAAAGTTCCTCGAGATGACACTTGAATTGTGTCAATTAAGTTCCCCTCCTATTTTCTGGCCTTGGCGAGTATCGCACAGCTGGCAAATGCACACGGGATTGCCTTGGGCACAGAAAGCTACTGATGTGTGCCAAGTGTCCGTCCTCTCAAGGTCCATTTCCTGTCTGTACATAGCCTTGCATGCAGGCACAGATGACACCCTCAGTTTATCAATGTGTGTCAACAAACATACAAGAAAAATACACACGTATGTATACATGACTTTCAGGAGGAATCGCTGATATTTTACCGGAAGGCACTGCAGTTATTTGGAGCCAATGATAACTATTTCCCAAGGAGAATCCTCCCAAATCTAAACTCCTTGTAAGTCACGTCTGCACACACATTTCCTCTCGTAAAACTCATGTGAATGCACACACACACACACACATAAATGCTTGGCAGTTTTACCCGGTAACCCATGGCTACAGGTTGACTTGACAGTCAATGCAAAAACTGCTCTATAGACCAGCCATGTATGTAGATATTTAAACAAAGGTCCTTTTGTGTATTAGCTGAATATGCAACCTTTTGTCTTAAACTGAAGCAAATTGGTTTTGAAATCAGGGACTGAGTGAGCTGAATGTGTGTAGAAAAGTTGGACATTGACCTGTCGAGTTGGAGCCTTGACGGCATGGCAATATTAATGTGTCTGAAACTCTTATCTCAGAAAACACACTTGTACAATGCTTAAGCAAATATGTCAGTCTATGACAAATGAGTTGCCAATTGATCTTATTTTTTACCTTGATAAAAAAGTTTACACCAGCCACCATCTGTGTGGCAACCTTGACAGCTGTCAGCAGGGAAAGTGTTTTGCCTATCTTAGACTCAATGGCAGGCCGTACCTGAAATATAAATCGACAACCTTAAATTCACATGTAAAAGGATGCAGTCATTTACCTGTAAACAGGAGTGCCTTTGAGCACCTCACCCACACTTGATTATTTACCAGGCCTCCCAGTACACATCAAACTTTGAGGGGTTTTCAGATAAAAGTTGGACTAATTGGATTTTTTACACAAAATACATCATTCCTACCCAAAAAATTAATTACCAAATTTCACCAAACCATATGAAGCCGGCCTATTTTTACTCCAAGTACTACTGTAAATGATTTGAGAAAAAAACCAAAACACATTTTAAATACAGTATACGTTTGAACCATAACTTTATTACTTTTAGCATCACATACATGTATAAAGACTGCTTTCAATTAAAATTTATGCTCTAACAAAATTTGAATTTTATTATCTCTACATGTATCTGCCATGATAATGCATGCAAACAAAAAATATATATAGGTCTACTTCTAAAGTACTTCTCTACATTCTCCATTTTAAGGAAACATATCATTTTATAAGTGTTTCTTAGACACAATGAAGAAGAGCAACATACAAATTATCATGTGCAGTGTTTACAACCAGAACCAAGTGCCGGTGGTGGAAGCTGGTTTTTGCCACCAAGAATGTTTAAGCTCTGACCATAAACACGTAAACGATTGTATTTATCCCACAATATTGTATTGACAAAGCATATCTTTTTACGAAATCATCTTTAGCGGCAGTAGCTGGTTTTTGCCACCAAGAATATTTGAGTTCTGACTGTAAACATGTGAAGGATTGTATTTATCCCATAATATTTCATTGACAAAGCATATTTTATTGTGGTAAAACAACAACAAAGTAAACATTTTAAGTGTAAAAAAGGCTCTTTAATGATGCAAACACTGCATTTCACCTGAGTGCACAAGAATATTTAGTGTTTGTACCAAGACTTGACTAAAAAATCCTACCCAAATTATTGCAGCAATGAATGTGGGTATTTAATTTTACACCCAGCAAGTTTGGTCATTTTTACAACCACTTTGAACAAAAAAAGTTCAGAAGAATTCAAATTTTGCTTACTAATAACGACAGATCTCCACCAGAAAATAATTAATTTCATTTAAAAATGTATAATTTGACATACATTTGGAAAAAAGTCCTACTAAATTCAGCCTTTTCTAGCCCTTTTCTTCAAAAATCCTACTTTTTTGTCCAAATCCGACAAAAGTAGGAAAATCCTACTTCAGACACTCAGGTGCAAAAGCTACGTTGTAAGTGTATTTATAGAAATATGTTAGTACATAGTCATTTAATGTACTTTGTTCTGTCCTGTGCGCTTTGTATACATTTGTGGGTCTCCATGTTTGGAGATCCCCTCCCTAAGTCATAATATAATATCTCTGTGGCCGTCCATTTGTGTGGCATGGTCCTGTAAATAACAGATGGCCTTAATATAACCGGGCTACTTTTTTTTTTATGATGAGTATGAACAACTCCAGCCGGTAGCTAGAATGACGGGTCTTTATTACATGTATGGACATCAATGGATTACACAATTTCTTAGGTCTGTCACATGTGTCAGATTAACCTCTCGTCCACAAAACTATGAAAGTCAATTCGTTGATAGAACTGTACGTGGACTTATCTCTCAAAAAAAAATGGAGTGCATCATACTGCAACAAGAAATAATGCAGTTTTACAATATGTTCTAAATGGCGCACAAAGCAGGCAGTAAAATTTTCCATTCAAACAATAATCATATGTCTGAGTTCTGCGAAAATTACCTCACAGAACTATAGAAAATATTATAAATAAGTCTCTCAATTCATTCCCCAAACTTCAGAGTTCATGGAACTTTGTAAGTGAATAAGATTTAGAATAAATTTGCCCTTAGAGATTACGCACGTGGCGAGACATGTCTTCAGCAAATTTGCACAATATCAATTTCTATCAAAACCTTTAAATTTTGCCAATATTCACAAAATACTTAAAACCTGCATACATGTTGGAATACAAATTCAAGATAATTACACCTGGTAACAGCACAGATTAAATAAATGAACTTACACAGAATTTCTTTCCTTCTTTGTCTCTGTCTCTTTGTCTCATATCAGACACGTCTGAACACTAGCTCTGAATTTGCCCGAAATGGCAAGACAAAGGCGCGAAAAGACACACCTGAGTGGCGAAGAATGCCAATAATGTCAAGACAATAGATCGATCTTACGATCTCCACCGAAAACATACAAGACTTATGGGAAAGTTTAAACACACACAAACCAGCATTCACAACTTTATATTCTCACTAGAAATGAATCCATGCCTGTGTGTTGCTAGAAAAATAAAATAAATCATATAAATTACATATCAACCCATAATTACACTACAAATCAATATACAATAAAAATGTTCCCGTCACATTATAAAAAAAAAAAAAAGAAAAAAAAAAAAAAAAAGAAAAACAGCCAGGACTCCCGGGAACAGAGCTGAGGCATAAGGGCCCGACTTATTCTCTCTCAGCAGTGGGAGTCCCCCCCCCCCCCCACCTGGTTATTTCCCCAACGGTGGAACACCCTATTCCTGTAAGCCCTGCCCTTTGTCCCTACCTATCCCGGCCTTTGGAACACCCCATTACTGTAAGCCCTGCCCTTTGTCCCTACCTATCCCCGCCCTCAAGGGCTCAGGTATTCCATGGCCTGCACCTGCAGCTAGCTGCAGTTACAGTCATAGCAGCCCTGAAAAGGGCTACCACCCTTCCTGTCCATACCCCCTTTCACCCATCTGTTGACCCTATTTTCTTCTAATTCTAACAGTTCCCTCCTTTTATCCCAGCACCTTACCAGGTAGTCTTGTACAGTTTTAATACCCTCCTTACACCATGGAAAATCTCCTTTCAAGCCCAGAAACCAACCAGCATGGTCCTCTTCTTTTAGTCTCCTTATTTCCTCTAAGCCCTTAACAGTTGTGGTCCTTATTGTGCCAACTTCTGAAATATAGAATTCCACATGGCCTGGTCATGGGGAATGGATTTAGACAGCCCGAGTTTTAAAACCGTTCACTGCGAGCCTTTGGTGAGCATTGAAAGGTTTGAAACGAGTGCTGTTTAAATTCATTCCACATGACACGGCCATGTGGAATTTTGTTTCTCCCATAGAGCGTTAAATCCTATGTTTTTGTCAAAAACTTACTTGGTTTAGCGTGCTTGTCGCAGCCGTTTCGACTCCATTTTGTTCAGTTTCAACATTGCGTTGTTGAGGTACCTCACTCAAAGACAGAACTTTCAGCTACTCTTTTCTATCTTACGTAATCTGATTGGCTTACAAAGAAAACAACAACCAATAGGGTTCTCTCTTTTATTTCATTTCAGTCATAAAATCGTTCCACACTTATCTTGGGAAAGATTGTGTTTCCACATGGGTAACTATGGGAGAAATATAGAATTCCACATGGCCGTGTCATGGGGGATGGATTTAGACAGCACGAGTTTTAAAACCGTTCACAGCGAGCCTTTGGCGAACAGTTTAAAATGAGTGCTGTCTAAATCCATTCCCCACGACACGGCCATGTGGAATTTCGTTTCTACCATGGAGCGTTAAATCCTATGTTTGGAATTTTGTTTCTCCCATAGAGCGTTAAATCATCAGCTTTATTTCATTTCTGTCGTAAAACTGTTCCACACTTATGTTGAGAACGATTCTGTTTCCACATGGGTTACAATGGGAGAATACATTTTCCCTCATTACTCTGCACGCATCACACCATAGTAGCCAGTGATCTACTGTCTCATCTGCCTCATGCATACAAACCCTACATTTCCCATTCATACTACCCTGTGTCCATTTTTGATGTCTCTTCTCCAGGTTGATAACTCCCTCCCTATTTTGGAACAATAGTTTAGATCCCTTCCCTGCATCCCAACAAGTGCTCCTTTTTGGTTTACCTAACACTTTATACGCTTTTAGTGTACTTTAATCGCTCACCTTCTCTTTCCATTTTAGTATTTTTACTCTCCATCCCTCTGCAACTGTTTACTTAATGTATGATTTCCATTCATCAACTCCATCAAACCCTTTCAAATCACTTTTTTTTTTTTGCTGCTAATTTGTCTATACTTTGGACCCATTTTGTTTGTGCTGTTACCACCACCATGTATATGACTTGACTTTGATGATTTTATCTGTGACAGTACTCCACCCCAAGTCCGCTTCAGTTGCTGTACATTGTGGTGTCCCCAGAATTCACCTGCCCATCTCGTTCTGTGCTTTTTCCATATTTTGAATGTCCCCCTCATTTACTGAAATTGCATCCAAACCATACATCATTCCAGTTATTGGAACTCTATCCCATAAATCTCCAGCTGTAAGTGTAATGCTCTATTGAAGCTGTTTCATGACATAGCTTTAATCATTCCCTTTGTTCGGTTCACCTTTTGCTTTAACATCTCCACGTGATATCTGAAGACTTACTTTTATTCTAATGACTAATGCCTAAATACTCATATTCATCAACCTCGCCTATTTCTATCAAATCAAATGTTCCTGTCCTCTTGCCGTCTTGGAATTTGGAATGTCCCTTTCCACCTTTTATGTTGCCTGTTGGCATTGTCATGACTTTACTCTTTTCTTTTCTAAGTCATGTACTTTTGGGTAATCCAATAAAATTGATATGTTTAAATTAAACTGATTAGTGACTTAAGATTCATCTGCCTTCCATTTCTGTTAATTCTCGGATCTGCCAACGCGTCATAAGCTGCTTATCAGCTGACTGCTGTTGTTATGTTATGCAAATGAGTGGGCCCTGTGAAAACACGTTCCACATCGCATATAGTCCCATGTAAAATAAGACATTTTTATCCAAAATTATATCCATGTTGTCGACCGCAAATCAACAAAATAACTCTGAAGGCAGCATCATTTTGCCGAATTCTGCTACTGAATAAAAAATTGGAGAGATTTTGACGATCATAACTTGGGGTTTTAGCGCTGGTTTTCGGGTAACGCTAAGCATACATTGAATGGGTATCCACAGACGCTTTCCGGGAGATTCACCGAGTAACGCGGGCATGTAAACTAAGATTCCCGGATGTGCGGATCCGAGAATGGTTACTGTGTGAATACAATTCAGCACAGTCACAGACAGTGTCACGAGTTCTCGGACTGACAGTGAGTCACCAGTCCGCAGTTTTGTTCAAGAGGCGGGGAGGTGGGGGGCGGAGAATGCAGCAAGAGGAGGAAGGTGCGGGTAAGGAACAGGAACTGATTTTGCCCCAGTACTGCGTACAGAAATAACGATCTTCCAAAATAATGACCAGTACGAAGTACAGAAAGTAAGAGCGCTCCCAGGACGCCGCACTGGCACAGGAAATAAAAATGACCCCACATGAAAACATTGCCAATGCAAGCAAAAGTAACAGAATTTAGAAAACACGGTTTACGCAAGTTCAACATTGCCTTGTGTTCTTGCAAACCCGCAACTGCGACAAAGCTAGGAATATGCAGACAC
The DNA here is from genome assembly GCA_964020975.1 of Hermodice carunculata. Lineage (NCBI taxonomy): Eukaryota > Metazoa > Annelida > Polychaeta > Eunicida > Amphinomidae > Hermodice > Hermodice carunculata. The sequence continues at coordinate 69,737,836 of OZ026614.1, read as the reverse complement.
CAACCGATTCTAATATTTGCTGGGCCTCCTCGTCAGCATCTCGTGCTTCACCAACACCACCACACAGAGACATTGTTCGGACTTTGGCGACGAAACACGCACCAGCTTCTGCAGACGACGACGCGGAAAGGTAGACGATTTTCCGGTTGTCTGCGTCACAAGATAAAGTTCCCTTCACCGACCTGCAGTCACGCCCACTTGTGTGAACAACCACACTCAATCAAGCAATCGAGACTCAACTCAAGTCAAGTTGGTCAAGTGAAAGGGCCTCGACGTGCGCCGTATCGACGCGCAAATAATAATTTATTATTATTATTATTATTATTATTATTATTATTATTATTATTATTATTATTATTATTATTATTATTATTATTATTATTATTATTATTATTATTTCGTACAAATGTCGTAGTACATCCAAAAGAAAAAAGCAAAAGAGATAACACCAATCAAAAGTCATTAAATAAAAAAGGAAAAGAAAAAACAAGCTAGACAGTTCATGAGTCATTCATAGGTTCAGGTAGTACAAAAGTAATCAAGTATATCACAACATTCATTTTTGCTTATATTTGGTCGCAAATTCCCACCCCGAATCGCACACACTCCTCTAATCATATTGGCAGTTGAGGTCAAATTATTGGGTTCCTGGTGAAAATTACGTAACATAGATAGTATTTCTAGCAATACATAGGAATGGAAATTCTGTTTCGATAGACCATACTTAGATGAAATATAACTCAGTGAGTCACATAGGCCTTCCGACGAACGACTGCCTCCGATTACCAGTGTAGCTAAGCAGCATACTATTGTGTTTCTGCTTTGGTATAAACTGTAGAAAAATTTAAGAAAACGTATGTGCAGTTGTACTTCGATATCATGATCGTCACATATTTGATGAAGAAGTCTATTATGACAGCGGGGCGGTAGTTTCTATAAAACCCTGATGGCCTTGCGCCAAGCAGTGTAAAATAACTCGACCGCTTTACCGGAGAAATCCCATAACTGACTGCTGAAAAGTGACATACAATAGCATTTGAACAGCTTATACCTTGTCGTTGAATAGATATATTTGAACTGGGACATGAGTACATTAATTTCGTTATTAAAAACCCTTATATAATTTCGAATATTTTCTTCAGCAACATGTCTATCGATTATGCTGCCTAGATGTTTGTAGGAATTGACTTGTTCAATATTTTCTCCATTAAATGGAATAGAAGATTGGCTTCGTGATATGTTATAAGAATTGAAGAATATTGACCTGGACTTATCAGGATTAAAAGAGATCTTATATTCCTCGGAATACAATGCGCAGATGCTAATTAATTTATACATGGATGTTGTGGTAGGTGCAAGTAAAGCGATGTCATCAGCACATGCGACAGCTCCGGCAAAGATATTTCCGATATGACAACCAAAACCTGAATCTTTCAATCTCGTCAACAACTCGTCAATATAGACTCCGAAAAGTATTGGGGAAAAGCACTCCACCCTGCTTTACACCATTGGAACAAGTGAAAGATCCGGATTCTGCATTTCCCCATCTGACTTTGACATTTTGAATCGTGTACATATTCAATAACAACCTGATTACAATGGGATTGAGTCCTTTGTGTGTCAAGAGAGAAAACAGTTTGACATATTGGACTCTGTCGAAAGCTTTACTAGCGTCGAGGAATACTACATGAGTATTCGACCCATGCTTCAAGTAATACTTAATACATTCAGATGCTACAAAAGAACACTGCATGAGTTGTGGAATTGCCTGGCTTGAAACCAAACTGCAAATTAGACGAATCAAGAAAACGTCGATTATCTTTTAAGATTACCCAGTCTAAAAACCTTTCCGATCACGCCCCCAAGTGCAATGTCTCTATAATTTTCACGGTCATTTAAACTTTTCCTTTTGTTTTTAGGGATAGGGTAGACAGATACATTTGATAGGCCGCACGGAGCATAGCCGTGAGTGATCATAGTGCTGAACAATAACGACATGTGAACATACAGATTGTCACTTCCATGTATTATGTGGTCGGAGTAGTGTCGGGTGTCACCGTCATGTTTGCCACATTTCAACGTCTTCACCGCAAATTTTACTTTTTCTACAGATACGAGTCTATCAATAATTGAGTCATTATGAGATTGAATGAGATCTTCCAGTTTTAATTTCACTTTTTCCATTTGAGTTTTGTCATAAGATACCGAAATGTATAAGCTATCAAATTTGTTCTCAAATATGTTTTATGGTTTAAACATGTTTTATTTAAATATGTTTAAACCATAAAATATAGTTAGTTTGACCCATTTTTCAAAACTTCAAAATTGAAATAAAACGGAGGTGTGAACGACAGACATATAGAGTACTTTATGGCAATTAACGAACCTTTCGGACATGTATGCTAACCTTATCTATAATAATAATAATAATAATAATAATAATAATAATAATAGTAATAATAATAATAATAATAATAATAATAATAATAATAATAATAATAATAATAATAAATAATAATAATAATAATAATAATAATAATAATAATAATAATAATAATAATAATAATAATAATAATAATAATAATAATAGAGCCAATGGTGACAGATCGACAATTGACAATATCTTATTAACAGACAACCTGTATAATCACGTGGCAGACTGTTACGTATTACCATTACTATGTTTTATAACACGGTGTCTCTTTGTCCATTTTCGTTGCGGGGTGCTACTTATAATAAACTTTATTTCCTTAACGAGGATTAGGCAGTAGCCATTGGCTAATACAAGGCCCTTTTCTCAAATATAATTATTCATTGATGGCAAAATGCGCATGATAGGCGTAGTTGAAGGTAAGATCAAAATAAGGAAATACAATACGAAAATAAAAGACAAAATAAAACTAACAACCTGGCGGAAGTACATATAAACTCAACCAAAGAAATAAGTCTCCGCTTTTATAATTTGATATATGTTTCATATTTGGTCAGTTTTCTGAGAAGTATTTACATGTATGTGTAGAATAATCCCTAGGGTGCAACATATGTTGAGACAAGCAAATTAAAAGTGCATCCTTGACTGCATATGTGCTAATTGTGAGAAACAGTCAGAAACCACACTTTGCAAAAAGGCTGTTTTGAATGGGGTGGTTTCAGTGAGGGTATCCAGTCCTTGTTTGGACCCACTGGCTCATTGTTTTAGTGAACTTTACCTGTGTGATATGGACAGAAACTGGGATAAGCATGGGTATAAAAGCATGGGGACCCAGGGTCGGGTATGGATTTGTCCATCTGTGGTCAAGACATCATGCCACGTTTATCTGAAGTGGACAGGGCAAGAGCCATAGGAAGACAGACCTTGTCCTGAATGGTACCATGACTGCCAGACGTTATGTCACAAAGATCCTGCAACCGCATGTTGTGCCATATGCTGGTGCCATTGGCGAAAATTTTATCCTCATGCAGGACAATGCAACGCCTCATGTTGCGGCTGAAGTTAGTGAATTCTTGGCCAGGGAAGGTCTGGAGGCAATGGATTGGCCAGCTTGCTCCCCTGACCTTAATCCTATTGAACACCTGTGGGGCCATCTCAAGCGAAATGTATACCAGAGGATGGGTCCCGAGTCAAACTTTGAAGACCTAAGACGCTATCTTTTGGAGGTGTGGGACAATATATCCCAGAGACTGATCAGAAAATTGATCCACAGCATGAGAAAGCGCTGCTAGCAGTGTGTCAATAATCACGGTGGATACACATCCTGTTGACCGAAAGTCAACCATATACAGTCATCAAGTCATCAGACATTCTACTGACCAGTTTACTTCTTTCCTTCCTGTAAAAATGTGACATTTTAAAACTTAAGCACAGTCTGTGATACCCACTACAGTGCCCCATTCAGTTCACATTGAATGCTATTGCCATATGGACAATCTTGCGCACCTGTGATACAGACTTTGTTTGTTTTCAAGTGTTGTGCAGTGAAGCGTAGATTCATTTGTTCTGCACTTGTGTCTGAAACCAAATGTAAGGTGTATACCGGATATAAAAAATATGAAATATTACCAAAACATGTGTTTATTTGTTTTTTATGTGGACTTTTCTAAGCGGAGACTTACTTTTTTGGTTGAGTTTAGAAACCAGTCATACCTCGGAAGAGGTTTATAATAGTCCTGATACATGTGACTAGGATGTTTGCCTTGTATATAAATAAGGCCTATGTACATTTTACTCGCACGATAAATGCTTGATTGGTTGATTGATTCCTCGTCCTCGGAATCCGTTCACTTTGCATTTTTACAGCATCTTTTTGTTTGAAAAAGTATATTTTCACAGGGGCATCCATTATTGACAATTGCATTCAAAAGACAGATTTTTATTACAAAATAAAGGGAAATTTTGTCAGCATTGGTTAATTTAAGTCGTTTAAGCTAATATTCAGCTGACTGGTTTCGAGTCTTGATGAGACACTTGCCAAGAAGACACACGCCTATGTATTGTATCATAATCATGGACCTATTAATGAGATAGGTTAATAGGTCCAAGATTCTATGAAGTGGACACTGCAAAACAAAATGATAAGAGGTTCCAGAGTGATGACCACAGACAGACTTAATTGAAAGTCTTTTAAAGGAAGAGTATAGAGATATGCATTGACAGCACTGAAATCTACGGTGACTAACTTGAAATGTTTTATTCTTTTTGCTAATCTCTGCCACCCTGAACATGCTTTGACACGACTGGACGTGTTCATAATTGCTCTCGTCACAGCATATACAGCTTTGTACTGAACCGATTCCAGCAAAGCACTACCTTTTATTGAACAACTGTCAATAACTTCAGATGCATATTCCATGGGAGGCCTTTTTGTGCAAAGCTTTACTAATAACATGAACAATGTTGAGGAGTCGATTGACTGCACTGTCATTTTATTTAATCCGGAGTTGCAAGCGGTTAACAGGTTGTTCGAGGTCAAGAAATCATAAAGTGTCCTGAACACAATTTCAGGTGCCTTGGCAGATGAACACAAATTAAAGTGATACGGGTCTGTAATTTTTCGCTAAGTAATCCGCGTCGTTTTGAAATAGACTTACAAAATTGGTCTCTTTCCAAATTGCAGGAAATGTGTTTTTTTCCATGACATTAAATATTTTTGTTAAGACACCAGCTATGCACGGTGCAAATAACCGTATTTGAGAAGTTATCTGTACCACCTGTTTTAGAAATTTTGAGCCTTGATAGAATATTTAGAACCTCATTTTCGAAGACACTAGAATGATTGAATTTTTGGTTGGTTTTATCTTCTTCCAGAGCAGGGGTACCGTCATTCCTGTCATACGTGACCCACTGTGATAAGAAAAATATTATACCATTGACTTTATCGGCAGCTTCAGAGAGGACGGACTCGCTGACGATAAGAAGTGGAATAGGTTTACTGCCCCCAAACCACAAGCGTTTTTCAATGTTGACTACCATATTCTATTTTTTGTTGATTTATTTGTTAAGATGTACCGGCAGTTAACCTTTGAAAAATAGTTACGTTTAGTTTTCCTTAGTAAAGTAACGACATTATCTCGGAGTTCGCGGTACCTTTCCCAGTGTAAATAGCTGCATTTACGTGATTATCTTTCAATACTTTTTTTTTTGGCTTTCTTGTATGCTCTATTTCTTTCTCTCATTTTCGACCTCAGATAACTTGCCATAAATAGTTTATCTTTGGAAAGCATCATCATGATGGCATCTTTATGGGGAATACATTCTTCTGGTACAGTTTTCAAAAATTGAGTAGTATCTGCACAAATATCATCAACATTGCCATCCACAAACAAAGCATCCCACGGAGCAGAAGATAATAAAGTATGTACCTTTTCGTTATTGACTTTAGAGTGATCCCAAATGGTCTTACGGTATGCATTAATATTACCAAGTGAAAGTCTGGTAGATATTAACAAAGGTTCATGATCACATGTAGATGTTGGGCTTAGATTTGTAACATTACTATTTAAGGAATCATAGCAACAAGATCACGAACCGATGGTCCTCAAGCAGGTTCTTTTACCAACTGCATGCATCAGGTTAAGTCTGAGGCAAGCATTTAAGAAGTTCCATTCGGATCCTGTTTTACTGATTTTAGAAACCCAGCATATGCCTAGTGGGTTGAAATCACCAGTAACAAGAACAGCATGGGGAGACTCCACTGATGGTTTAATTGTTGAATCTTGAAAAGAATCGAAAAAAATATATTTTCCCCTTTCAGCTAGGCGACTGGTGCCAATGGTTGCAGGTTCGAGTCCCGCTCGTTCCGAATATAAAATATATATTTTCGGCATTTCCTTAATGCTGGTGGATTTAAGTCCCCGATTCTCGAAATAAATGCCGACTCAGTAAATATACTGCATTACCGTGATGATATGGCACTCGCACATAGCTACCTCCATTGAACCATTCTTTTTAGGAATGGGGATTTGGTCGAGTGGATATGTGCGTTTCCTATTTCAGCTAGGCGACTGGTGCCAATGGTTGCAGGTTCGAGTCCCGCTCGTTCCGAACATAAAATATTAAACATCGCTACATCTTGCCCAGGATGTCTGTAAAAACTTGTAACAAAAAGTTTGAATTTGTTAATTTACTATTAATTGAGTTGAATCCAGACTGATTCAAAAGATGGGTTGCACATGTCGTTTCTGATTTTCACACTCGAATAATCTCGTGTATAAATCGCTACGCCTCCCCCATGTCTGTCCCTATCAGTATCAAGTCTAACAGCCGGGTAAATAAATGTCATCATTCATCCATCCAACCTAGTTTCATTTAGCCTAGGCAAATAATATCCACATTGTGATGAATACACAGACAATTGTCAAAAAGAAAGTGTAGGCTGTGGCACCCACGGGGCCTGATAGCGCTTGACTGAGGTCACCCCCCCCCCCCGACCTCTTCGATTCAGTATGCAGAACTTTGTTCCGTATTTATACAGTAATCATAGAAGTGCATTATCCCATTTTCACCTTTTTTATTTATACTCATAAAACATCAGGTTTATATAATTAATATGTTATAGCGCCAAACACCCCAAAAGAGGCTTAGTTAAGGAGATACCCCGCCCCATTGTAGAACAAGGCAAAACCTGTTATTGATGGAAGATTCACCCATTTTACATCAGAAAATGTTGGTTGTGGTTGTCTATTTTGGTGACAGGACTATTTCATTGCTACTAATGCAAAAATGGCATTTAAGTTTGGAGAATTTTTTCAAAAATGGACCTTTAGCTCAAAGATCCTACCAAATTTGACCCAGAGAACAAAAAACTGACCTATAGTATGCAGGATGCATTGAGTAAAGTAAACAAATGATAAAAAGTCTGGATGTAGTTGTCTAAATGTGCAAAAATTCAAATTAATTGCAAGATTTTAGCAAAAACGGATTGGATTATGATGAAAATACATTACCCCACGTTCCTTATTTTCGTTTTAATTTCCGTTTTTTTACCGTTCTCATTCTACTTTGATTTACACATTATATAAATGCTTCTACATATCCAAAATTACAAAATATGACGTCTTTCCTAAAAATAGAACACACTTTTGCCTTGATATCTGATAGGCAGAGTGTTATTTTAATGTAATAATATTATTCTGTGGCTCTCCGCTTATCTGCCGCGGTCCTGGCTAGCTTAGTAGCTAGTCAGGTGGCCTTTAGTAAAAAAAAAAAAAAAAAGGCAAGCCCTATCCCACTGTCCCAACTTTGCGCTCGGCATGCCCACAGCCCCTGCTCATGATGCCACCTGGCAGGGTCATGGGAGCCCTAATAAGGGCTACCTTCTCCCTTCCCTTGCTAAGTTTGTCCTCTATTCCCTTTCGTGACTAATCCTAAGATATTATTCCTACTCTTCCAGCACTACACCAAGGAGCCTTTCACTGACTCTTAACCATCTTTACTTCCTGGAAAATCGCCCTTCAATCCTAGTATCCATGCTAACCTATCATTCTCTGCCATGTCCCTTACTTGCTCTAAGCTTTTATACTGCCCATCTCTTGTTCTCCATTGTAATTTCATCCGGTACATGTATTGTCAATTAAGCCTGGGAATCTGCTCTCTCGGAAATTGAGTTGGTTTAAACATATTTTATTCGCAAAAGAAAACAATTGGGAAGAAGGACAGAGCCCTATATGAACCCCTCTTGCAAGAGGAGACACGAGCACAGGACAGACTTAACGCACACCAGCTGCGCCGCCACACGTCGACTCGGTCGAGTGCAAAAAGCACTCCATGTGTGGCGACGCAGGGGCAAAACAACGAGAAGATGGACTCCACCAGATCGGAACACAGACAGAGGGGCTTGTAGAAGCTACCAACATATGTATCATGTCAGTGATTCAGCTTCAAAACGTTTACTTTTTTGTGTAAACTCTTGAACAGAGAGAAATATAAAAATATTATCTTCGAGACTGCGATAACAATGACCGAACAAAATTGTATTTAAACAGAAGGATGCATGAACTGGATATACTTTGGGAGTGAAGTCCAGTTAGCATATGTATTCATGTATGCACACTACGAACCCCTAGTGCAGGAGACCAGACAAGTACCGCAAAAGATAGGGGAGACTGGGGAGAATTGGGACAGGGGTAAACTGGGACACCCCTCAGATCTTTCATTTATAAAAACCAATGAAGTGCCTGCTTACATCTAGGTCCCCCTTGACCCATTCTGGTGCCAGGAGGCTGAAGAAGCTGGAGCCCTGCATGTGCATAGAAACATGCTTTCTTATTTTTTATTCTATGTTTGAGGTTGAATTATCATTTTCTAGAGTGAAATTCAAAAGTAGTAGCTCACTGTAGACCACATGACCTAAACATTGTTGCAACTAAATTGTGATGCACCTGCATCAGTGACGTGATGCACTGACATTTAGACAAAATTACATGTGCGCGAGCAATGTTTGATTATACATCACGGGTGCTGTGGAATAACCGCAACGAACGTAAACAAACAGGGCACACCAGTTCGGCATTGAAAGTAGGCCGGGTGCATATTTTTTTTGTGATAAATACCCATTTAAACATAAAATAAACTTATCTGGGGAAAATCACTCGTGATCTGTGGTCCCTCGTGATTTTTCCCCACCAACAGCGATCCCTTGTGAGCGAAAAATAGTAACTCACTCTCAGTCATGCAAGATTGTTTACATCCCCTCTCCCAAAGCTTTTCTTTTTTTTTTTAGCTTTTCACCATATTTTTGTGGCTTTCTCGATTCATAGATAAGAAGGCATTTATTTTGGTTGTGGCAAATATGTAACCTCAACAATCTACAGCTATAATAATTGTCTGGAAGTTCGAAGTAGATGTAGTATAAAATAAAAGACAAATGACCCATGGGGAGAAGTGGGACAGTCTGTTCCAGTTCTCCGCATGTGGTCAACTTATGTAGAATTTTTAGAGAAAAAAATGTTACTTTAGTTTTCCCAGCTCTCCCACCCCTTTGCCCTGTGGGTGTCCCATGTCTCTCCGAGAAGAGTCTCTTTTTTGTTTTTTGTTTTATGCTACAGTTTTATATATATATGCGTACCTGGTGGTATGAAAGTAGTTTACTTTGAGGCAAAGCGCCCCAACTTTCTTTTGGGAAAACTGCTACCACATGAATTTGATCTGTTCAATAGTAAAAATAAAACAAGAGGCCCATGGGCCAAATGCTCTGCTGGCACTATGGCTATATTGCACCTCTTCATTTCAAAGTTGCCAGTCTTTAAGTGGCTTCTGAACATGTAAAGCTTATGTGATTTTAATGTCTTGTTTGTCCACCAGATGACACTTCACTCCACATGTAATCATAGTTTATTTGTGCAATTCCTGTGATGGATATTGTTGCATCTGTCAAGACAACAGTGAGTGAGTTCTTATCTCTATCTCCTCAATGACCTTGGGACAGAAGATCAAGGTCACCCACATTATGTAATACAAGAGGCCCATAGGCCTGGTGCTGTCCCGACATTGCCATTTGTGTCCAAGCTGCGCCCTGCCATTACAAAACCAAGGTCACTGATATCATATATGATTCTAGCTTTGGACCTTGTCTAAATATCCTATGAATTTGGCAAGTCTAATCCACTTACTTTTCGTGATATGAAATTTTATCTTAAAACACATTTTGGCTCATAATTTCCATCAAATTATAGGTGGTGCCACTAGTATCATTACCAATTTAGACTTTGACCTCCCCCACAATCCCACCAAATTTGGTGAAGATTGCCACAAATTAAAGATGCTAGAGTTCACAAGATTTTCATATTTTGACCCTTATATTGCACAATAATGTAGGTGGCGCCACCAATATCGAAAAGGACCTAGATTTTTATACCCCCTAGAAGTCCTGAAAGTTTTATTGGGCTAACTTGAAAACTGTGGACGGTATCGTGCTAATGAGCAAAAGTTAACAGACGTCTCCTTTGAAACTTCAAAGCTTCATACACTATTCCACTGTACCGACACTGGTATAAACAGGTAAATAGTAATACAATTTTTAGCACCATGAAGTTGACAAGAGGTGTTATGAGGTAAAATGTACTAAGGTATTAGCTGGAAGCCACCTCTTCCACTACACTGGATGAAGATCGAAAAGAAAAAAATCCTGCAAAAAGTGAGCATGATCATCGTTTTCGACTTAAGATGGACCAGAGAAAGTTATCTAGGTGGGTTAAGTATACTCTACCCTGGGTACTTTCTCTCTTACCACTCTAAACACCTTGAGAATTACACTTTGTCATTTCAAGCTCCATCTTGACATAGTTCAACAATGTTCTTCAGTTAGTGTTGTATTTATTAGGTATTTGGTCATATCTCTGGAAACATTTCAACAGAGTTTTGTGTAGTTGTTTTTTATAACCTTTGTGTTGTAGTTTTTGCAACTAAGTTCTGACTCTATTGATGAAATCATTAAAAGTGTGGTGTTTCTAGCAATATGTATCACTTTTCCGATAGAAAATCCATATGCTCGTTTCTCTGGAATGTTTCCTGTCAGATCAGGGTACGAGATATCAAATTTGAACAGGTCTCTCGTTAAATATTCTTGATACATACTGGTTGTTCTTTATTTCTATATCCAGATCAAGGAAAGTAGCTTTTGCATCACTTTTACTTTCCAGAAATAATATTAATTCTTTGGGATATATGTTTTTCCAATTTCCCTTTATTTCATCTCCATTGTTTAAAGCACACAGGTCATCTATAAATCTTGTGCGAGAATATGAACTTCTTGCAGCTGTACAGTTTGTTTTTACCAATTTTTCCATCCACTTTGATTCATAATAATGTAAATAAAGGTTGGCAATATATGGGGCTGAATCTGTTCACATTGGTATGCCTACCATTTTTTGATAAACTCTGGTTTGGACGGACATGAGTGGTCACTTAAGCTCTGCGACCTTTGGTCAGCAGAGCTAAAAATCCACAATCCTTCCATAATGTCCCACTTTTCCCAGTCTCCTGTACCGTTTCACTGCTGAGGAAGATGTCACACCATACAGATGGAAATGTTTTAGCTTCAAAAAGTGTTTTGGTTGGAAAAGGGCAAAAAATCAATTTAAAAACCAGTATGGAAAACTGAACGAGCTTCACTGTAAATCTATGGCACTTTATTCTAGGCCAATGGTCAACTTACTGTCAATATGAATCAAAGTTTGTTTTTGCTTTTTTGTGACTTTCTAAACTTTTTTGCAGATAAAATGTTTGATCTCCAAAAATTTCTTTGTCCTGCTTGATTACGAGTTTCACCTTCTTGACTGGAATTGATACTGATATTGACAGATACCATCTATCATACTTCATATCAATTGTCATCAGCAGTCAGCCCAGTGTAAGCTCTCTCCCCCCCCCCCCCCCCCAGTATGGCCCACACACAATAATAAAGAATTACAAAATAAAGTCTCTTGATGTAATACTAGCTTTATTCACAGAAGTACAGCTGAATGTCTTAAGCACATTTCATCCTATTCTTTGAGAGACATTCAACTTTTTCTGTAACATTTGTGACACAGCCCCATAGTTGTCTAAGTTTTGTAACCACTGTATTATACTTGTCATTTACGTAACACTTCAGTGTTCTTCAAAACAGCAAAGTATACAATGTCTCCCTGTGCTATGTATCATATTTATCTCACCCCAACACTTTTTACTTGTACATTGGTAATCTTTTTTTATTTGTTACCTTAACTGTTTATACTCTGAACACCAACATTCAAGTTTTTGAAAGCATTTTAACTCTAATTCACTATAGTATATTATGAAAGTAGGATATACAGGGCCATATTAAGTTGCTAAGGGGGTAAAGTATTGTGTATTCTGTACTTTTTTTTCGTAAGAATATGTATTACACAATTAACAAGCTTTCCACAGCTGCTTCTTCCCATTTAAGGGTATTCCAAAACACCAAGTCGTACCATCTGAAATTGATAAGTACCTATAATAAATACAGTCCTAATTAGAACGGCACAAAGATTATTTACACTTTGTGATCACGTTCACAAATAATAGAGCACAACCTTATCCCAGTAATCAAGTCACAAGTTTTATTGGATAATCATGCATCTGGACACAAATATTGATTTACATCTTGGGACTTAAATTTTCATAGAACTTTTGTATCATATTTTTTTTTGTAAAACTTTTCAAGGCAGAATATACACAGACAATGAAGGATAGGTAGTTCACTATTTCTTTGGTGATGGAGACACATTTAAGTTGTTCGAATCAGTATTCTCTCACTCATATAGTCACACACGTTTGTTTGTACTTCATCATAGTATAAAATACTTGCATCACCATTTTCTAATCCCTATTCCATGCAAATTATCATATATATATATATATATATATATATATATATATATATATATATATATATATACATATATATATTTATTTATATATATCTAATCTCAAATGTGGATATATATATAAAATACACCCACTCCACCATGAGATTAAACATAATGTTCTTGAAAGCAATACTCTGTTTTGTGTTTTCAGGTTGCATCTTCTACAGCAACAAATTATTGCCAGTAATCATAGCAAATGTTTCCATATTACACCACAACTTTTTATCTACACTGCCAGCTGTTGACTGCGTTTCTGGGACATGTTGATCTTGTCACCAAGACTGAGTGCCATTCCCTGCAAGCATACATGGAAGATTCCATTTAAAAATTACTGCAAATGCAGTTTCATTACCATTGGTTACTGGCAAAAGAAAACTCAGTATTTCTTGCATATCAATTGGCATTGTAATAGTTTTTTTTTCAATTAAGTTGCACTTTCACATTTATCTCACCTCTAGAGTCAAACTAATTTCGAGTAATAAACAATTTTCAGTGATTGCAACTAACAAAAATAAACTTTAAAGATATCTTACTTGTGCTTACTTTACTTTACAAACCACTTCAACCAACATTAATGTGCTTCCAATTTGCACATTCATTTTCATAAGGAAAATCAAGTTTGAACTCTTCATTTTTTTTTCAATGTGTGCAACAACTCTGGATGACTCATTTTCCTTTTGATGGGGACTTTGGCATACATGTATATACCAGTCTTGGACCATGCAGTTTATCAGTGACCTCCGCCAGCCCTCTTCTTTCCATTAAAATACTCTTATACTTACCTGACTCTTTGCGCGAATTCTGATGTGGCCATTGACCGGGGCATCTGGTCCCTGGTCTGCTGCCTTCTGTATGCTCAAATTGGCCAAGGCATCTTCACCAAAAATGGATCGAGCATACAGATTTGCTGCCATGAAGCCACACTCCCCAGACAGAGCCTGAAAGCAAAATACACGTTACCACTTACTCACAAGATTCTTTTTTTTTTTATATGCATCTTCTTCACATGATAAAGCGAGTATTGCTCTTTGTGCAAAATAATTGAAAAAAAAAAAAAAAATGCCCTTGGTTTCTAATATAATCATGTCTTCTTGACAAACTTCCTCGAATTATTGCAACTTGATTCTCTTTTCAATGAGAAGACTAGGCAAGTGTTAATAAGAACAGATACACGGTGTGCCAAATAAGCCTGACGCGTTTCATCCTTCAATGGACTCATCAGAGGCTAATGAGTAATGATTGACCACAGGTTGAGCATAACTCTTGTCTGATGCCCAGCAGTACAGAGAGTTGAAATCTTTCAACTCCACAGTCAAGTGGTTCAATCAAAACTGAATGCTGCATTGTGTGCATGGCTTTTATATAGGGCCATGTAACGTTGCTAGGGGAAATCTGGACGTTACTTTGTATTGTGATGTCATCAATTATGGGTCAGCACATTCAGCTTTACTGGACAGTAGGACTGGGTTGTGCCAGTCATCACAGGTGACTGTGTTGGCATGTGATTTGATGACAGGTTATGTTTGCTGGTTAATAAGTGGGCTTATACAGGGGTTTTCTTCTCTGTGAGTACCCAAGGGAGAAGACAATCTCCCTGTTCCTTGATCAGATAATGTGTCTGGATCATAAACTTTTTCTCTTTATATCCTTTAAAATTATGTTGCTGCCCAAATTGGATGCTAAAATAAATTTGCAGCATTTCCAGAGCGCACAAAAAAAAGTTTATGTACGCATGGCACGGTTGTCAGAGGATTTAAGGATCAAGCATACAGATTCTATTTTTTCTTGTAATTTGCTGGGAAATATAAACCAGGCCTTTTTCCCATATATCAGTCATTGTTGGTCAGATTAGGATGAAGGACTGGACTACAACATAGCTGTGACATTTTCCTTTGTAACATTTTTTTCCCTGTCTGCACTTCGAGAAATTTAGATGAATTGTGATATGGAAAGTGTAAATCATTCATAACGTACGTCATAAATTGCATCCACTGAAAATAACCACAAACAAGGGCAAAAAGCAAATTTTATCAGTATCCCTGTCATGGCAAAAGTAAAAAATCTATCTCTCTAACCACAGGTCTGCCAACCTTTGTGGAACTGGATGATTGTTAAGTTCCAACATGGACCCCCCCCGATGTTGGGACAATCCTAGTTGGTCATGTGCATTAAGACTTTGTGGCTAGTGCACATAAAACATGATGTAGGACCATTTCCAGAACTGCTTGCCAGTTATGCATCATGTGCAAACAATTTTTCTATCAGCCACACACTTTCGGATTAAATAGGTACACAAACATTAAAGTCACCTTTTCAGGGGTCAGACACTTCATGTTGGTTGACTTCAGAATATGTTGGAGATACTCTGGCAAATCTTTGATGTTGGTGTTGACTGACACCTTGTTCTCCCACTCAAACTCTGCCCACATTTGTCTGAATTCTGTATCTGTGCAACTGGCTGGCATAATATAATCCATGATGTCTATGTGGATGTCGTTGAGCACCACACAGTTGCGATCACTGGCTGCTCCACTCACATCATAAACTGCAACATATTCAGATGTATGAATGTAACTTCAGCATTAAGTGTTCTTTCCAGAAATCAGATGTGCAAATGAACATTCCACATCCATTAAAAATCAATGTTGCCAACCCTCCTGGCTTACCCAGGTGACTTCAGGAATTTTATGCTGAAAATTCTTGAAAAATTGTAGATTTTTGACAACTTTTGTTACCTCCCTAATTTCATCAAAAATTCCCTTCTACATGTACATGTAAATTTCATATTAATTTATCAATCTCTCCAAATTTTTCATTTCATCTCCCAGATTTTAAGTTTGACAGGTTGACAACAATGAAAGTTACTAAAATTTGTGTTACTCAATGATTTCTGCATACTAGTTGTTAAAATTAAAGCCTGAGATTTGATGCCTCCCCCAAAGAGTTGTTGATGACGGGGGACTTATTTCTGTTTCAGTTTTACCCATACTCAATCCACCAAGGTAAATCAACTCTTGGAAGTCATTTGTACAACCTGCCATACAACCTAGCATTTTTGAATTGACATATACAATACATTGTTGCAAGTTTCGTCATAACTTTTTTGTTTGAGACCAATCCTTAACTATAGGACGGTATGAAAACAGAGCTCACAGACTTTTGTCAAGGACATTGAGGCACTGTATGATTTCACAATTAAAACTGCTACAAGTCCTCAACCAATTTTCCCAGATCAAACAATAGTACTTTTGTTCAAGTTGACCCCATGTAGTTCATCTCCTTATCTGCCCTCTGTGCCAAAGCAGATAAAACTATTGCCTGCAGCCAGTCTTGAATCTCACCTATATTTCCAAAGATTATGCCATTCTCTGTGGAAGCCACCTTGACATTCGCTTTAATGTTACAGAAGTCGTGGGGTCCCATAGTCACTGGCTGAGGTTTCTCCACCAACTTCAAATCTCCTACAAATACAAATATCCAAGGGTTACACCTGCAATTTGATTTTGCTGTTTAACCAATTAAATTTTATCACAAAGGAAAAGAAAAAGAGGTCAGAATTACTCTTCTATAAACTTTGAAAGACAGATCACTTTTAAGAAAGTTCAAACACAGACTATTCTTAGAAGCAAAACTGCTTGCATTGTTCATTCAGCACAAACAAGATGTTACAGAATTTTGTCTCAGTTCTGCCTCACCCACCCCTAACACAGTAAAATGCAGTGTGGAGATTTTGTGCACTTTTATTGATACCCTCATTCTCTCAACTTGATAAAAAAACTTCTATACATGTTGACCCACCTAAAGTAGCCAGTTCTAGAGTGAGGTTTTGCAGCGTGTCACTGGTTTGGTTGACAATCAACACGTCCAGGACGATGTCATACTGGTTGACATGGACATATGCCTCCGCGTACACTGGGTCAGAGAAGCCAGTCAACTGTGTCACCTACAACATAATATTTCCACTTGAGATGGTAATTGGAAAGCACCAGTTGAAAGCATCAGATGACAGCATCCTTAACATGTTGAATGTATCATGTGACTCTTTCAGGTCAATCTTTATCTCATGTATTAACACAGCACACACCAGTATTTGATTACTTCCAACTTTTCAATGGCTATAATTCATGACTATTGTCACAAAAATATTTCTTACAATGGCAATACCGTAACCGGAATATTAGCTTTGGCAGTACATTTTTTTTTTTTACATTTATTTGGGCTTGAGATAAAAGTAGCCCTACATATACAGTTTTAGTATCATCAGTTTACATCAGAATATTACATTTTTATGTATATTTCATTATACATTTATGGGCAAGAAATATATCTGATATATGTTTATAGCATCTTGACCATCACTTGACATCCAATTTTTTCCAGCAAACGGAATTCTGAACCCTTACCTTGTTCAGCTTAGAAGAAAGTACAGGATCATTTTCTTTTTTCCCAGTCATCCCTAAAGCTTGGGACAATGTCAGCTCAAATTGGTTCTGAAGTGAAAGAACCAGTCATGTATATTCAATATTATCAAAATATCTTTGATAAAAAACTTAATCATGTTTTGTTCATGCAATCAAAATGCTGATGGGCCTAGTAGTGAATAAACAAAGCAAAATTTCGTGGTCTCTAATGTGGCCTTCCGGATACATAATAATAAACCAGGAGTCAAGTTAACCTTCGATGACTTGCTTGCAACTTCCTTAGTACCCTTTATAAATGTAAACATGTGTTGATGTTGTTCATGTTCAGGCCACAAACCTTGTTGACATATGGGCTTCTCACCTTTTCACACGTTCACTTGTAAAATAAAGACATTAACATCAGTCCCTCCCTGCAATGACGAAATAACTCCTAGACAGACTCACCTCTCCCACACCCAAGTCAGTTTTGTCTAGCAGCTGGAGGAAGCTGATGGGATCATCTGCTTGAACCTTCACGGTCTTCTTTTCCTGGTTCTAAATGGGTCAAGAAAGAACAAACTATCACTATTGATACAAATTCAAAGTTAAATTTTGATGCCGCACATCAAAAGACATTTTCATTGCATATAACCTTATACAAACCATTCTTGTCTTTCCACTTATCAAGACCTTCATAATTTTTTTTTTACCTCACTGAAACTCAATGAAACATGGAAATATGTCAAATTTAACAACATCTTGAGAACCGGCAAAAGTTTTTCCAGTTTTCACATTTAACATCTTTAATAGATTAGAGTACTTTGAGATTGTGCTAGGAACATCACATTACACATTTGAGCACTCAATCTAAAAGAATAGCATGGTATGAACAGAAACAAAATTCTTAAGGCAGTGTTTTCTCTGCCACTTTCAAACTCACCAAACTGCCACAAAATAATAAAAGTATGAAATGAAATGTAATTTTTACAAGAAGTGCCCAAAGAAATGAAGATGATGACCTATTTTTTTTTTTTATTTGGCTGAAAAAAATTTAAATTTCCAGCAGAAGCTCTTAAAATGTTTTGTCATTTCAGAAAGCCATATATTCAAGTATCTACCAACCTTTTGGAATTCTTTCTCTTCCTCTGCCTTGGCATGCAGCATTGCAGAGAGTGACTGGCGACACATTTTGTTGAAGATGTCCTGCATCAGGGGTGTCTGTTCAGCCAGCACACGAAGACACAGGGCCACACGGTCCAGATCATCATCTGTGATGGGCTGAAAAGTCAAGCACATCAAAGTGTATAAAGATAACTCTTCTGTTCATATGGATGTCGTGTAAGGTGCCTTTGGGCAACTAAATCAGAATGTATTCATTAACTCAATACTTTCTTTTTCAATTAAATGTACACCAAATTTCCACTAACACAGCCCAGTGTAGCCAGCATCTTGGCTTTTTACATGAAATACTTTGAATTCATGCAGACCTTTTCCCTTTTTGGGGTTTCATATTAATATTTAAACTTACATCTTTTTTATTTACACTGAACACCTTCACATACAACTAAGGGTGCTCCTTTTTATTTACTTAAGGCGATTTATGCTTTTTGAAAAGAAAACATGGCAATTCAAGAAATTTCTTGGTCTCTCTTGAACACAATTTGAAATACAATTCGAGTATACTGAAACAGGCATGGATTGCCTGTTCATTCTAACATTTCATTTGGCCAGACTGCTTCTAATTTCAACTAGAGTCACTTGCAGCAAACGAATAATGGATTATGTGAAGTCTTACATAAAGAAAGTAACTATTTAGCACAAGACAGGCCATTTGTGCCTGCTTTCACAAGACATGTACACATAAAGGTTTCCCTGTGCAAAGCTGTTGGATCCAAAAATGTTCTTTATCCACTTACTAGTGTTGTTATTTTTCAGCTCAGGTGAAGTGATTATAACGTCACAATGTGTACCTTGATACCAAGGTTCTGGTGATCACGGTTTGCACACTGTCGCCTCGGTAAAGTAGTTCATTCATATCCTCATTAACGGCACAGCTGAAGTGTTCTCCTAGTCTATGGACCAGTATGTTTGGGCAACACACTATTGTGACAAATGTCACAGGTCAATAATATTGTGTCTGCATATGCCAGCTCTTCTTTGGTAATAGAAACACTGAGTGATTGTGCTCTTTCCTTTACATGTACTACCAGTGGCAAGAGTTTTGTGACTCTTGCCACACAGGAAGTTTTTTTGTTGGAGAATAGATCTATCCTGACTGCACTTAGGTATCTTTTTGAAATTTTCCGCGCTCCTGAGTCACATTAAAATTTGTCGATTTCCCAGGGATGGGCCATATTTTCAAGCTTGTATGTGCCACATTTCCCTGCAATAATATCCGTTAAGGGAGGACGTGCTATATCGTATCTCACAATCATGAAAAACTTGTCCTGATGAGAGTTCATGGTTAGATTTTCTCTGTTTTGTGACAGGGAGGCTCTATTCACTGTTCTTGATCCTTAGTCATGTATCTCTTAATAATATGCCACGCTCGCCTCTAAATGTGCAATATATTACAAAATTTTCTGCATTTTGTTCAAAAGCAGCTGCATGGATACAAAAATTTGTTTTATTTGTAATAGTTGGCGGACAGGTCCAGCTGTGTTGTGATTTACAGGAAATGTTGCTTGAAATTGATGACATGTACAAGTAGCTGTGGGTTTGGTGTACAATGTTGTGTGCAACTTTCTGATCAGATCAAGATTCCAAGAAATTTATCTTGTCATCAAATGAGGGTTAATTTTATGGTGTCATGACTGGTAAATTTACAAGATCAAGCACTGCACAGCAATACAGTTCCCCACCACAGAGTAGATAGCAAAGTTGACGTGTTGTAGGTGTAGGTGTTTTGGTATTGGATTTACATGGCCCAGACAATCTCAAACTTTATGAGGGTCAAATGTAATGGTCAAAGTGACCCAATTCTGGTGAACTACAAACCCCTTTCCTATGAAACATCCATGCACCAAATTTGGTAGGTGTAGGTGTTATGGTACCTTGAATATGAACCAGAAAAGTTTTGTCAGAAGGATGGGAGAAGTAAGGACATGCTCCCCATCTATATTTCCCGGTGGGGGACTAATGATTTACAAATTGCATTCCTTGTTTCCTGCCATGACCATAAGCTGGATATATTTTCAATAATGTGCCACCATACTGTTGGTTGCTCGTCATGCTCTGACAGACTTTTATCTGAGAACAACAAAGTTAAGTTGCAAGACCAACACTAGCGGAGGTGCAATCTCCAAAAAGGATCGGAAAACGATGCAGGGGTCCACTTAAAAGTTACTGAAAAGTGAGAAAAAAAACAGACCAACTGTAAAGAGATTAAGGGGAGCATCAACCGACATTTCGACCCTTGGGTCGAAACGTCGGGGGAGGCGCCCCTTAATCTCTTTACAGTTGGTCTGCTTCTTTTCCTTTTTTCAAACTTTTATCTGCAAGATCTCTCATGTAATGGCTTGCATATGAAGGCACTGCCTTGGTACCCCATGGCTGTCCCACTTATCTGGAGAAAATGTTCCCAGTTAACTCAAAACTTGTTAATGTTACACGTTGCAGTACAGCACCACTCTCAGTAGTAAATGACTGCTTGCAATGCTGGTTTCTTAGCAATGGGCTGTCATATAACAAGGCTCATAGGGATAGATCTGAAGTCTTCTGTTAGGGCATATTGGTGCACAGTGAGACAACATCTACAGGAACCACTCTGTTCAATACAGTCTGCTCTCAAGAACATGACTTTAATATGTTAACTATAGGGAGAATTTATGAAACTTCACCCACCTTTACAGGAAGTCCCGACTTTCCAAAATGTATGATGGTTGCCATGATCAACATAGCTTCTGCCACAAAACTCTGTATAAAAGAAAAAAAAATTATGGGTAGCTTGTGAACATTGACAATTGCATAATGTTCATGCATACCTACATGTAACCACACTTATTGAGCAAAATCTGGGTTCTTCGGAAAAGAAAAATCTCAATTTATTGATTCATGACACTACTTCTGTGTGAACTAAAACAGAAGATACTCTTCAATGCTGATATTTTTAATTTCCTTGGTGAACTTTCTTCAATTAATGTGACAGAGCACCAACTCCCAAGCAGAAGGGGTTTTTCACTTTGAGTAAGACCTCTCTCTGTATTTGCACCTACTCAAATGAAAACATGAATATTTGGATATTGCTAAGAGCTGCAGATAAATAATGTGCAAACAGTTTTTCTAAATATAAAGCGGGAAGAAATAAAAGAAACGACAAATTTGAAGGAACTTTTGCCAGTTAGCATATTAAACTTGGTGTTTTAGAAGTTTGGTATTAATGGAAAAACCTGGTTTCACTGATTCACTTGGAATATCATGTTTTGATTCAAATTTTGACCCAGAGCGGTGGTTAAATTTGGAAGTAGAGTGACTGCATTCACTTTAAACATACCATGTTCAGATGCATTTGTATTATACATGTACATTCTTACAATTTCACAAAATGTATACTTTTACTGGAGTATTTTAAACGACAAAAAATTTATAGCTGTACTTACATTCTGCTTCTTCTTTTCAGGAGTGAGGGCAATAAACCTCAAGGCTAGTTTAGTTAAGGTTGTAGACAAGGCTGCTCCAACAAAGAAATCTCCATCCATCAAATACTGTCGCAAAGGTGGCCTGTGTCAAAAAAAAAAAAAAAAAAAAAATAACAATAGCCATATTGCTATCAAAAAGTATCAATAATACACGGATGTTTTCCTGTGTGTATGCATGTGAAAAAAAAAAAAATCAAATCAATGTTATTAGTTTAATTGCAGAAGTGTGATCTTGTATTGCAAAGTTATGCGACCTAGTATTGAAAACGAGATGTTTAAGAACCAACTGCCAAGAAACCATAAAATAAACAACTTTATAAGGGAAAGCTCTTTGAAGCCACTGTTACATTTTGGTAGCATTAAGACAGTCATATGCTCTCATTCTTCTGTCACATTATAATGTTACACTCCCCCCCCCCCCCAAAAAAAAAAAAAAAAGAAAGGGAATTTCTAATTCTGGTGGTAGGAATGTCTTTTGATGCTCTTGACACCCCAAACTTAACAAAAAAAAAAAAAAAAGAAGAGTCATGTGTGCCGAAATATTTCAACCAGCTGCTCGGTTATGTTACAATGTCTATAATTTCAGTACATGTATTACTGACTTTTATCCATCTTCCATTATGGGATCATGTCATATCACTTCACTAATTTTTTATTAAAGGACATTCAGAATACGCTCCATGTTGGAGCTTACTTTTGCTATTGTAGAAAATCACACATCGCATCAGACTCAATGGAGGGGGGGGGGGGGGGGGGGAGAGGCACGGTATATATTTTTTGGACATAGAATCATTTAATGATAAGTGATGCAATATGCAATATCTATACATAATGGTACCTTAGTCATCACTCTTCAGGTGAACATACATTATTTGTCTTTTTGCTTGTTTATAAGACAAAAGACTTGGGACATTCGCATAACTGATCCCTGTAGCTCATCACTTATGACACACCTTTCCTCCGCCTTCTTTGTCGGGGCAGCAGTGCTGAATGCACTTTGAGTGGCATAGGTTCCATCAGCTGTCACCAGCCTCTGCAGGCCCTGACCTGTCATTGAGGTGTCCTCCTCCTTAACATCACCTGCAGCTTTCTTCATCTCATCATCCACAATAGGGATCTGTGGCACAAATCAAGGGGTAAAATTACACCTTAGTCAATGGAAAATAAATACAAAAGAAGATAAATCAATTCACAATACAACAGGCCGCTGTGAAAGATAAACAACTATTTCTGATCACTAATGGCAGTGCAAAGCTTTTAAAATTAAAGATAAGTATTTATTTTATTTTGGATGTTATTTTAAATGACAATTCATCATTGAAAAGTCAGCTAGTCAGATATACAGTGGTCCCCCTCTTATAAGCCCCCCCCCCCCCCCCATCATCACAAGTACAGCAAAAACCTTTAATTTGTGTCAAATATTCCTTTATCAATAAATTGTGCTTAGATCCTTTTAAACCTTCATTACAAACTGGTGCAATTTGCCCCTGAATGTGACTGCCAATGTTGACTACATGTGCTCAATTAACATAATAACGGTCAGACATATGAAAAGAAATCTCATTGCAAGAATGTGATTCTTCCGGTGTCATCTCCTTGCAAGATGGTGTGTAGTGTGTCTGGATACTATGATCATATGCAGTAAATTATTATGTATATAAAATGTTGCCGCCAGGCTTTCCAACACCAGAGGCACTGTTGGCCGACATTTGAGAGGTAAGCTGCACCGTTGATGTTGTCTGTGACAGCTGTTAGTATGGTCCTCTAACTCTCAGTTGTGAAAGCCTGGCCTGTATTTCATTGACAGGGTCCAGGAGCCTTTGTAATTTTTTTTTTTTTTTTTGTGAGCTTCAAGTTGCACATGAACATTGTTCTCGAATTGATATCTATTGGAGCAGATCATAAAGTCACACATGGTGCCCTTACAGAAGCAGTGAGTGCGTCTGAGGCATTGCAATTTGGATGGTATGTGTGATATTTTGTACGTCGTTTACCATTTTTGGTCCACAAATCCCAGTGGAGAATTTTATTTCACTTCATTCCTCTCCCTGGGGACCACAACACTTAGCCTTACAACAGTGCCTCTGGAGCTCTGAAATGGACATTCTTTACAAGCTATAAACATTTGGGAGATTTACAGTGAGTACAACATGCCCATCCCATAGAAAAAACCATTACTCCAAATTTCAAATCTGGCTGAGCATCTGCATATCCAGTACTGTTTCACTGTTCACCGACTTTCACATTTTGACACAGAAAAAAACAAATGGGCCTTTTTATGGGTGAACTTTGTGAAACAGGCAGGTATTAATAGCGTAATGTATCTGGGCAGTTGGTCACATTTGACCATTTTTCAAATATATGTTCCATTGACCTATACATATCAGAAAAGCATGCTCACTTCTCCAAGAGATTGCCTGACCAGAGTCATGACACTCTGGATATCCTCCTTTGTGGTGCAGTACTCTCCTAGGATCCACATGGCTGCACGGTGAATCCTGAAAATAAGCAAGTCATGTACACGATTTTAGCTTGGATGCTCAATGCGTAGTCAAATTTTACGCAGATGGCAGGACAAAAATGTAGACAGATGTGGAATAATACACTTCCAAGGCAAAAATATACATGTTCATGGAGGCTGAGATAACTTTAACCCTCTGGGCCTAAAAAGTTTATCATTTCACCATAGTCCAATATATGTGCAAGTACTTCATTTCAAGGCCAGCACAATAACCCAAGAATTTGGTACCTGCATGTGACCAAGCATGACCAAGCTCAAAATGTTCCAAATTTAAGCTGCAATCACAAGTTTGAAAAAGTGTCTGGTTCAACACAGAGAGGTAGCTGAGTTAATTTTATTTGATTTTCTGTTGGTTTAACAACACCATAGACTTTTGAAGGCAAATTACATTTGCAGGCCATTTGTCAGTTTTGCAAAGCAGCAAAACATCAATGTTTCAGGTCCATGGTCAATATTTTACCTGCAGTACTTTTGTGGTCACCCTGGTGACTGAAAAAGCACCCAGAAAACCGCATGGTCATAAAAATACATGTAGTTGTCTTTCAAAACAAGAGGCCAAGGATAGGATGTGCCTTGTAAATAAAGAAAACATGGAAATTCAGAGCCTCATTTCATGCTTCACCTAATCCTTTATCATAAAGGTCACTTACTTCCTTCCTTCCCTCCCTCCCTCCCTTTTGTCCAAACATAAATGAGTAACTTACTTTACTGCTTTGATGTCAGGGAATATTTCTAACAGCTTGCTGACAATCAGTGGCCGCAGTGCTTCAAAACGCTGGATGGCTTCACGTATGAAGACCAACACATCAGCAGCAGCCAGTTCATTCTGGTCACTGAGGAACTCAATCAGCTGTAACATTAACAGAAAACTATAATCATAACATGATCTTTCGGACATGAAGTGGCCAATCCCATCTTTAAAATGAAAATTGAGCAATTTAGATGTCATAAATACATGGCGCAGGGTGAGAGGGAGGTTCGACAATTCTGCAAACTGTACACAGAGTCTGCCACAATTTGTTGAAAAAGATTCTAAATTAATGCATTTAAAAAGAAAATGAAATCTGAGATAATACAAAACATAGCTGCACAAGCCCAATTACTGTATTAGTATAACTCCGAAAGATCAACATCTACCTTTTAAAATGGATTCCATCACCTTTATAATTATTGTAAACATTACATGATGGTCCACACAAAAAAAAATATCAATTATACAAATAAATATTCTCTGAATTATGTTATTGAAATTTGCATATGCTAGACTGAGGCTCATTTTCATGTGTGAGTTGCTGCCTATTTGTGAAGAAAGACCTATAAAAACAGAATCACTGTAGAAGACTATGGTGCAAAATAAGTTTCACTAAAATTGTATCTCAATGCTCACCTGAAGGGTCTATGCAAAATCAACCTGGTGTCGAATGGCCTTATTTTGTTAAATCAAGCCTTTTTTCTAAAATGTTTGAACAACTTACCACAGGGATGATTGAGCTGGCAACATCAGGGAACTTGACACTGCACTGATGCAGGGTCCGGACCAGCAGCTGTCTGTATTTGCCAGTGTCTTCATGTTCCACATTGTTTGTCTTTACAACCTCCTTGCGCATAACCAGAACCATCTGGAGGGCACAGGAGACAGACATGGGTAAGCGATACCATGCAACAGATGTATATGCCAACAATTAAAGACAACTACTTAGCGAGATAGTGCTCTGAATCTGTGCTGGTACACACAGAAAGTCCACAAATGCTTCAAAATTCATGTACAGTCTTACCATGTAAGAAAATTCACTGCAGTTGTCATCGATGTGATGGTAGAAATTATACGTAAAACAGGCTTATTAAAATTATGCTCCATTCGTATTTCAAATAGTTTATGTCAATCTTAGGTGGCATCACTGGTCTTTGATTATCTTGTCTCCAGCACATGACAAAAAAACCCAGATATTAGTATCAACTCACTTCTTCGATATTTCTGGATGACACCAAATCCAGAGCCAGGTTCAGGGTTTTCTTCCTGACTTCAAGATCAGGGGCTGACAGAACTCGAAGAATGTCCATCACAAGTTCCTGAATGAAGATAGAAATTACAATTACAGATAACCAACACATTCAGCAACATACAGGCTCTTCAAACCTTGGCTTGCCTGCAAATTATCATCAGTTGTTGTTTTCCCCTATCATAAATGAACATAAAATTTTGACACAGTAAGAGAACATTTTTGGAATGCAAAAATCAGAATTTTTATTCCTTTCAGGCAAGGACCAGACAAGCTGAAAATGAAAGTTACCACACTTCTTTCCCTCATGCCATTTGAAGACTAAGATATACATCATTGCAGCTATCTATAGGTATATGTCAGCCGACCATAAATATCATGCAAATAAACAAAAATGTCATGGATCTAGCTTATAAATATTTTAGGAACTTAAAAAGTACAAAATCAGATCTTTCTTGCCTGGAGGACTTTCTCATGCGATGGGATCTCCTTCAGGGCAATCAGCCTGTCCAGTACAATCAGCTTGACATTGTTGTCACTTTCCTTAACGATCAGTTCTATGTAACAGCTGGCTGCTGCCTAAAATAAATACAGTGAATATGAACACAGAGTGAGACAGAGAAAAAAAAGCACAATCATTAATTAAATAGATCACTTTAAAAATCATGTGAACCCCTTTAAGGCAGTGATCTAGTGAAAGTACACGCAAGAAGAAGATCTGTTTGTTCAGTGGTTCACTTTTTGTACTATGTTTGGAAAATATCCCCAGAGTGAAAATAAACACAACAAACTAAAATTTCATTTAAATGCAATATTAAGGATAATGTAGCTAATTCAACTGGTATTACATTTTTACTTAAAGTTCAATTTAATTTAAAATCAACTCTTAAATATTATGCTAAATCCACAATTTTTGTGCTAACTGAGATCTAAATAACCATAATGATTGTATTTTGTTCATACCCCCAAGTTTTTGCACTATGTTTGCAAAATAAAAAAAAATCCTTACAGTGAAAATAGATATAACAAAGTAAATTTTCATTGAAATGCTATATTAAGGATAATGTAGATAATTCAACTGATACTTCTTTTTTTCCCAAAAGTTCAATTTAATTTAAAATCAACTCTTTAGATATTATGCTAAATACATAATTTTAGTGCTAATTGAGATCTAAATAACCCCTGAATTTTGTTCATACCCCCAATAAATTTTGTACTGTTTGCAAAATAAATTAAAAAAAAAAAATCCTCACAGTGAATAGATACAATAATTTAAGTAAATTTTCATTTAAATGCAATATTAAAGATAAAATAGCCAATTCAACTGATACTACATTCTTTTACTAAAATTTCCAATTTAATTTAAAATCAAATCTTAAACATTATGCTAAATCCATAGTGCTAATTGAGATCTAAATGACCATTTTATCTTATTCATACCCCCAATAGTTTTTGAGGAACAGATATTTAAAAAAGGAATGAGCAAAAAGATTTTTTTTTTTTATATTTCAGAAAATTATCAAAATGGACATATTTTCAATAATACAATATACAACATGGAAAAACTAAACAACACAAGTCTTTGACTTGGAACTAAATTAATGATTTAGCATTATATGTGTAGGGCATAATTTTAATTGAAATTTGTACTTTAACCCATTTCAAAATCTGAATTTACTTACTCACAGCTTCTACTATAATGCTTGCACACAAAATGACATATATTTCCACATTCTTCCCCTAAAGGAAATTATAGTTTTACAGGTGTTTCTTGGGCACATTGAAAAAGACTGAAAAGTTAAACAATAATACCTTCTATCAAACTTCACTAGATCGGTATCAGAACAAGGTAAAGAATATTCTTTTTAATATAGGGTATTTATAATTTATACTGCATTAAAATTTTAATCCAATTTATATACTTGTAACAAGACATTTTTCTGTTTTTCGGCTGCTGTATTTTTTAACAGATTTCTGAAAATAATGTATCATCTTCTATGTCAGATTTTTTTTCCCCCACCCTTTTCCAAAACTCCATTTTTGGGTGTGTTCTGAGAGTACATTTAGCCAATACTGAATACAATAATGAAATGCCCATCCACCCACTCCTGGAATGACGCACTGGCAACCTTTGGAGGCATATATCAGTACCACGGGAATTGATATTTTATTACAACAGACAAAGATAGCGTTCAGAGAAGGGATTACCCTCGGCGCCCACATTTTTTTTCCTCAATTCTGCATCTTTTTTGGTGACACTTTGCAGTAGAATACTTTACATACATTTTCCATATTGTTGTCTATGAAATGAAAGAGCACTTTTGGATGTGTTCTTGGGGCAGGTCCTGGTGACAGAGACCACTGTACTGTGTGTCACTCATAAGGCAATCAAATACATACTTCAAAATTTTCATAACAAGTTTAAAAATAATCATAAGAAGCAGGCTTTCAATAGAAATGTGGTCCACTATAAAGTGCATTTCCGAAAAAAAACATGGTGAAGCTGCATTGGATCATTGTTGAGATATTAAGGTAACTTTGTCCCGTTGTGCACCACTCGGATGGCCTCCATATACATACTTAAAAGTGTCATAAAAAGTTTATAAATACAAAGAAGAAGCTGGTTTTTAATAGTATTCTGGTCCATAATAAGATGCATCTTTGACAAATATTAGATAATGCTGTGGTCAGTATTTTTTGAGATATCCTGTTAATGTCATCAGGGTTGACGCAACTCAGATGGCCTTCAAATAAATTCATTAAAAGTTTCATAAAAAAATTCAAAATAATCAGTGGAAAGTGGTTTTAAGTAGGGTTCTGGTCCATCATAAGATACATCTCTGACAAAAATTTGGTAAAGCTGTGGCCAGTATTTTTTGAGATACCCTAGTAACGTCAATTAAGGTTGACACCACTTAGCCAGCTTTCAAAAAATATATTAATAGTTTCATTAAAAGTTTAAAAATAATCAGAAGAAGCTGGTTTTAAATAAGGTTCTGGTCCATCATAAGATACATCTCTCACAGAAATTTGGTAAAGCAGTTGCGGTAATTAAAAGTTTCATAAAAAGTTTTAAAATAATCAGAGGAAGCTGGTTTTGAATAGAAACCTGGTCCATCATAAGGTCCTTTGTGACAAATGTTTGGTACAGCTATGGTGAATATTTTTTTAAATATCATGGTAATGTTGACAAGACGGATGGATGACGAAGGGGACAACAATACCCTCGGGCACTGTATGTGCCGAGGGTAAAAACATTATTGTTAAATAGATGACAAGTATTATGAGAAATTGGAATCTGCATTTCATACTTTTACAGCAGTAGGAGCATTAGACAGGGTGACCAGAGTCCCTGCTGCTTCGTAGCGAACTGCAGGACTAGAGGAGTTCAGTAAGTTGTAAATACATCTGATGAATCGGGCTCGCTCTGATGGGTTAGCATGGCATACCTGGAAAGAACAAAAATGTCACACGAACAATCAGATTTATCCTATGTTTGCACTTGTATGACCTTAATACGGGTACCAGATACAGCAGTGATATAGTGCATTGTATCTAATGTGACCATTGTTGTCATCCATTGTTTGGAATGAATAAATAAACTTCTGGTGAATGACCTGGGTCAGTATTACCTAGTATGTCAGATGGCATGCGCAATTTTGTCAGCAGGTGAATCACACCATGAATTTTGCTACAGTAGTCACTCCTTTGGGAGACCACATCCTTTGAGAGACCACAATTGTCAGGTCTCTCGGTAGTACTTTTCATGTTATTTATACCTCCTTTGAAGGACAACCTGTTTTATGTGACTGCCTTTGGGGTGGCACTAGAGACTACTGTATCACTATGTGCCATTGCTAGGCAGATAACTTTGATAGACTGTTTTGCATTTTTGAATACCTGTTTTACAACTGTGCCAATATTTTACCAAAATGTTGTCTTTTTAATTTGCTTTTTAACACAGTATAAGTAGATTCTCAGATCTTGCACCTGTATCTCAACCAATAGATCTGACTTGTTATGTATTTTTACAACACACAAGACCCAGCCTGTGTCTTCATAATGTATGCTCTGAAGACCTAGATCATCTTAAATGAGACACAACACTTGTCACAGATTCTGTGTGTATCCTTTCAGTGTCATATCTTTCAACCAATATTTCTAGAAAGAATTCCAAGTAGTATATCATTAGTCAAAAAATGTTTTGGGGTTCTTTGCAAATATGGCAGATGTAGGTTGCAGTTATGCAGTATCTGGACACACAAAAATGTTATTTTTATAGTATCAAATGCATCATACTTTTTCCATGTTTGAATCTGTCAAAAAGAAAGGACAAGTAAAATGCAATGTATTTATATCTTACACACCATGGTAAAGACCACCAGCATATCATCAGCCAATTAGACAAATGCTCATAATCCAGGGTTCTCCCCAGAGCCCTACAAATTCTAGGGCTCTGATCATGAAATTTGGGCTGTCACTTCATCTTCCCATTACAAGCTATAGGAGGATAGGGATGTAAATCTTGAAATGTGCTTAAATTTTGTAATCCCACTACAGTGCTAAACCCTGTAATCTATTCCATTTTGGGTGAACAAATTAGCACATGGTAATTATATAGTGACATCAAACACTGCACGACATGCTTGAATTTTCTAATAATTTTTCTTTTATATTTCGCATTGGTTGTTATTTATTTTTAAACTTAACACCAATTCCTGTACGGTACAAAAGAAAAAATATACATCCATTTAAAAATTAAAACTTAACTGTTTTATTATTCTGTGACATAAAAGACTGCAACTACTCACTTTATAAATCAATTCCACAATAACAAGTTGTAGAATGTCACCAAAAGTATGAACTTGATCAATGCAACTGCTCAGGTAGTTTAGGGCTCTTTCCTGTAAAGGCGAAAAGAACACACACTGTAAATAAAGTACACCTTTTGTGGGGGCCCATTTTCAAATTCTTTGTCTTTCTAAACGTATTTAAATTCAACACGATGGTTTCATGGGAAAAATCAAACTTGCGCAGAAATACCTCTTGCATAATCATTAACTATATATATATATATATATATATATATATATATATATATATATATATTATATATATATATATATATATATATATAAAATTAGCAAACTGGTTAGAGTACTGACCTTTTTTGTTTTATCATATCTTTTTAACATAAGATTGTCAGAATGCTGGTATCCCCAACCACATTTTTAAATTTTGAAGATATGGCAACAATTTTTGACAATGTGATACTGACAACTATTGAAAAAAAAAAAAGATGCACATCATATTAAACTAGAATAGCTCTGAGGTATTATGACACGAAGTAGCCTACCTGGTCTGCATGGATCAGCATCATAAAGGCATTTCGTTTGCAAGAGGCATCCTGCTCACCCTCCAAAAAGTTAGCAATAAGCTCTGGTGCATCTGGTATGAGGAAGTCTGAGTTTCTGTTCAGAAAAATAAGTCAGGTTTCATAAATCACCTTTCAACAAGGACATATTCATAACATTACTTAACTGACTAACTACACTATCTAGTAAATTATCATTCCCTCTAGCATAAGATATGTGTTTCACAAAGTCTCCCCAAGTATGCTCCATATTACATATAGGCCTATATCATTTAAATATATGCAGCAAGGGTTTTTTTTAATGATCCCACCATACAAAATTATACACAAAAACACGGAATTACAAAAATTCATCATCAGACAAAAATGGAATTGGAAGAATATTTTTCATTCTTCTCGAACTGCTAATATGGTTACCTGTAGATAGTGTATATGGCAAGTACAGCATTCCTCCTCACATAGGAATGTCTGTGATCCAGACAACTTCTGATTGCAGGCATCAGAGGCTCAAGTACTTCTGGTTCTTTAAGTTTGCAAAGGAATCGTAGTGTTGACCCACGGATGAACTCATTTGGATGTTGAAGATCCTACAACATGAGAACTTTTTCTGACGAATATGGAAAGTCTGACAATTTTTTAAATAAATTGTGTAATATCTGTCTCAAAAAGGTCTAATCATGGTGATGTTTAATTTTGCAGTTTTCTTTCATCCACTGAACTATCAAGTAAGTGTTCATATACGAGATTGGAGCATGTTTTAGTTACAGACTGCTGTTGTATTTTAGTGAAAAGAGAAAATAAATAACACAGCAAAAACAAAATATTAACAAAATCTTTCTGATGTTACAATTTGGAATTTTATCATGATTACATTTATCATCCTGGGCCCAGATTTCCTAAAAAAGATCAAGTCAAGTTAAACTAGAACAGACTGATTTTCCAACAGAAAATCAAATGTCTCCTGGTGGAACACTTACATCTCTGAATAAGCTACAGGTGATAACAAATTGCAAATGACCAAGTTTGCTTGAAAATTACAATCCTATTTTAGCTCTCACCTGGATACATTACTCTGGCAATTTTCATCAAGTTCTTCAAGACTTATTGCAGAGAAACCAATTTCACATAAATGACCCTGTGACCTTGAAAATTAGGTCAAGGTCACCCAAATACAATCCCAACCTTGGTCTTACCTTGGTACATAATCCTACCAAGTTTCATCAAATTCCATCCTGTTCTTCATGACTTATCGAACAGAAACCAATTTCACATAAGTGACACTGTGACCTTGAGAATCCGCTCATGGTCATCCAAATACAATCCCAACCTAGGTCTTGCCAAGATACATAATCCTACCAAGTTTCATCAAATTCTGTCACGTCCTTCAAGAAGAAGAAGAAGAAGAAGAAGAAGAAGAAGAAGAGGAGGAGGAGGAAGAGGAGGAGGAGGAGGAGGAGGAGGAGGAGGAGGAGGAGGAGGAGGAGGAGGAGAGGAGAGAAGAAGAGGAAGAGGAAGAGGAAGAGGAAGAGGAAGAGGAAGAGGAAGAGGAAGAGGAGGAGGAGGAGGAGGAGGAGGAGGAGGAGGAGGTGAGGAGGAGGAGGAGGAGGAGGAGGAGGAAGAGGAAGAGGAAGAGGAAGAGGAAGAGGAAGAAGAAGAGGAAGAAGAAGAAGAAGAAGAAGAAGAAGAAGAAGAAGAAGAAGAAGAAGAAGAAGAAGAAGAAGAAGAAGAAGAAGAAGAAGAAGAAGAAGAAGAAGAAGAAGAAGAAGAAGAAGAAGAAGAAGAAGAAGAAGAAGAAGAAGAAGAAGAGAGAAGAAGAAGAAGAAATGGGCACTAAAACAATATGTCCCCTGGCTTCCACCGGGTGACATAATTCACAGCATTACTTCATAAACATACCACAATTATTTCTTCTCAAGAGATGCCACTAACCTTTCTGTAGGCATCACAAACAAGGATCATTTCACTTATCATCTTGCCATCAGGACTGTATTTTGGAACCACTTCCCAGAGATCAACAAAAGTTTCTTGATGGTGTGGTCTTGAAGTGGCATTACAAATCGGATAATTGTCATCAGGAGAGATGGCATCTTCTCTCCATTCAGGATCATTTGCACAACCTTCTTCAGGGCATCAATTTTGGTGCGAATGTCCCCTTTTTCTGTATGAGCAAATGTTCCAAAGCTTATTATGCAATGCCAGCACACAATATCAATGTGAATATTTCAGCAAATAAATATTCATTACCTGTAATATATAATTATTCGAATCTGTGTCACTGATGTACACAATTGACTCTGTTCCTAAAACTCTTTATGACTACAAGACTAATCTTCACTTCTACACAGACATAAAGGTATTGAATGTGTTCCAGGTGTATTTAGTGATGCATCTTACTCACTTTCACATAAATGATTTTTATAGGATAGATTATTGAATTCACCAGATATTTAAATACTCCAGCATTATTTGGAGCAACATGAGCCTTCAATGATTACAAAAGAATGAACTGGGATCTTAGATCAATATATATATATATACATAACTGAAAGTATTCCTTGTTCTGATCACTACTGGTGATAAATAATTTGTAAGCACATGTACTTTACTTCTTAAATGTAAAGGTAACTATATTGAAGGATTAACTGTGTGTTTTCTCCTTTTCATTAAAAACATACAGTATGGGACAAGTTTCAGCCAATCAAATCTCCAAAAGAGCTCATAATTTCTTTATATATAATTTATATATATATATATATATATATATATATATATATATATATATATATATATATATATATATATATATATATATATATATACACACACATACTTTTAACATGGATGGACCATAAAAGATCCCACTAGTTTTCCATGATTATCATGTCAATCTCTGGTGTTTATTATACACGTTATACCAATATACCATGATAATATATATCCTGTGACAACCTGTGGATAAGCTGTATTCACATACCCAAATCCTGCTTAAGTTGCATCTCACTAGGCTGTTCTGAGTCTGTGGGCATGTTGATCAATGTGTAGCAGGCCTGCTCTGAGGACCCCATCTTGCCTACATAAAAGATATTATGCAAGTGTGAGTGAAAAGTGATGGATACTGTGGGCCTGACATGATCATCACTATTTCCAATTCATACTTTATCTGCCAGCTACATCACATCATGTCAGGATATCTTGTTGTCAACTTGAGATGCCAAAATTTATCCTCTTGTGATTTTAAACCGTAAAATGAACACACAAAATTATTAATAAACATCAAATTACCAGCCATGCACATTTTTTAGAGGTAAGAAAGGCATGCAGACATGAGAGTGTGACACACAACTGATGACATTCTTTGATAACTTTAAATACAGTCAACTACTTTATTTCCATAGATATATTTTTAACTACTTTTAACGAGGGGAAAAATTTAATAAGGACAAAATGATCCATACATACAGTTTAATCAAATTGCAAATACCGGAAACTAAGTGATATGTAGGTTTTTCTTGACTATGATGTTACTTGGACAATGTGTTATTTCTCCGCTGATAACAGTAATTCTGAAGATGTATTTCCAGTAAAATCACAGATGAAAGCTTGGTTTTCCACAAAGAAAAGCATGGACATGAAGCTATGCTGTGTCTCATGTGGAATTGAACTGGATACTATTAGTTACTCTGTGAAGGAGCCTAGGGTACAGAAATATACACCGTTGGATGACATCTGTATCTCCTGAGGCCAAAGGCAGAAGGAATACACGTCATCCACAGGAAAATATTTCTGTAAATTGGGATCCTTCACGGAGAAATGATTTTTTTGGAAATTATTTCCTCCTTTGACACCGAAGGAAACCTGCGGCTTGCAGCTGCCATGGTCATTTTTGTCTGCAAAGCGTAGAGCAGGGCATCACAGTTCCAGAGTGAGGTTATTCGGAAATATGAAATCAAGCTGGGGATACAGACTGGTACCCCGGCGCGTGCAGCACATTTTTACCAATGACCTTGCTTGTTAATTACCAAAACGAGATAAAACCCAATATTCCTCATGCCCTCATAGTCTAACAAGAGGCCAATAGGCCTAATGCTCTGCTGGCACCATGGCTACACCTACATCTTCATTTTAAAGTTGCAAGTTCTCAATTGGCTTTTGAACATATAAAGCATATAAATATGATTTTAGTGTCTCATTTGTCCACCAGATGGCACTTTGCTCCACATGTAATCATTGCTTATTTGTGCAATTCATGTGACAGATATTGTTGCATGCGCCAAGACAACCTTTAACTCGGATTAAATAAAATTTTGTTACTTTTCAAAATGTGCAACCTACATCCAGCTTTCCATACATGGTCTGTTTGTTCAAATCGGGTAATAACTTTTCGAGTTACTGAAAAAACCAATAAGTTTGGACAAACTGTTTAATTACTGGGTCACAGTAACCCAAAAAGTAGATCACCAAGTGCAGTTTTATGTACAATGTCATAAAAATAGAATTTTGATCTGGAGGCTCAATTCTCTTTGCCATTGATATCCAAGCTACACCCTGCCATTACAAAATCAACTCTTTCAACTTTACAGGCATGGTGACCTCACAAAAATAGGTCAAGTTCAATATATCCTATAAATTTGGCAAGTCTAAGCCAATTACTTTTACAAATATGGAATTTTATATCTTAAAACTTATTTGGGCTCATAATTTCTGTCAAATTATAGGTATATATAGATGTAAGTATTTGTATTTCATATGTAAGTTACAAGTTAGCTACATTAAATTGGCTGATTAAAGCTCAACTTGCTTTTTAGGGTGCTTACTGATCACATATTATCTTATCAATAAATATGGAATCAAAATCGGAAGTTCAAGTGGATGATTTTGTATGAGGTAAATTGGAATGGGTTGGACCAAATATACACCAAAATTACCTTTTGTTGTTGTACAATATATATCTATAAAACTATCCTACAGTTATCCTCAGATAAAGGTACTGCACATATTGAGCATGTTAAGAAAATATCAACAAATTAAGAATGTATAAATCTAACTCGTTCGAACAACATTGTGAGTGCAGTTTGGTGTAGATTTTTTTTCCCTGTCCTTGCTTGTTTTTTCCTTGTCGAACTCCAGAATGTCCAAACTTCAGTGGAAAATTTAGCATTCCCTTGACAAGTATGCGTCAGCTCTGTGTATTCCCCTTAACATCACTAGCCTGTGATGTTAAGGGGAATACACAGAGCTGACGCATGCAGCAGAACAGCCGGTGACCTACTTTGGCTCCCACTCAACAAGTGGGTCGTGGTAGCTTCCACTGCAACCCATGCTAAAGTGCCTGCACAGAGATGCGAAAGTACCATATTTTCATGACTAAAATTCGACTTCCCGACACGAACAGACTCATAATAGTACTCCATATCTGCATTCTATGCTATTCAAAGAGCACACATGCCAAGTTTTGAGCTAGGTTTTTTCACCCATGCGCGCTACATTTACGCGCGCCGATCTACCCTATGTGCGTAGGCGTGACAGTGTTTCTGGCGCATAAGCGTGGATGTGCCTTTAGCGCTCAGCCCACGTGATGCAACAGATGGATGCAACGGGTCTATGTTACTAGCGTGGATCTTAATATCTGCGATCTATGGTGTGCTGATGCGCAACACTCAACACTCAGCGCGCATGGGTATGCTATCCGAGAACCCTACGCGTCAAGACCATGTCCACGACTGTGCGTACATCTGCCGTTCTCGCGCTGCTTGCATCGGTGACAGGTCAGAAATGAGTTACTCATCGATGTGCTGTTCAACTTTCATATTACTTTAAAAAACAGCAATATAAGCGCAGATGTGCAGATAGCGAGTAGCACAAACCCAATTCAATATATAAGTATACCAAATTCAGCATTCAATTTGAATTTCAAAGACAAAAGTTATAAACAGAGCAAGGCTAGGCCTATATATCTGTGAGCCATGATTTCCCGATCAGCTCGGAAAACACATTCCCACGCCTAAGTGCATGTACATGCTGTTCAAGTTGCGCTCAGCGCGGAAATGACATGCACACGCGTAAATAATGCTTGTTCAAATGTCCAATGGGTTGCGTGCAAAATACATTTCTACTCCTATACGCATGTATGTGATCTTTCCACTCAGCTTGCTGGTAACATATACACACGCATGAGCGGAAATAACCTGTACACGTTTGAGCGCAGATACCCAATTGACGCGCGTCAACCTGCGCGCAGACGGCAAAAAAGCTATATGAAGTTTTGAGGACAGAAAAATGACGGAAAGTAGACTTTTGATCGCTAAAAACTCTTAGATAAATGCCTTTTCTACCAGTCATTTAAAGTACGCAATTTCAGCAAAATTGTCATAATTTGGGTAAAATCCATCCAATTTTTTCCATTCAAACACCGTTAGAAAGTTCTCGTCAAGAGGAAGATGGATACATAAACACCATGCACATGGAATCATTTTCTTTACCTCCACTAATGAACAGCTACTCTTGATTAAAATGAAACAAGCGCAAAGTATGCTAGGTTTCCGGTCAAGCTTCGGCGCTAAAGCGGCGATGAACATTGACATCAGAGGGCTGGCTTATCAGGCAGCATGCCTTTGAAGTTCAAAGGCACTAATAGGACAGTGGCTGATAAAACTTGTGTGTATTCCACAGTTGTTCCTCCACCCCTTTCTACCTCCATGATGGCACCCTCAAATTCTCAGTATTGATATTCTGACTGTAACAGCTAGACGCTCAAAAACTGACTCTGTACATATAAGTGTAAGAATCAAATCAGAAATTGACAGAATCAGGAGAATAGAACTAGTCAAGTCTCAGCCATCATGATCCATGGCATGCATGGACCAGTTTTGGAACAGTTGACCGGACCACGTCACAACAGACTCAGACACTAAACACACTTAAGAACAGATTTGATAAGCACTGGGAGCATTGGTTCTACTTTGTACCAGACAACTTTTAGACTTTACAATTCACCCTAATGAATGGGTTCTACAGGACCACCTTCTTCCCGTATAACTGAACAGAACTGAACTGACCAAGCTCTCCATCCATTGACATGTCATCTGCTGCACAGGCCCAGGGCGTTACACATGTGGCAAATTTTT
The DNA here is from genome assembly GCA_964020975.1 of Hermodice carunculata. Classification (NCBI taxonomy): domain Eukaryota; kingdom Metazoa; phylum Annelida; class Polychaeta; order Eunicida; family Amphinomidae; genus Hermodice; species Hermodice carunculata. Next base: position 69,698,913 of record OZ026614.1, on the reverse strand, counting down.
AAAGTTGAAGCTATTTTTCCACTGACAGTGTATGCCTCCCAATATGTCACCGAGTAGCATACGTTAAGTTTAACAAAACCACCCGATCTTAACTTACCTGCTTTCCAAAAATTAACTTCCTGGCTAATCGGTTGTTAAAGTGTACTCTACCTATCAATGACAAAACGTGAAGATGGCAGACCGGCGGACGTGGCGAACTCTCGTGCAAGGTCCCCAAGGGACCAGTCATTATTTTATTGTAGCGAGAATACAAATCTGCAGGCATACAACATTACATAAATCATCATGCATGTCAACCTGATGGAACCACACATATACTGTACTGTATAATATTTCTGTGGTGGAACTAATCATGAGATATACTGGTACTAATCTTGAACTAATGTGGTCAATGATTTCCGAAATTTAGTTCAATATATTGTCTGGATAGAACCAAAAATGACTTTTTATAGAATAAAAAAAAACAAAAAAACAAAACAAGGAACAAAAAACAAAACAAAACAAAAAACAAACACCCCCCCAAAAGACAGAAACAAAAAAAAAAAAAAAAAAAAAAAAAAAAACCCTTGTCTTGCAAAAGGGAAGGTTGGGGGGGGGGGGGAGGGCAATCATGAACATAGTTTACAAAGAAATTGAATGCACTTTCACAGTTATGTTTCAGACTAACATTTATTATATATTTTAATACCATGTTAATTTTAAAAAATACAAGCACAAACCATGTGACAAAAAGACTTCATTTCATGCTTTACATGGACAGGATTGGATAAATCATGTCTTAAATACCCTTACTCCAGTTGACTGAACATGTATATCCTGGCATGTATTTTGCCTATTTCCAAACACAACCTATATGCACACATCAATACACTTTCAATTCAATACCAGTTAAGATTATTGCTAATAAGAGGAATAAGTTGCAGTTGTGTTGACAATTACATTGAAATAGGTATATTTAAAGAGATAGAGAGGAATGACTGGTAATTAATCTATGAAACTAAGTTGTTTTTTATTCATGCAGATCACTAAGAGTTGTAAATTTATTGTATGATCAGAATGTATATGACTGCAAAGATGACTTACAATAATATTTATTTTATCCTGTCCAAATTGATAGCTATGGGTATAGACTCAGGTACAGACTGTGGTGGTTTCTGGGGCAACCAGAGAAAATGTTAATCATTGTGTACAGGTGTGAAGGTAGCAATTAAAGAAAGTTTAAAAATGATTGCCATGATAATGTTGATGCAATGATGAAAGTCAAAAAGTGTTATGTTCCTGCATGCTTAGGGGTCTCCCATTATTTAGGGAAGGGGGTGGGTGGGTCTGGACTATTGGGGTCAGTGGATGTCAAAAATTTACATCACCTCCATCTGCAGGGGGCGGAGGCATAAAGTTAAAGCAATCTTCAGATGGGGGTAGGGTCATAAAATGACAATGATGGGGGGGGGGGGGGTGTCATAAAATGTTAAACATCCAAAAATTACACACAATGATTGCCCTTCTTCTTGAAAGTCTGTTGAAGAAGAAAGAGGTCACCCTGTGTAACCTCTTTATGTGGAAATTTAGTGCTATTGATATTGCCCCCACCATATTGAATCAACAATTTGAACACTTAAAATGATGGACTTGTATTGCATGTTGTGGTACATGCATATGTAGAATCTTCATATCAAAGCTTATCGATCAAGGCATTCTCTTTATCATTATAGGTCTACCTAACAAACATTAGGAAGGAGATTATCAGTATTTTGCAACTGCAAGCTATTTTACATAATTTGCAACATATATGATATAATATAGGTGAAGTGAAAACCAGGAAGAGTTTGTATCATCAAATTGTTGTTTTCTTTAAAGGTCACAAGTACTGTCAGATTTTCTAAAGCTGGCTTTCCAAAAATGTGATTTTTATGTTCATCATCCATCATGCATCAAAGCTGCACTCCTGTAAAGTCATTATGCCCTTTCCATGTGTTTCTTATCCCTCATACCTATAGATCTTTTTCAATCAATTGTCTCCCAAGGTATATTTTGTTTACTGTGGACCTGTTATAATATACAGGTGCAGACACTGAAAGTAGACTGTGGAATTGTATATGTGGAAGTGACTTAGCATGTTCACTGTTATGGATTTTTTTAGGGGTGAGGTGATGGGGGTGGGTGTGGGGTTGAAAAACTGAACACATGGGGTCACAAAATGTGAAGACCTGTTGCAAGGTGGGAGGTACAAATTCACAGGTTTTGTTGGGCGGGGCAAAAACCATGATAACTTATTCCAATATTCTGGGCTCCTGCTCCCTCTACTGGCCCTGCCCAACCGTCCCCCTTTCTCCAAATAATGGGAACTTCTCAAAGTGGGTACTCACTTTCTGGAGTTCGTGATGCATTTTTGCAAATTGCCAATTAATTTACATATGATTTTTTTTCTAATATGTTACTTGTATCATAGAATTGATATATGGCCCCAAATTAACAACTCTAGAGGGTCATATGAGACACCTACACAGGACCTATTTTGGTCGAAAGTTTGACCACAGACACTGGTTTCTCAGTGGCAATATGAGAGCCATGTCCATTTCAGACAAATTTTGAAAACTGTATTGAGTCAATTAAGGCATTCTCATATTTCAATTGTTGTGGTAACTTATAATTATGTATCATCCAAAATGGTATGGGGGTGCATAGGACTTAAAAGCAAAATGCTTAAATCTTATCAAAATGGCAAATAAATTTTACTTTCAAATAATCACTGATCCCTATTTTCACCGGTGTTGTAGTTTCTCGTTCCACCGCTAGGGTGATACTTGGTCAGGAAAAAACGGTAGGCATTATAGTGACCCTCACTCCTGCAATATGCAGATAAAATGAAGGCATGCCAGAATGGAAAAGGCCCAACAGACTTATGTGACGAACTTGATCAGATGGTTGAAAATTCCCAGGTTTAACTTGCACACAGTTCCACTAAGAATAGTCATAACACTGTAGTCACGTACCAGTACTTAATTTTTATTCTTCCAATTCAGATTCTCATTAATTGTGAAAAGAGAACAGAATGCTCACAAGGAAGTAACTAAATTTATTCAATAATAAATTATTGACAACAATCAGGGAGGTGTATGAGATACACCTCCCTGCAACAATGAACAGATTTTGAGGAGCTGGGGAAAACATAATTCTGAGGGATTGTTCGAATTCCTACAAATTTCAGGTTTTTTATGCACCAAATGAAAGCTACGAGTTCAAATTATTTATGAAGCACATCTACGTACAAGCAGAACTTGGTCACCCTCCCCCCACTCACTCACTGTGTGTGCAAACAAGCAGACTGAAATGTCCTCAGAATTCATGCATCCAACATATTTTTTTTTTTTTTTTTGGTTTTCCTGTACATATGTACAACATGTATTATGTTTTCTATTACAAATGCAGTGAAACACTTTTGCCCATTATATCATGACTTTTATTGTCAACAATGTACAGTATATACATTTAGCCACTGAGGAACTCCAAATAAAATAACTGCTCAAATTTGAAAAGTTCTTGATTAAATGTAACTTTATTGGTGCATTGAAGATCCTCTCTGCCAACAAAAAATAGTGTCATGTGGCAGGTCTCATCTTAAAACACAAGTATGCTTAACAGAGAAATAGAACGAAGTGTCTTGAAAGTGTTGCCTTTGAATCCATGCAGTCTCCTGAGAAAGGTAATCTTTACAGTGGGTGCAGTGCATAATCTAATCATACAATAATTTTTTACTTTTTCCACAACTGTTTGCTGGGTTCACATGCATGAAAATAACTTTTCGTTGTATTATTAGTTTTCACATGCAAAAATTTATATATTCCTGTACTGACGGTAACAGGCAAACAAAGTCCTTGACCTACAAGAAAATGACACCACACTTCTTTCTTTTTCTTTTTAACTACATCAAGATGCACCACAGAAATATATAGTGCCTAAGAATGCATCACGATCTTTTAATCTTGTTTGTAACATTCTTAAAAAAAATTCTTCCATCTTGGAATCTCAGTAAGCACCCATTATATGTTGGCAATAAATAATTCAATTCATGCAATTCACAGTTCACAAAGCTCCACATAATCATGATAATTATTAGTGTTTTCACCATAACTCACATAAACCTAAAAAAGAGGGTTATGATGATGGTCAAAAACGAGATTATAAAAAAGCCCTTAACCACACAGACTTGATTCCATTACCAACAGCTCATATGAAAAGTATTTGACCTAATAATTTGAAGAAAAAAAAATGTCTCCCTGCTATACCAATTTACATAGTGAACTTCACAAAAAGTCTAATTCTACATTGTATCTTGACCCTGTTCTGATGTTTACCCCATAAAATCTAAAGTTATCCTTATCCTTCATGTATAAAGTGACTCTGCATTTGACCCAAATCCCTTTGTCACAAATCAAAATGAGTTATTTGTAAGACTTAACTGAACATGCTTTATCATTCACTTCTAAATGTTCATTATGTTACAATTTAAGCCGTTTTGTGTTAATTTACAGAAATAAATTACATTTATAAAAAACTTGTTTAAATTCACCATAATCATGAAACCCAACTTTAAAAATACATTTGAAGTGAGTGATTTAATGCAAAATATTGGTTTGGTATACATGAACATGGATGTTGTATCTAAACAATGCACATGATTATGTTCTGAAATCCTTTTGTCTTAATTCATACAAACAAATTTTCACATTAAAAAAAGTTTCAGTTCACCATAATCATGATTTGAAACCCCAACTTTGAAAATACTGTTAAAGTGAATGATTTCACGCAAAATATTGGTTTTGTATACATGAACATGAATGCTGTATGTGAACAATGCATGTGATCAAGCTTTTTACTTTTTGTTCTGTAGGTGTGTCCACATTTCTTGCACAATTTGTGACCAAGTAATCTGGCTTGGTAACTGTGCACATTCCTTAATGATAGAAAAAATTATATAGTTTTTCATTGTATTTTTGGAACAATCATAGTATGCATAAGCACCTACTTCTGTCAATTTTGATAATCCAAAAATACAGACATACTGAGAAATAATCATTACTGGTACTTCATGTCACTGACACACTGTGCAAATGATACTGACATAATAACTGGAATTATCTTCGCTACAATATATAATATCAGAAACTGTTAAACTACATATATGTACGCCTCTGGGATCATAATGAAGGCTGTATCACACCAGTCTCTCAGTCTGATTATACTCTTAGTAAAATTAATATTAAACAGACTTTTATTTCATGTTCATGTGCAGTCACATCCCACAGTGGCATGGGCTTCTTAAAAATATGTAAACATGGTACATGTGATTATCATTGGGACATTTTCTCTTGTGCGCATACCTATACTCAGTTCACATTGCAAGAAAAAAATTGGCCAATGTTTTGAAAATGGTGTGAATATACATAAACATAGCATATCAATGCATCACCTCAAGTTCATGCTTGAAGCTTAGCAACATTGTTTAAGTCAAAATGTTCAAAACTTAAGTTACTTGGGTACTTTTACAGTCAATTCATAAAAAGTACTTAAATATGTCTGATGTTTGTTATAAAAGATGGTTGGGGGTGGGGGTGGGGGATGGAGGGGGTAGGGAGCAGCAGATAATGAGAGTAGGTACTCATATGGGAGATAATAGTCAGTGGAAGACAGTTTTTATACATCAGAGTAAACATCCATAAAGACTGACTGGCAAGAAAATAGTTATCAAATGATCTGTCAGCTAGACTATGTCAAAATAGAAAGCCATCACCTTTCCACAATTGTATGGAGAAAGTTATATGGCATATCAATAGTTTCTCTGCATTTATAAATCTATAGCTGGCCACACCAAACAATGATAGGAAAATATGTTGAAGTTTTGCATTGACAATGCTGGGATCATTAGCTGGGGATACAGTTGTGTATATAAAATATATTTTGTTAAATAGTCCATTACATAGGGTGCACGGATGGCTGAGCGGTAAGACGCTCGCCTTTCACCTCTGCGACCTGGGTTCGATTCTCGTCCTGGGCAGCATGTGGAAACAGTTCCAACCACTTTAACCGTGCACGGTGGTTTTCTCCGAGTTCTTCGGTTTCCTCCACTAGGCCAGGTAGGAAGTATACGCCAACATCTGTGCCATGGAGAGTGACTCGATAAGTCAATGCTTGACTTCTTTCACAATCCATGTAAAACAAATGTGTCTATACTTTTTTATATGCAAGACCAAATGTTTCATTTCAGATGTCTTCCAAGTTTAAAATATATTTCCTCATCCCTGTTAAACTATAAGCTACTTCAGTGGGATGATACGTGATCCAGACTTGTAAAGATATTAACTTATAATCTGAATTATTTTCAAATGAAAATTTACGTCAGAACAAAGATAACAAAATTAAGCCATGGTAATTCAGCATTTGTGCATGCGTTAGCCCAAATTTCAAAGTAACTCATCACTTGTATGTTTTTGGGTTTTTTTCCCCCTGCTGAATGGACAAAATTCCATGTATTGCCCACTCTATAGGAGTCCAAGACAAAAACACGAAACTTGCATGTAGTTTCTTTAGGAGACAATATTACTTCTTTTAACAATATGAAAGCACAGGTAAGGTACAATAGGAGCATTAATTAAGATTCCTATTAATTAATCATATCCAAATTGCATCAAAACATTAAATTACTTTTGTAGTAACATTAACTTAAATACACAGTTTGAAGTATGGTTAAACCTCATTGTAAATGCACTCAGATATCTCGCATACTGTATTCAATTAAACACACATTTTGAGGGACTTAAAAGTCAAATTCCGTTGCAATTTCACTCATTTATCCGACATATCCAGTTATCTGACAGAGTCTCCAATGAAGAGATGGAGTCATTATGATGAGGTTTTACCATACCAGTAGCTCCATGAGCATGTTTCCTTTTTTCAAAAACAAAAACAAAAGACAGAATCCGAAGTATAATACGAGATGAGGAAAGTCCTACCCCTCACAGGCAAAAATGCAGGGAAACACAGACCAAGATTTTGTCCACTCAACTTTCTTTTGTGGCATGTAGAAGTTAATACAGGATTGCATCATGAAGAGGGCAATCTATTTATTTCCCCAAGCTTGTGTTTGCCTTTGTACATGGCAAACACCATTACAATATACTTTAGCAAGCACAGACTCTAAGTGTCCCAATTTAGCAGATCTCCTGTTGTCCCTAGTTTTTAGTAAAGTATCCCAGTCTCCCTTTTTCTGAAAAAAATAATTTACTTTTCACAAACACTGATAAAAAAAATAGTGGTAGTAAGAATGAAATGTTTACAAACTCATTACCTGGTCACACAATAAGCCTGCTTGGTACGACGGTGCTGCAGTCTGTATCACACTTTAGTGGGCTTAATGACTTAGCCATTAAAGTAGTGCAGTCATTTAAGGTATGGGATCTCAGCAATATACTTCTCATGAATGTTTGATAATGACAGTTTTGCCTGCGATTGTCATCAAAATATCATCCAATGTGTGAACAGTTTTGCCTCAATAAGCTATTTAATCTTGGGCAACTTGTTACCATACTTTAATTGATATCCCTAATTTAATAGCAAAGAACTTTGTGATTTTATGACTATTTCAATGTTACTGTAAGTTAACTGCACTTTGTTAATCTATTCTGTGCTATGTACAGTGTAAATGTCTGTTTTAACATCTTTTATTAACTTAACCACTAAATGTATCTGAAAGGGCCAAAGACCACAGTAAATGACTAAATAAATTTCAAAATTTATTTCTGGGCATACACCCAGAACACCCTAGCATACATTGTAGCTTCATGCTCAAATCTGCACCTTTGGTGCTCACTCAATGATTCTCTGACTTTTCCACCTTTTGTGCAGGGCTATCTCTTAACTTTCTTCCATTGTGCGCTACAAGCCTCTGCGCCAGTTTATTTTCTGTGACATTACTCTTTTATATTCATAAAATCCTAGCAGATTGCTAGGTGCCCAAGGTGGCAGTATCCAAGTGCTCTTTGTTTAGTACGAGTAGAAATCTTGTGAAAACATTATTGAAAATGTTCTTTTGGGATGGCTAGGCCTCATATTCACTTCCATAGATAGAAAATATTCTTGAAAGCTGGGAAAACAATTTTGTTCTGCTTGTGACTGCATTAAATTTTGTCACAATTTCACACCATGTGGTTTGATTTTACCCCCCCCCCCACCACACCCAAAAAAATCCAAATTATAGTTACAACTTTACATTAATACTCTAATCTTTTACAGTAAGAATGACAACAGACAAACATGATCACTTAACTTTAAGTGCAAGTACCACCTAACACAGCACTTATGTTATAAAGATGCTTTAACACTGACAATGACCAGAATATGACTAAACAAAATGCCACTCACAGTTTTAACATTTCAAACTAACAGCTTTTTTTTCAAAAAAATACCCCTTTGACTCTTATAAAAATATTTCCATAAGAATTCAATTTTATAAATAGGACAATGGTGAAACCATGGACTGTTCACAAAATAGACTGAGACAGACAGAACATGAAAATAAAGTCTGGATGTAAACACCCAGTAATTCTTTGCTCATCATCATGTTAAGTGCATCTGTTTTCCCTGGGAACTTTACTTATCCAAATTCTTTCTTTCAAAGCCAGTCACTTGATATCTTTCAAAATCTTCCATCACATAAAGCTTCTCTTCGGAGCACTTTCAATGTCCAGTCCTGCAGACATCATTCTGGAGGTAAAGCAACCCTTGGCTGTTTTTCTGCCATTCCAAATTTGTACAAAATATAATGCTGGTCACTGGTGGACAGACTTTACTGTACAAAAATATTAATGAAACGTCTTTGCGTTGTTTGTGTGTAGATGGCACGATTCTTCAGTTGATGCAGGCAGAGAAACACTTTTTGACAGCATCCCTGAAAACAGAAAATTATTTTGCAATGTGAATACTGGGCAATTGTATGGAACGGCCTGATCGTTCTGAACACAAAGCCTAAATGTCAGACCGGTTTCGTCCTTAGCTGGACTCCTCAGTGACAAACTTCAGTGGTCAAGCTCAGATGAACTCAGCTATCGAACTGAGATAACTATATCTATAAGACAATTTATTTTGGTATTAGTATGAAAGTGATCTTCTTGTCTTGCACATTGTTCTTTGATGGTTATCTCTACTCTGCTTTGGATATCATTTGCACAATGATAGAGGCCTGAGGCAGTGCTACTGCCAAACATTATGACCTATACAATGCATTGGTACACTAATGTCTTTTAAAGAAACAAGTATTTCATGGACATTCTACAGTCTATAATGTAAATATATACATGAAATTGCTATCCTTGCCATTCTTTTATGTGAAATGATTTCTCCTATTTCCATCATATTGGCTCATAAGACCTTAACACAGTGTATACCAATAACAAAACTGCCTGCATGTACATTCTCATCTGGAACATGTGTATTACACATTCAAATTACTTCTCAGAAGAGCTTTCATTCAAGTCCCAATCGGGGTAAGTCATGATTGGTATTGTGTTACAAGAAGCTGACACATGACTCACCAGGAAATGTGAAGACATCCACATGTTAGGATTTACCAATAGTTCAAGGAATAGGGGACTCATTAAAATTAAAATCTTATCAAATGGACTGGGGATAGACCTCTACCATGTCTGCTTAATTGTGATACTAAATGATGCTTCATAGATACCAGCAAAAGTTACCAGTAGTGGCACCTACAGGTGACAGGCCTCATTATTGTCAAACTGATACCTTATTCCATACCAGTCAGTGAATTTCATAAATTTGACCTTGATTATGTCAATGATTCCATATTCAACTTCCCTGTAAAAAGGAACTACCATTTAAGTAGCAACATGCCTGGTGTCAAGGTATGGCAGCTGCAGCATGACTCACTGGGTACTGCAAAAAACACTGACAAGGACCTAATCTACAATGGTAGTAAGCAATGAGTTAAAATTACTGGCAGCCTACTCCAATACAACATAACTTACCTTGCAAAAGGGATGTATGAAATGGAATACCAGGTCATTGCCAAAAACTGACAGACACAGAACAGAATGGCCAGTCCTGGAATTCGCCACTGCAAAACAACATGCAAGTATATAACAAACATACATACATACATACATACATACATACATACATACATACATACATATATATATATATATATATATATATATATCACATACATGTATTATATAAGTTCTGCTATGCAGAATATTCAGATGTAATTAGAAATCCACAGCAAGGACAAGTGCTCATAAATTACAAATAGAGTTGAGCAGGCATAATGGTACACTAGTTGAGAACAGATTGTGTCAACACTGTGATATGGGGCAGATTGATGATGAGTACCATTTTATTTTTGAATGTAACAAACATGTAGTATCTAGGCAAGAACTACTATTACAATGTCAGAATGAATCAACTTTGCTTAACTAAATGAACTGAGAACAGAAGGTATTCTACATGTTTAACTCAAGCCAGAAATTATTAAAAGTGGTGGGGAGCTATGTGTGGACTGGCTTTCAGGAAAGTTCACAATAAATTATTGGTGGCATGCAAAGGTAATTTACATATATGTACATATTTCTGTAAATTGTTCCTTGTATTGTACTGTGTTGAGCATTATAGTTATAGGTAGTTTCGACTTGTGCCTATAGATGTCGCCATGGAATTTTCTATGTAACTGTTGGCCCCTAGAGGTCGGAAATGGTTAAATAAAGAACTTTGAACTTTGCATTATGGGTCTGTGACCTTCAAAGTGAGTTTAACCAAAAATTAATAAATTAAAGAAATAATGTCAAGGTACATTGGCGGTAAATGTTTGGTTTGATGTAGCCTATAAATCATGAGATATTTTGCTTGCAATGATTCTGCTTCAAATGCTGAAAACTGTACAGTGCCCCAAACTTTGCTTGCAGAAGTATAATTAGATTAGAAAAACTCCACTTTATATTAGCTAACAACCTTTCTTGTCACTAATTAAATTGCAGACCTATTTATTTTACATGGATAATGAAAGCAGTCAAATATTGAGTTAATGAATCTCTCTCCATGGATCATATGTACATGTAGCCATGTATTCCCTGCCTGTTTTATGTCATGGCAGAAACCAAAGGACTCAAGACCATGCACACTATGTGTTGTATATACCATCCCCATTAATTCCCCAGGCCAAGTCTTCAGTCCAGGTTAGAGAAGTAAAAGGTGAGCACACTGCTACTCAGCCAACCATGCACTAACCTAAGACTTGTGGCATGTTACATAAAGTGTCCTGCTTTGTAACTAGTACCATACAATAGCGAAGCATGGTGGCTGAACACAAGTGAACACCCATTATTAATCAATCATTGGTCAGTTCTGTAACCAATCATCTAGCCCAAAAATAATCACCAATTCCCAACATGACATTCTGTTACACACTTTAACAATTGCCCTTTTTTTTTGTTTGTTTTGTTTTGTTTTGTTTTCTGATACATCCAACGCTACTAGGACCTTCAAATCTTCAATAAAGAAACAGTTTTAGCCTAGCAACATGAAGCATGACTGAAGGCATGTAGGACTCTTTTTTTTTTTATGTTTAACAGGAGATTGACATTTAGTGCAGTGCACACACAGTGACAGGAAACTTACCCATAGTGCTGCACACAATGTCAGAGCCATGCAGATCTGAAATCAAATTAATACTTGTGTCAAAGCACTCACAGAGTAATGGAAAGTGTATTTGATAATATCATGATCTTTGTGATAACTATAGACTAGTGCAATTTACAAGACACTTTTACAGGATAATGTGTGTGCCTTTATCAATGAATGCACACAAACTGCTCATCAATGGCAAAAGATACATGTACATGTAGTTCTACAGACAAGGTCTGGGTCCTGTCTGAGACATTCATTTTAACCCTTCAAAGGATAGATCAGACCTACATAAAATTTATGCCAGTATTACCCACTGAGTTGCCAAGGAGGATTTAAATACCATTACAAAATTGCAAATAACATATGTATTATTACAAAATTAGGTCGAGTCTCAGCATGCATATCAGTACCACTGCAAAATTAGGCCAAGTCTGTGCATGCAGACTGTTCTGAATGACAACTCTGCCACAGGAACACCAGATGATGGTTCTTACCAATGGAGTACACATTTTAAGTGCCCATCTCAAGAGATAAAAAAACACAGGTCCTGAGCATTTGGCCACAAATTGGCAATATTTACTCAATTATCACAAACTTGATTAATTCTTTTGAAATATTAACTCAGAGTTGACAACAAAATAGAAATTGATTTTTTTGAGACTTTCATAGGGAGGAGAAGGTGTCAGCATGGGGTCTGTTTTACATTTCTGGTACAGGTTGTACATTGTTTAGGTACTTGTTAGGAATTCTCCAGGTTTATACAGGTGTCTAGCTGTTACTGTTCATTTTATAATCACTGGGACTGAATATACAGCCCCGGTTTGTTTCTACTTCATTCGGGGTCAGCCAAAATTATCAACATTTTCAAAAGTGTACACAGAGTACTCTTTTTTTGTAATCCCTTCCCTCCCCCTAAACAGTACTAAATAAATGTTGATTTTTGGCTAAATATTGATCAACATGTTCAAAATTAACTAAAAACATACATTGATCTTGACCCCCTCCCCCCTGCATACTCTATGTACTAATGTGAAAATGTTCCATGTGACCCATCTACACTGGCAGGTGGTTGACTAAGGTCAGCTATCCAGCTAGAAAGGGTGCTTACTACTGTTCAGGGGTTAGTCACATTATTCTTATCTGAACTTGTTCTATACAAATTCAGTAATTAGGTTTGGTTTGATAGTCATTCTTTATTCATATTGAAGGCTCTGCATTTATAAGCAAAACTTCACTTGTTTAGCTACTTCATCATTTGTCACGTTCATATTTATTCATTATTATGTGGGTTGTCTTTGCTGAATATTTAGCTTAGACAGGGAGATGCTACTCGGAGAGACATATATGGGTCCAGGCTCCGAAACATGTTCTGAGTAGTTACCGGCTGAAGACCCTTTAATATATTTGGGCTAATGCAGCTTAGGTCAAAATGTCTTCAACAGAAGAATGTGAGCAATGTGTACAATAGTACTTCAATATTTATATAGGTTACTAATAGACAGGGACGCGTTAGCATATGGAGTGTCTAGAGTTTGGACTGCGGAATAGGGAAACAACAAGCAGGAAGTGGTACTGGACATAGACTCTTGTATAATTAACCCCCCCCCCCAAAAAAAAACAACAAAAAACAAAAACAAAAAACCCCCCAAAAAATGAAAATATGTATTTGTTCAACAATAAAATGTTCTGTAATATAGGGACCGAAAAAATCCTTTTGAAAACATTTTATTTTACAAGTTAATAACTAAAAAATAAAACATATGATAGGAGTCTTTACTACTCTTTTACTTTGATTTTTAATTGTTAGAGTGATTACATCACATTACTTATCAAGTCTCTTAAAATTCAATTGATATCTATCTGTCTGTCTGTCTGTCTGTCTGTCTGTCTGTCTGTCTATCTATCTATCTATCTATCTATCTATCTATCTATCTATCTATCTATCTATCTATCTCTATCAATCAATCAATCAATCAATCAATCAATCAATCAATCACTAGAACACAATGAAACAGTGTGCACCACATCCAACACCTACCAGGACAACAATGGTTGCTATTAATCTTGTTTCAGCAAACATTCTTTTAAGTTGATTTACAGGACCCATTAGAAAGAATGTGCTGAAAAGAAAAAAAAAGAAATGTGAATGCAGCAATAAATATGATAAAAGAAAGAAAAACACACACACACACACACATAATATTAGGCACACTTATATCAACAAAGCAACTTTACTTCAAGCCTCAATACCTTTTATCATGTTTATTATATTGACATATTCCTGTCACAAGACTGCCAAGCCATACAAATAAATAGTGAGTTCCTCTTGTAAATTTTGAACAAAATTGGTGAGGACAGGCATCTTTTAATTTATATTTTTACTATCTCCTGTTACAAAAGTGTCGTAAGGCCTACATTACATGTAAAAAGCAAAAATTACACACACTAAAAGAGACCAAGTGTTGCATAGTGCTCAATACATAGTCCCCCACCTGAGAATAGATTAGAAAATTCCACATATTCACTGTATAAGTTATTACTATGAGAATATGGGAGGGTGGATGGTTAAGCTACAGAAAATATGGCCTGCACAAGCTACAACTTTATGGAAGTCAATGTCAAGGCACAATGTGTCAATTTTGGGGCACAACACACACCTATCTACAGAAGTATTTACACACCAAATTTGGTAGCTGTGTCATGACACATCCATGTCCTATGGAGTGTAGACCTACACAACCCAATGAGGCATTCATAAGTAGCGGTGGTCATGTGCTGCCCCCTATCTTGCAACAAGGAACTTGGCAGGAAGGAGGACAGAGTCATGTATTTTGCACGGCCAAGCATGTTTTTGCAATAAAAGTAGCCATCTGAGAAAGCAAAAGCCTCAGAAAAGTCCTTCACGTGGCTCAAAACACAAAAACTTGCTTAAAATATTCAGAATTACTCACTAGTTTGGCAGAAAAAGTGTAATTTTCAGATCTTCCAGTGACAAAATCACTGCAAGTACCCTCTTCATGGTGGAGGCATACATGTGGTTCTGTTGCCTCCTGACATATACAGGTCCACAGTGACATATGAATTCCTCCTATTGGGCAGTTGTAGGTATTAATGGTGTGGGAGATATTGCCCAGACAACCTAAAACTTTATGGGGTCACAGGTCAAGGTCACAGTGACTGATTGTCGGGCGTGACACATCCATATCCTTTGAAGCTATTAGATAACAAAATTGACTTCTCCAAAACTGTCTCTTTGACTTTTCTGAAATTTGGTGGAAACATGGCTTGTGGGAGGTCAAACCAAGTTGTTCACTAGGTGATACTCTGCATCTCAAATTTTTAATAATTTTTCTATTTGGGTCCCTGTCAGTTAATGCATACATTCCAATTGATGTATAATGCATTTCAATAGGGATTGTAATGGTAAGTCATAGTTTTGACTTCCCACTTGATGGGAATATACCTTGCATGGGTGGTGAGTCTTTACCAACTTTGTTCAAATGACCATGCTTTAGTGATTTTGGGAATTTTTAAGAACTTTTTCGTTCATTTTTTTGGCAAAATCTTAAAAAAATCTCCAGTCTGTGCATGTATAGGGTATAGAACCATATCTTTTATATGGATTGCGAAACAGGCCAAGCGTATTTTAATCACTCTCCATGGCACAGATGGTGGAGTATACGTTCCTACCCACTTGTTTGGTGGAGGAAACTGAAAGACTCAGAGAAAACCACCGTGCACAGTCAGATTGGTAGGAACTCTTTCCACTTGGTTCCCCGGCTGTGAATCGAACCCAGGCCACAGAGGTGAAAGGCGAACGTGTTGCAGCTCCGCCAACTGTGCACCATGCATGTAAGGTCAGATGAGCACAGTACTGTCACAGTCCTCTTGTTTCTTTCAGCAGAAATAAAAGGGGTTGAGATAGGGCTATAAAACTGATGCAGGTGGCAGATGAGAGACTTACTATTATTATTTTGGGGGGGAGGTGGGGAGCCTTATTTTAAAAAATATTCCTGTTCAACTAGAAAATCTTACCTTGCTAATGCTGTCAGATTTCCTGCTGTGTAGAAAATTGCAAACATTGTCAACCCATTGGACAAAAATAAGAAAAATGTACCCTGGAAGAAAGTAAGAAGAAAATGTCTGCGAATTTACATTCATCATACACTGAGCATGGAGATCAGGTACATCTATCATGATCAGTATTACAACACCCAAAGCACTCGCTCGCTCTCTCCCTTTCTCTCTCTCTAACTCTAAGAAAACACAAATACATTAAACATCCTGTTGCAACAACATTCCAAATAAAACTATTTTCACTTGTCAATGATTACTGATGATAGGTTGTAATATTTGTTGATGGGCTTGCAAGTCAATCTGCCATTGCACTTGTTCAAATTTTAACA
The DNA here is from genome assembly GCA_964020975.1 of Hermodice carunculata. NCBI lineage: Eukaryota > Metazoa > Annelida > Polychaeta > Eunicida > Amphinomidae > Hermodice > Hermodice carunculata. Next base: position 69,682,810 of record OZ026614.1, on the reverse strand, counting down.
ATATCAAAAGTTGTCTGCTAAACAGCTTTTCCTGTTCCCATGGAGTGTGGCATGAGCAGCATAGATCAAGAGTCACTTGCATCCTGTTTGCAAGTTGTTCAGGAAGCAATGTACAAAAGAGCAGGCTCAATACAAGCCAGCTCTTAGTAGCCAAGTGAACTTTTTTCCATATTTTTACACTGCTACAGGTGGTAGTTAACTGTGTCAAATTTGAGCTTCAATATCACAATTCCATTTCAGTACTTACCAACATTGACAGAACTATTCCAAGTATAAAACAGATGATGAAGCCTTTAATTCTTGTTGACCAACTTAGGGAGCAAGAATCTGATATCTGAAAGAAAGTAAAAAAAGGAATTTTGTCACTTTATCAGACATGTAATATGCAAACATGGCATATCAAACCTTCTTTCTGTACAACATACATGTATTGCAATTCACCATTTTTTACAAGTATAATGGCAACAGCTGGCAGTTCAACTGTAAATGCACAGGTTTGTCACAGTAAGAACTATTTTCTGAAACATAAGACTTTCTGCAACCTTGCTGATGTGTCAACTATCTGTTATTCCATAAAATCTCCAAATTCTAATTGTGTATATATATGTAGGCCTATAGTTATGAGAAATTACAATGGAATTACATTGTAAATATTAACATGTAAAGTGATAGTGAGTGGATCATCCCAGTTGCAGACAAGAGCAAGCTGTCTAACCTGCAGCCCACGGGATACATCTTCTGGGTCAACAACCTCATGTTATTTCTCATTTGATTGATGATAAAACATGTCAGCAGTTGTGCAGACATTAATTCATATGGAAGACATCTACCCTACATGTATTTGTATAAAGGAGGGAGTGTGTGTTTTGTTGTTTTTTGTTTGTTTGTTTTTTTTATTTTTATTTTTTTTGGGGGGGGGGGCAAAACAATCACACTATCAACACATACAGTATGCAGTGCTATATTGACAAGAGGCACAGACTTTTGGTGTTTGTCTGTTTTCGGACAGTTCTTATATTGCTCAAATGTACCTTTTTCAACACGATTTTGAGCATACAGTTGTAATCCCTTTGTTCATACAACATTTGATTAATCATCACGATGCAATACTAGTCATTTGTTAAGGTAATGTCTAGCCAATTTTGGATAAATTTGTTCTTTTTGAGATTTTGACACACTTTGGTACATATATATATATATATTGTCTATCAGTTGTCCAAAAGAAACCAAGGAAGTGCTGTAAATGCTAAATAGGTAGTCAATGGACTGTGGTTCAATTTGGTAGTTATGGTCCCTATACAATCTGAAGAAACCAAGGAAATGCTTTTATTGCTAACATGCTAGTCAATGGACCACGTTAATCTTCAAATCTTGATTGTGGACAATAGGTATATACACCAAAATGTCCAGTTCATGTGGATATTTCTCGAAAACTAATTACCTGATTTTGATTAAAAAAACTCATTTACTCTATGAAATCTTTAGAGCCAAAATATATCAGGGATTTTCTAAGAAATGAACAGTTCTTTTTTAATAGTATGTAAAAAACGAAGAGTCCACCAACTTTATCAATTTTGACAAAATCAGCCATTTTGAGATTTTTGCATCATTACTGTAAATCACTTTTTTTAAAGAAATATCCCAAATTTCACAAAAACATATTTTTGCACAAAAGGCTTATGTTTATACAATAAGTCTTTGAAAGTGAAAGTTCATCTTTAGTACAGACAGATTCTGCAAAGCCTTGTGGTGAATTAAACATGCTAAATGTGTGGGTTTGTTGTGTAAAATGCATATTTCTGTGATATTTGGTCCAGAATTGAAGTCACTTTGCCAGGTTGGACATTACCATACTTTATTCATTTTATGAGGATTAGATGAACAGCCAGAGACCAATATAAATCCTTCCCCCTAATACTGAGGGGCAAGAACAGAGTGTTCTTGTACCCTTCCTGTAGAAGGTCACTTCAGTGATGAGGGCCATCCTTGTGTTCTGTATTCCTATTACTTTCCATTATAATTTGAAACTACAAGCTTGAAAAATGCTGTCTGTACCAAAGTTCATATGGTTAATCTAGGTGTATAAGTGAAATGTTCACAAATTGGCTGCAAAAGTAGTGACTGTGTGCATTGGCTGTATGTACAAACATCAAATTTCTCATGGTGTGACAAAGTATGTCAGGGGTACAAATTTGCTTTTTTTGCAAGTTGCCCAATGGCAACCAGGATATTTTTTCAAGTTGCCCCCAAACCTCAGAAGTCACGCATTTTCTTCAATGTAAACAATTTATCAAATAATTGTATACTGAGTAACACAGCACTTGGTAATCTCACAATGAGCAGTGTTCCTGTGCATTTGATTACCTTACTGCATTGGAAAAATGTTGATTGTTGACATAATGAGATTGTATGCACCCAAGTCAAAAAAAAAAAAAAAAAAGGTTAAAAATAAAATAGTGTATGAACTACTGGCTAATTACTGTGGAATATGGTATTAAATCATTGCATGCAGACCCAACAACTTAACAAGTTTCAAAATTTCTATTTTCAATTAACAAAGAGGAACTTGAGATTTTCATATTTGAACATTTATTGCATTATGAAATGACTTTTAAATCTACTATAGATCATAATAATATCAAATCTAGATGTGTATTTAACACACAAGGTTTTTTTGTGTTACTTCATCTTAAAAAGTAAACATCCTTTTGAGATCTTCAAGAATTTTGTGTGTTCTGTTGTATATTCAGCTGACTAAACAGATAATAGTTGATTGTGACCTCTCCTATTAGTCATTTAAGTTGATAAAATGTATTCTGCATGTACTTGGGTAATTCTTATGTGAAATGTATATAAATGCCACCAGATTATTTGTGATTCCTGTTCTGGCTCATTTTGTATGATAAAACACCACACTGATTAAGCTGAAAATAAAAAGTTGCCCAATTGGGCAACCAGCGAATCACCTAAAGTTGCCCCAACAAATTTTAAATTAACAGGGGCAACCAGACAACCCCTTAATTTCGAATCTTGATGTTGCTGCTATGGTCAAATATATTTTGCAACCTCAGGTTTAAATTTAGCCATTTTGTTGAAAGTTGCTTTCACATGAGTCTAGTGGGAATACATACCTCTTGACTGCAAGACTGTGTATTGGGTTGTGCATTCAGCTGACTAAGCATACAATTACCCTGTTGCCTCATTACATCACAGCGTGTTTACCGCAATGCATCTTGGGGGATTGTCGGGGACAAACTCCGCCTGCAGTTCGGACTCAGAATGGAGTACCGGTAGTACGTTAGGTGCAGTGTTGACTCTTGCCGGTGTGATACATGTATGTTCGAGTTCCCATCAGAGAAAGTTTGAAAATGCTGAATATTAACTGTTGAGTGCCGAAGTGTACAAGTTCTAAGAGGAAGTCACCTGGACTAGCTTTTACCAGTTGCTGTCCGACAAGACAGAGTGGAAAACCTGGATCAAACTGATCAGGAACGAAAACCTCAAGATTGAATTGAAGTGGACCAGTGTGTGTTCTTTACACTTTAGAGGGAGACAGAAAACATACATGAACAGGACCTCATACATATTTCCATGTACTGGCGATGCTGTTTTCATCTAATATTACGAGGACATCAGCCATACTGTAACCACAACTGTGTTATACCATATGCGATGCTTTGACCTTGTCCCCGGCGATCCCCCAAGATGCACTGCAGTAAACATGCTGTGATGTAATAAGTTTTCAAGGTAACTGTCTTTCCCATAGTGACCTTTCCTTTTTACCTCGGTATTAACAGATCATGCTGGTTCTCCTGATCTCAAAATCTTTGATGCAATGTGGAATCAAAAGGTTAATAATAACAACTCTAATTCTATATTCCCATTATCTTCAATAATGATTTGAAACTAAATACTTAAAGACTGCCACCAGTACTAAATTTCTAGGTGTATAACTGAAAGGTTGATTCTACAGATGTTCATAAATTGTGGCAAAGTAATGGATCTATCAAGTGTGTTTATGTAGAAACACAATTTTTTTCACGGTGAGACACAGTATGCTGCTGCTATGTTCAAATAAATTTTGTTCCTTCAGCTGCAGAAACGTTGCCATTTTGTTGAAGGCTGATTTCATGTTTAACTTGTAACCTAAAGTAGCCCACCAGACTTTATTGTGTATTCAACTGCATACATGTACAAGTGCTTTTCCCTTAATGAGTCCTCCTATTACATGTACCTTGTGTTAACATATTATACAGGTTCCTGAGGTTCTCAAAATATATGGAAGTATGTGCAGCCAAAGGGTTGGTGAAAACAATAATGATATTGTGTTTTGCACGGAAGTTATTTTTGTCATGTTCACAGACTGCCATAAAGAGCAATATTGACTGGATGGCTTTCGATACTCCTTAAAAAAAAAAGATATATATATATATACAGGTATACTGCAAACTTAATTTTTCCACATATAGGTAACTTTAAACACAAATATTCACATGTTTAAAGATAAACCTCTGATTGTTCTTTCGCTATCAGTTTTGCTACTGTGATGCCATTCTGTTTTCATTCTGCAATGGTGGGTGTAAGGACCACATTGCACATATGGATAAAGTATTCACCACATATGCAGTTCAGTGAACAAGCTTTTGACCACCCAGACATGGTGAAAAAAAAAAAAACCTCAGTGACTTCTGAACAGCAGTTGACCTCTTCTCAGGGCGGGTATTTCAGAATCACTTGAGAGTGACAGGCATGTACTGTATGTTCCCAGCTTCAGATCACCAGTTACATGCATACGAAAAATAACCGTGCACACAAAGTTTGTTATGGGAAATTTTATGCAACAAAAGGGTGACATTGTTAGTCCACTGCATCTCCCCAAACAACCCCAGTGCAAGTCCAACATTTACTGGGCCATGTGATTAGGGACAGTAGTCTGATCAATTGTCCTCTTTCCCTTCCCCCAGTTGCCAATTAGTGTTATAAAAATTCTTACAGGCAAATACATGCAAAAGAAACTACACTGTTGTCTCTTTGATTAGATCAAGGACCCTCTATAGAGGAGAAGTGACCCCAGCCTAAAAGTGACCCCCATCACTTCTAGGCTAGCCTAGAAGTGACCCTGGGTCACTTTGAGGCTAGCCTAAAAAGGATCCCCCCAGCCTAAAGTGATCCCCAACATTTTTACAATAATGTTGTGATTCTGTGAAATTCTTTAGCATAGAAGTTTAACAGTTTAAATCTAGTCTTCGAGCAAAGTTTTTCCTGCATCAAAGGAACAATATTTTAATCAATGTATTTCCCTGTGGCAGCTCTGCTAATATGCATTTTTAAAATCACTCAAACATGGTTTCAGGAAAATTAATAACAGATATGAAGTCTTTCCTGTTCTATTTATTCCTTTCTTCTAAATTTGTAATGGTAAAAATGATAAATTAATGGCAAAATAAATAAAGGACATTAGGGTCACATCTAGGCTAGCCTAAATGTACCCCCCCAAAAAAAAAATATTTAAATATGCTTTCTTTATTGAAAAGAACGTTTAATATTGAAATTCAACTGAAATTGTTGGAATATTATATAGTTTTCAGTATAAACTATCAGCTGTTTCGTAAATTTCCCAAACTTTTAAACTAGAAAACAAAGGTATACTTATGAGCCTTAATGACTGATCATTTCTAAGCCAGCCTGAAAGTTGCAATCCCCTCCCACCAGCACTGAAAAACACATGCTTACCTTCTTGAAAACATAGCCAGAGTAATAGGAACTTTAATTGGTATGTTCAATCACATTTTAAAAAGGTCATTCTGAGTCAAGTTCAAAACTACTATAATGATAATTTATAGGCAAGGGTCAAAACTAGGTTACCCTTAACCAGTAAAGTGCTGATTATGACTAAATTCAGGCTCATCTGAATCATTGTACTGATTCACGATTCAAATTCCTAATGAAAAGACTTTTCATTCAAGTGCCATCAAGACTAGGTTCAAAGTTAGAAATTTCAGCAAAATTTAGGACCCAGGTCAACAATTTTCCTCATGGGGCACTTTCCATGCTTGCGTGGAAAGTGTCCCAAGGAAAGCTGTTGACTCAGTCTCAAATTCAGCGGGTTAAAGTGCATGTCACCCCTCCATTAAGATAAACGTGTACTCCACTGGAAAATGTTTTGTTGTGGTTTTACATGTACTGGCATTGATCTGTTCTGTCAGGTACTGTATACATTTATCTGTTCTTTCTGTATTCTGATTATACAGAGTAGACAGCCCTTTGAAATGACAAATCATATGAATAAGTGAAAAAAGATCACTTTTAGGTTAGCCTGAATGTTACCCCTATTGACTCAATGATTTATTGGATATTTGTGAAGTTTAACATTTGAAATTCATAGTGCATATATACAATTGAATCTTGAGACATGTATGGTCAGTATGTTTTAGATGAAATTTTATGCCGCTATGATGAAATGGGTCTAATAAACTTATGATTGTCTCCTGCAAATTAAAGAACCAAATGAAAATTGTATTATCGCTGTTGTCATAGTTATTCCAAGTTATTGAGCACACTAAGTTCCATTTATTACTCTTACATGTATACTGAAGATTTTTCATCTGAATCACAATATTATGGTAAAATGTGTTGGGGGTCACTTTTGGACTGGGTGGGTCCCTTTTAGGCTAGCCTGAAAGTTACCCGGGATCACTTCTCGGCTAGCCTAGAAGTGATGGGGGTCACATCTAGGCAGGGTCCCTTCCAGGCTGCTACACCGGCACTCAATAAGGAAGTGTGATTTTGACTGTCAAGTTGATAAGTATCGTTTTCATTGGTTCCGAGTCTGTTATTTTTAACTGAAGCCGAATATTGAATTCTTCCCTATCATGTTCTTTCTTTCTTTTTTCTTTCTTTCTTTCCGTCCTTCCTTTTTCGTTTCTTTCCTTTGTTCACTCATTCCTTATTTTATTTATTTATTATCATTTATTTTTTCAGGTATAGTGGAACTTCCCTGCCTCCCCAATCAACAAGAGCTAAATTCTGGAGAACTCAGGTTGCATCCCATTTTTTATTTTTAATGTAGACCAGGGATACATCTACACACTTCAAATTTGCAGCCAAATTGGAAAATAAAAGAGAAATCACTGCAGAATTCAATCTGACTCTTATATACTTCATGGTAAAATAGATTAGTCACTTACAAATTTCTTTAGCCAAGTGAATGAAACATTAGCATTTGGCTAATGGCACCAGCTGTCCCTCCCAGTAGACCTCAAATATACTTGTCTTTTTAGATGAGTAAATGTTCCAGTCATATATACATATATATATAACCTTACTTGGAAAGAGTTGCTTCAAAATCATAGTAGTATAGACCTGATAAAACTATCAGGACTATTTCCAAGTATATGTACATCTATATTACATGTAAAGACACGTGTCTTTTTCAAATATCATTATTTTCCAGGGCAACTGTATCTGAAGAGCCAGGAATGTGTTGTAACCCTCAGTGTGCTGATATGTCAGTTGTCATGGTGACTGACATGACAAAACAGATGTGTCTTGTCATTCATCTGTCATATTATTCAATTAAAATTTCAGTGCAAAACGTTCAAACAATTGTTTATAAAATTACAAAACATTTAATGATAAACAGTGACATCCAAAATGCTGCCATAAATTTTAGTCAACAAGGCCAGCTTGGCAGAAATGAAAGTAAATCTTGATATCAACCTTCATTGTCTAAATGACAAAACAAACAGGACTGATGATTTTTGTATGATCTTTTCAGGCCTCTAGTTTATACATTGTCTATTTGATCAATAGTTCTTTTTAAACCAAGCAATACACTTTTGCAACATATTGAAAGTGGAACTACTAACAACACTTGACTGGAACATGTGGAATGTTTGTGTTAGCTTTCACCAGGATATGTACTGAAAAAAATCCTTGTTTCATTGACTGTTGGTTTAGCCACAGATCTTCCTAACCCTACATGTTATTGTCTGGATATTTTGTTTAGATTTAGTCCACAGTCTGATTCTCCTACTGGTAATGAACTGTCAGTGAATATATCATTTTCAGCCTCTTTTGCATGGTGCATGTGTCATCTACCCACCATTTTTGAAGCTTGTTATATCCCCTGTGGATGCAACACATTTAAAATCCCAAAAATGATGGAACAACCAATCTGACCTATGATTTAAATTTTGGTCACATTAACAGATGCCAAATTAAGTAAGAAGGCAATCAGAGATTACTGGATCTATGCTTCCCTCTCCTCATTTATAACCTTGTTAATCACAGGTCTTAATATTGGACTCACTGTAGTCAATAGAAATAGGCCATCAACATGACGCAGAAAATTGACAAGGTGACCTACTTTTATGCATAACACACTCTTGTGTCCAGATACACGTGTGCAAAGTGTCATCATTCTAAGTCAAAGGACACCAGAATTACAGCCTGGGCATAAAGTGTAATGTAGTTTAACATTAATGTATCACTGTGACCCAGATACTTGACCTAGTGACCTACTTTTGTTACATGACACATCTCTAGGTCAACATATATGTGTGTGTGAAGTTTCATGAAACTAAGTTACACAGTAAAGGTTTTATAGCCCAGACATGTTTTATAAGGATATGTCACTGTGACCCAGATACTTAACCTAGTGACCTAATTTTGGTACATAACACATTCTTATGTGTAGATGCATCTGTGTGTAAAGTTTCATGAAACTAAGTTTCATTAATCTAAGTTGAAGGACAATTGAATTATAGCCTGGACACGAACAGGGGAGACCCAGATGCTTGACCTAGTGAGCTACTTTTCTTTCATGACAAACCTTTGTTCAAGGTATATGTGTGCGTTAAGTTTCATGAAACTAAGTTAAATAGTAAAGGAATGATAATTCAGACACAATTTTACAAGGATATGTCACTGTACTGAGATACTTGACCCTGTGACTTAGTTTTGGTTCATGACACACACTTATGTGTAGATGCACCTGTGTGTTAAGTTTCATTAATCTAATTTCAAGGACAACAGAATTACAGCCCCGACATGAAGTGTAATGTAGTTTTACATGATTGTATCACCTTGACCCAGATACTTGAACTAGTGACCTATTTTGTTTCATGACACACCTTTAGGTCAACATATATGTGTGTTTGTGAGGTTTCATGAAACTAAGTTAAATAGTAAAAGAATTCTAGCCCTGACATGATTTTACAAGGGTACATGTATGTCACTGTGACCTAGATACTTGACCTACTGATCTACTTTTGGTACAGGACACACCCTTATGTGTAGATGCATCTGTGTAAAGTTTCATCGATCTTAGCTATATAGTAAGGGAATAATAACCAGGATATGATTTTACAAAAATATATCACTGTAACCAAGGTATTTAACCTAGTAACTTACTTTTGGTTCACACCACACCCTTATGTCCAGATGCACCTGTGTGTAAAGTTTCATTAATCTAACTTGAAGGACAACAGAATTACAGCCTGGACATAAAATGTAATGTAGTTTTACATGATTGTGTCACCGTGACCCAGATACTTGAGCTAGTGATCTACTTTTGTTTCATGACACACCTCTTGGTCAACCTATATGTGTGTGTGTGTCTGAAGTTTCATGAAACTAAGTTAAATAGTGAAAGGATTATAGCCCAGACATGATTTTATAAGGACACTACTGACCTACTTTTGGTACATGACACACTGTTATATGTAGAAGCATCTGTGTGTAAAGTTTCATTGATCTAAGGTACATAGTACAGGAATTCTAGTCAGGATATGATTTTACCAGAATATATCACCGTGACCCAGATACTTAACCTAGTGACCTACTTTTGATTCATGGCACACCTTTATATCCAGATGCACCTGTGAGTAAAGTTTCATTACTGTAAGTTGAAGGACAACAAATTATAGCCCAAACACAAAAAGTGGAGGAAAACATGGACATGTGGATGCACGGAAAAAGCGATTACTGTACTCTATGTCCCTCCTCCGGTAGGAGCTGGGGGTGGGGGTGGGGGATCATTAAATTGGTTCAGTATATTTTTCTGTGTATTCAATAGCCTTTATATACATGAACTATTTAATACAAAGAGAAACTAAACAAACCTAATTCTGTAAGCCCATGTACCGTTTGAACACTGTGTGATAAAACAACATAACATCAAACTGCCTTGACATCTTTTCATCAATCTCACATAATCTCATTAGGATGGTCACTGAACTCAGACTCATGACTCAGAATCATTTTATTTGACATAAATACACAATGAAATTTATGTGAAGGAGTAGGACAACACAGTGGTCTTAATATGAGGTTGGTCCAAGAACCTGCTGGATCTACAAGAGATGCAAGGCCTACTGTCAAGGGTCTGGTCAAATATGGGTTTAAAAAAATGAAGTTTAACTAGTACATATATGATATCTGTTCAGAGAAATGACTAGATAATGTAGACCATGGCTAAGACACAAAGCACAAGACCAGTTCAAGTACTGTGCATGTATATAAAATAAAAGAGGTACAAATATGGCACATAAATCTAACTTTGCCTTGCAATATAACAGTCTGGACTACAACAAGTTTCCGTATATTTACCTACACAAGAACTAATCTTACATACATGTATTTAGAGAACCAGAATAAGAGTGTGTGTTAAGCTTTTCACTAATATTCGCATGTGTTTCTTTAATTGATAATGGAACAAAATATCAAATGCAATTTTTAATGGTGTGTCTTGAAGCTAATGGGTTGCGAAGTGTCTCAGAATCTTAAGTATGGTATGAGTGACTACCAATTCAGAAAACACATTATCAAAGAATCTAGGCAGTTTGTGTTTACTGCTTCTACAGTAAAAATTTAGAGCTTTTTTGATGTAGGAAGTCATTGATTTGTAGTAGATTATATTGCTTGAATAAAGGCTCAGCATGTGCATTAAAAGAAGAATTGCTAATAGGTCGGACAGCTTTTTCTGCACTTTTTTTACTCAATCGCAGGAGTAACCCCATGCAAGGATAGAATAAGTTAAGAGAGACAAAAGAAGCAAGTTACAAGTATATTAGCAAGAGACCTTTCACAAGTAAAACTTTTGTAACTGTCTAAAAATGTCAATAATGTGGGAAAGTTTGTTACCTATTTTATAAAATGTATTATGTAGGCATTCCAATTTCTATTCTCATAAATTTTGAGTTCTAAAAAATCAAATTCTTTGAATATCATAATCTATGATACTGTTAACCCTTAAAGTGCTGATTTAAGACTGAGTCAACAGCTTTCCTTGGGACACTTTGCACACAGAAGAGCTGTTGCCTAAGACTGCTTTTTGCTTTAGACTAGGTCTGTGACCTATTTGAATGAAAAGTATCTTCATGAGGAATTTGAATCTTTTAACCATTATATATTTAACAGCAATGAGAAAATGACTATAGCCATGATTAGCACTTTAAGGGTAAATTTATGTGCATTCCATAGCCTTTATAGACATGAAATATACAACAAAGAAATAACAAAAGATCAAAATGCTGAGACACCTTTTATTCATTCTTGATTTATATCATTCTGATTTTGGGTTTATTTTGATCAAATGTTCGACCATTAAGTCATTCAACCTGATTTCAGCTTGAGTAAAAACTGTTTTGGCATATTTCTGTTTTGAATAAATTACGTTGAACTGACATTCGATTGGTTTTGTCCACACCTAAAAATGAACACCAGATAGTTGAGCTCCTTGTACAAGTGTCCACACAGTGTAGTTACCACAAGGGGCAGGCTTGACTGGTTTGCAGAAGGTCAGAGTCAATGTTTAGTACCAATGCTTTTCGATGTATCAAAAAATTTGTGTACATACACTAACAGAAATAACTGCAACAAAAATATAAATACTATTTTAATATCTCTGCACAAGTTTATTTTTTTTTCTAAAATTGCAAAAGAAACTTTCATTAAATCATATCTGTGTCCATATCTACAAAAATATTGATCTAATCTCATACAGGTATTTTTAGCAGAGCATACTCAAAACTGAAAATGCTAATAAAATGTCTAAATAGTAATGCACTGATTACCTATTTACACAAACAATATGTAAAATGATATTGTGTTAGTGTGCCAAAATTGTATGCCTGCAGTTGACTTTTCAGTTCCTTCCTAAATATATCGTAATTTTCACAGTTTAATAACATATGTAATTCATCTTCGACTTGTGATTTGTTACAGTGACAGCAAAGCCTATTTTCCACAGGTATATTATTGTACCTTCCAGTCTCAGTTTTGAGGTCACATGCGCTTATTCTTAATTTAGTGAATTTTTTACGTTTATGCAATGGATACTTCAAATTCAGATATTCTTCTTTACCCAAAATTATTTTTAAATTTAAACAAGTATAATCTGATATGCCATTATGTGATGGCATGTTTATGGGATATCTAGTCACCCATGTGTATGTATGTATCCACTGAGGTATTGTCTTACATTGTGTTGAGTTACCTGTCGTGAGTGATCGCATTGTTGCAATCGCTATTCAGAATCATAATCATGACACTATTCAGATTATAATCAATGTTTATATGCCATATTTTGATAAGGCTAAGCGCTCGCAGACAGATGAGTACTTAGAGACATTAGACATTCTTCAGGCTTTTATTGATGAGTACAATGGAGTTGCCCCGATAAAAATTTGCGG
>OZ026614.1:69611915-69669915 GCA_964020975.1 Hermodice carunculata | reverse complement strand
ACTCATCAGAGACACTACTTTAGATGTACAAGAGATGAAGGCCGCAACTCTAACTCTTACTGCACCCATAAGAGCACCTTTACTCGGGAAGAATACGTAAATATGAATATAGCACTGAAAAACGGGATTTTTTTTGGCGAAAATAAGAAATGCCCATGCCTTGAGAGTAGAGACTGGGTGCTGCACTGGAAACCATCTAGAAAATAGAACCTGTCCCAAATGTGCACCAATTAAATATGCGTGCCACTTCAGGCTAAACTGTACCGAAAATAAACACCACTGTGGTTAAATTTATTTTCCGAATGTCTGGTGCTAATGGTGACCTCTTTGTAGTTAAAAAATAAATAAATAAAATTTGCACATGTGTCTTCGAAACTCACAGAAAAAAAAATTCTATTATACACACTGTACATGTATGTGACACATGGGGTCCCATTTGGTTGGTTTAAACATATTTTATTAAAGCAATTGGAAATCAGGCATAGCCTATACAAATTCCTCTTGCATTTGGTTGACACAAGTGATGATTCTTTCTTTCTTTCTTTCTTTCTTTCTTTCTTTCTTTCTTTCTTTCTTTCTTTCTTTCTTTCTTTCTTTCTTTCTTTCTTTCTTTCTTTCTTTCTTTCTTTCTTTCAACAACACCGGTCTGATAGGTTAATACGTCTTTAATAGTTACTTTTAGGTTGTTGCTGTACTATCCTGATCTTGATGTCCGTTTATCTTTATAAATGTACAATAAAGTTGCAGGCCTATTTGACAGCACATGGTGTGGGCATTATGCGAATAAAAATAAAGACACTTAAGTCTTTGCCTCGTTACCGTTAAAGTGCCTTCTGAAATGTTACATGGTTAAAATGAACTTTTGTTTGTGACCTAATTGTGAAAATGTCATGCAAGGTGGAGAGTCCGGAATTAAAACAGGCCCTTTAATGTTTGTGAAATGGTCCCTATGCAATATTTTCAGAGGATATAAGGGGCCTTTCATCGACATCCGGTGCAAACTTGCTCGGGCTTTTGGCATGGCGGCGCTCATTTGAAATTCGAAGATGGATAAACTAGCGGTGTTTTATTTGATTATGCCAATTTTGATAAGCATCTTGATAACAGAATATCGACAAGATATATTTTCGCTTCTCCGAATGCATGTGTTGGATGGTAAGGTTGCAGAATGATGATGCTGACAGTGTCGATAACTGATTGTTTACATGTGACAAAAAGCGCGCACTCCACGATCGTGGTTCAGTGTTTCGATTGGGTGTCTGAAGACACGTTGGAAGCCTGTTTGAGAACTAAATACCGGTTATTAAATTGTCATGTACTTATTTCACTTCGACAAGCAGATAGATTCCTGGTGAAATTTTGCAACAAAACTGTATGCCGACATATATTTGTGGGTAATTTATGTGAGCTTAACATGAAGTTAAAATGGAGCCAAATCGATCAAATCATAGCAGACGACAGTTTCGTGTTAGCGAATCTGGACTGGAGCTCAAAATGTGTTCCGGCTTTGCAAATAAGTTCCCGACGGCCTGTTTATAAAAATACAATTGTACATGAAATGGGACGTTTACATATGTTTCGTTCTGTCCTTTGCTTCTCATGGTCCTTCCAATAACTTCTTGACAGTCTTGCTCTTGACATTAATGATTTTGTGAGTGACTTGAACCATGGTCTGGAGGAATGAACTAAGTCTATATACTATAGTTTATTTTTCCATGCTTGAACTTGTGAAGTATGTTCATTGTTTTCCCTCATAATACATTGGTGTCAGAGATCCAAAGTAGTGGTTGATGCCTGCACAAAGTAGGAGGACGATGCAATTTCGAGAGGATTTTCTTGTTATTTTGTAAGGAATGAGCTGCCATTATTTTGCATTTTTCTCTGAAAAAGAAAGATAATCCACAGGCACAGGAGTTTGACACCTAATTCATTGTGTGGAATAGTTGTAGTATGCTTTGTTCCTCATTCAGCAAGCACTTAGATGTGCATAAATACATTTTTTTCCCGCAAGCTAAATTACCGGACTATCAGACTCTAATTTCACTGATTAAATCATTGATCACCTGTGATTGAATGTGCAAACTAGGGTCTGAGAAATTGGCAAAATTGTCATGCATAAGCATTATCTACGAGGTGTGTAGAACTGGACAGGGCTCATAATAATTCAAGGCAATGCAGAGGTGAAATGGTAATTATAGATGTTGGAAGGGATAACCAGTGATGTTGGTCAGCAAGTAATGTACACCATTGATAGTTGTGGCATTCACACAAGTCATGGGTTATGATGATACTCTGATTACCTGTGACAAAGTGCTGTTTTGTGCTGCTGAAGTTAAACCCTGTTTAATAATTTTCTTGCATCTTTAGTCATGTATCCCTAAACTATTAATTGTCTTTATACATTTGTATTCTTTTGTTGAGCTTTTGTATATATGTACATTAATTGTAAGTATCAAATTGTTGACCATGTAAGAACCCTACCATAAGAGTTCACCATCTTTATGCAAATCAACTACTGTATTTAGTCTTTGAGTCTTATTCAAGATATATCAACCAGTTTGGGTAGGCAGCATCTCTCTTATGTGGCAATGTACAATTAGTCAAAAGTAAATCTAACAGACTTGAAGGGAGACAACCAAAAGTCTGTCATATTAATCGTCTACTAATTGATCCATGAAAATTAGTGTTTTGTGTAGATTGGTGATCAACTCCCTACTCTACTTCATCACATCCACATAATTTTGTTTTCTTATTAACATGTACTACCAAGACTAGAAACTGAAGGAGGCATATTCAATTCAGAGGATTAAGTGACCAATATGAATTTGTTAGTTATTGATGATGGAAAAAGAAAGTTCATTTTCGCCAGTACTCAATTGTGTTAATAGAATTTTTGAATCAAGGAGAGAACTTTTGGGATTGTCTGTAACTTATAGTTTGCCAGAAGTCTTAGGCCATAGGGTTTATGAGCACATTGCACTGTACAGACCAGGACAACTACACGTACCTGGGCATCCCTTAGACTGATATTAATACATGAATAGTTTGTGATGTTTCTGTTTTGTGTGTCATGCTACCTTTAAAAAAGTGAATCCGTCTTATGTAAATTCATGGCAAATGTGCATAATTTATGTTTATGTTTCAGAAAAACACAGGAGTCTTGTTATTGCTGTTTTATCAGCAAGGGACCATTTTGAGCAGCGTCAAGCTATACGAGACACATGGGGTAGTGCAGTAAAAACAAATAAAAGTATAAAAGACAGGTAAGTATCATAATTGAACAGTGCCAAGTAAGGCCATTCTGATGGATAGACTACGTTTTATTCCAACGTTACACTTTCACCTCTTAATACTGAATGCAAATGTTAGCCGTGCCATCTGGTATAAAATTGTATGACTTATTGCAGTTATCAATAAACATTGTACACTTCATAAGTTCATATATACTGAACCCCAATGAAAAGTATCCACATAAAAAAATTAACACATTAATTTTGTAAGTTACTAAGTACTGTGTGTGCATATATGCATGGTTTGGAACCTACATCATGGTCATTCAGGACAACTTTTTAACTTTTGCTGGGTTGTTACATAATGCATGTGACTTTTGTGCACCGAATATGGCTTCTGACCACCACTCCTATTGGATGGCTAAAATGACCTGATGTTTTCAGTGGCTTTAAAAAGGGATGTTCAGCCAAGAAAAAAGCCAGTGGTCTCAGGTGTGTTGAGGCGATCATGCCGCGTCTGAGCCAAGGTCAAAGACACCATGCTTTGGGGCTTGCAGAGGGTGGAGTCCCAATCACTCAAATCGCACAAAGAATGGGGTGTACTCGGCGCACCATCCAACGACTAATTGAACGGCAACAAGAAACTGGATCCGTAGATGATCGGCCTAGGCCTGGCCGAGAAAGAGTGACAACACCTGGCCAAGACCGTCACATCCGGCTGATGCACCTGCGAGACCGTTTCCGTACAGCAGCCCAAACAGCCCGTGAGACTCAAGGGGTGAATCACCGTCCTGTCAGTAGTTCTACTGTGGAGAGGCGACTGAGGAGCAGTGGCCTAACAGCCAGAAGACCTTACAGGGGTAACCTGCTGACCCAACCCAGAAGAGAAAGACGACTGTAGTGGTGTAGAGCACACTCCAGGTGGACTCGCCAGCAGTGGAATACCGTCCTTTTTACTGACGAGTCCCGTTTTTGTGTCAGCAGAGCAGATGGCAGAGAACGTGTGTGGCGCCGGACTGGGGAGAGATATGCAGATGCCTGTGTCCGTCAGGCAGATCGATGGGGTGGACCCTCTGTCATGGTGTGGGCAGGCATCAGCAACCGCTACCGGACACCCCTAGTGGTCATTCAAGGGATCCTCAATGCTAGGCGGTACATTGATGAGGTGCTGGAGCCGCACATGGTCCCATTTATGGAGCAGCATCAAGATCTGGCGATCTTTCAGCAGGACAATGCACGTGCACACTCTGCAAGATTAACAATGAACTTTCTCAATGAGAACAACATCAATGTCATGGAATGGCCAGCGTTCTCACCCGATCTGAGCCCTATTGAACATTTGTGGGATCAGTTAGGCCAAGGTATTCAACGGAGGACACCTAGGCCTACTACCCGAAACCAGCTGATCCAAGCTCTGCAGGAAGAATGGAATAATGTTCCCCAACACAGAATTCAAACCCTGGTCAGCAGTATGCGCCGCAGATGTATAGCATGTGTTGATGCTCGAGGTGGCCACATCCCATATTGAACAGAAAAATTTGTGTGACTTTCAATTAGGGCAGTTAATGACATTTTTTGCCTGTAAGTGACGTTACTGTCGGTAGAGCGTGACATTATTTTTACGCCAGAAAAGTGAATGCTTTGTTAAGTTCTAAGCACGTCTAGGTATGAAATGTTTCAAGTATAAACAATAAAATACTTCAAAATTGGCATGTGGATACTTTTCATTGGGGTTCAGTATATATTGGCATGCCCTTGCTTATCAGGCATTTTAATAGCTGAAATAAGCAGGGCTCCTTAATTCACATTTTTATTTGCCAGGGTAAAACAAGAATTACTCTTTTGACAACCAGTTTTCCTGTCATAGATCAATCATTGCTCATGTATAAAATGTGTGAAGATACTCTGAGGTTAGCAATAATAAACAGCACTGCCAATAGTTATCGTAACATAATAATATATAATGTTGTGCCTGTTATGGCAGGACAGCTGAGTTTCCATGCAGCAAATGGAATGCCATTGTGTTCATTGTGAAGAGTATGTTACAGGGGTCCTTGTCTTGAATGACCATTCCTGTCAGAGACCAACATTGAAGGAGCTGGCTTGTTGTTTCTCTTATTTATGCTTGAGATATCACAATAATGTGGTGATTCCCGGGGTCCAGTTGGAGAGGTCTTTCAAGCCAAATTTTATTGTATTAAATAATATCTGTTTGCATTATCAATAATTTCAAAATTGATTTATTGCATTTGTATGTACACTTTTGGATATGATTATAAATACCCCTTAAATGTAGTCACCTGGATTAACAGTTTCAAATTTGTACTGACACTCCTTCCAATGAAGAGTTGCATATAGCTCCTAACATTTTACATAATGATACAGTAGACCAAGCATCCTTCCAGAAACCACCCTTAGGGCTGGTCCAAAAGTGGTTAAATGAAGCAGGTGGCCTGTCAGTGGAGGTAAAATAACAAATTAAGGACCTAAGGATCTAATAGATTTGCTCGTAAAAGGGATGTAGTCTGTAATTGCAGTGGTCTCTCAGAGGTGGGCCAATGTATTACAAAGTGGATGCATGCTGAAAACTTTCCCTTGGATGTACTGTTGAGTTTTACCTTGTTCATTCTCCAGAGCTCTTCTGCAGTTTGTGATAGGCAATCAAGGATGTGGTATCCCACCTGAGGACCTAGCTGATGAATACTCCTGTTCTTGGTGGAATGTCACAGGTGTTGGTGAGATGCATTTTTTTCCTCAGCTTGGAGGGTTGTGTACATGTATTTCCTACATTTAAATATTACTCACATTACAGTAGCTCATTATTCTTTAAATAGACCTATTTTGTGTTGTTTGTGGAAAAGACCTTGTTTTTATAACACTAATGCAAAATGGTAATACTATTCTGTTTAATATTGACCATTATTCTCTTGTATGCTGTACATGGTATGACACAATGAGAAGGTTAAACCAATAGCAATGACAATTTCAGTAGGAATGAAGGGTGAAATGCAAAGGTGTTTTAACAATTTGCTCAAACATGTTTAAAGAAAGAGTGACACGTAATGGATATAAATTGAAAGTGGAATGTAACTCATATTTATTCAGATAATATAAAGGACATTGCAATCATGGAGGCAAGCAGTGTAGAGAATACTTCCGAGTCATCTCCAGTTTTTCATCTCAGGTTGCTGTCTTTCAAGGTGAGAGTCCACACTTATACCCATGGAAGTAACAATCAAGTTTTTGCTACCATGTCTCCAATACTTGTTGAAGTGTAGTGAAAATGCAGTTCCTTGTTTCTTCCAATAGGTGGTTGACACACAGTCAAAAATATTGCAGTGAAGTAGATACATGTATATATTTGTTGCTTTTCTTATGAATAATGCCGAATGTTACTGGGCACAAAGGTAGTACTTGGTAAGTTTATTTATTTTAGTGGTGGAGAAAAAGTTTGCCTGCATTGGCACTGTTCCACTCTGATGGAGTGCCACAGAGTTCAGTACTATCAGAATTAATGCAGAATACAGTCTGACTATACAGACAAAGAAAAAATTTGAGAATTGAAATGGAGTAATTATGAATTCCATCCATCTTTGAAATCATATAAATATGAAAATTTCACTATATACATTTCTTTAACAGCTTTAAAACAATTTGCATATATTCATATTGTAATCATACATGTACATGTATATTTCACTTCAAACATAGTTATTAAAGCATACAAATATGATAACATATTCATATTTTATGAAAAAGACAAAATGAAGGCAAGGCTCCATGAAGTGCAGAGTAAAAAGTGTGACCGGTTTTGCCCAAGTGGGGCTCTTCAGGAACTGAAAATATAACTGCTGCAGCGCCGTACTTCTTGAGACATAACAATTGTTGTAACGTCTTGTATTGTACGGTTTGATGTTAGTAACGTGTGTTGATATCAGGAGTCATGTGCCAGCTTGGGTCGGCACACTCTGATTGAAAAAACGATCCACCTGTCTAAGATGGCGAGGTACGCCGCATGTGTGAGTTTTACCTGCAGCCTTAGGTACACCTGTCCCATGTTTGGGGTTGTGTACCTGTGGTTAAAAGTCAAAGGAAGTCCTAGTGATGTTATAGCACTGTCCAGCTGTATGCTGGGATAGAGCTTGGTACTGGGATGAATTGGATATCCCATGTCATAGTGGCAGCTGTTATATGCTGGATAAGGGTTTCTCCAGACACTGGCATTCTGTCAGTCATGACGAAAAAAAAAATATTCATATTTTAGTTTGATGTTTTGCAAAAAACTGGTTGCAGGTCCATCACCCGGTGATAGTCAGCAAACTTGGCCTGTACCCCGGCAGTATTGGAGAAAAGGCCACCGTTAAGTTGATGGATGCTGCCACACAGGTAGGTCTGCTGACAGTGTGGGCAGTTAGAGTCTGTTGTGTCTACGTTTACAGCAGTGATTTGTCCAATGAGAGACCGCCCAACATTAGACAAAAATTCTGGACACTGGTATTTTGAAAGTTTTGTGGGCACATTTTGTAACTCAGTTAATCCAAATCAGTTAAGGACAGGTAAGACAAAACCTTTGCGTGGTCAATTTTGAGATTTTAACAGTTTTTACAAGATAAATGTCCTTTCTATAAGTTGGCAAAATTTCACCAACTAAAATAGAAATATGAGAAAAACGCACCCACCCACCCCCAGAGGCATGTGGACATCTGAACGTCCATATGTCATTCAGATTCTTTTGGTTTTCAGCCACCTAGCAGAACAATTCCACCTGTAAGTCATACTTAACAGTCAGTCATGGCTACAGGTAGCAACGGCCCAAAGTGAGAGTGGTATGGCGGTGTCGGGAAATTAGGCAGCATGTCGAAAGCGTGTTCGTGGACAGGGAAATGATGCGAACATGCAAACATAGCACAGCCTTAGTGGTTTACTTTATAGTCATCTATCTTGTTTTGCGTTCAAATATAGGAAGACATTAAATGTTCAGGAGCAATGGGAATTGTCAGACGATGTCCCATTAAAGGCGGTGTCACGATGAATTCCCCCAGCGACCCTGCACACCAAAGACAGGCATCCAAAAACTGGAACTTCAATCAACAATACCCATATACATAATATTTTATTGAACCCCCAAGGAGGAGGAAATAAAAGCACAGATAAATACATCAAAAAAAGCATAAACGTGAACACAAGAGAAAATATACAAAGTAGCAATACAAAACTCTGGTTGGAAAGAGAAATAAGATTCATGGAGAAAATAATTACAAAATAATGACAGGCTAACATAAGTAAAGTATACAGACACGTATAATAAGCTAACTAAGTAAAGTATATAGACAGTACAAACAATAAAACACTATCCCTAAAAATGGGATGAATTGGTGGGGGCGGAGGACCGGAACCACCTCCTGTCCACTGGCCATGTGCGGCCCTAGGCTTCCCCACCGAAGCAAGGCAATAGCCAGTCAGCCACAGCCAACAGGTAGGTGATGTAACCATGCAACCTCATGCACCCAACCCCAGCAGCTGTGCGTCTGTCAAGAATATCTTACAGGCTGTTTAAAAAGCATGAATAAGCAGTCACACAAGCAAGTTTTCATCGGTATGAAATTTAGGACAATTTTCACGACTAAGTAAGACCCGAATAGAAACCTCTGTGCTAACAGTATAAAATGATTTGGTATAGTAAACAATGGTATCGAAAGGGGAAAAACCAGCAGACAAATCTTGCTCGCGTAAGGTATCAATAAAGGCCTCATTCAAGGATTCAGCTATGAAATGAGTCAAAAGGTCACAACCAAGACTGTCAAATCACAGGATCTTTTTTTTGTTGCCAATATGCCAGGATTAAGATGCAAGTGTAATTCTGATTTTATTGGAAATAATTAGTAACCTATAGACATTTATGGCGTGGATGGTTTGCGGTCAATTTTTGATTGTTTATTCAACAATTAACATCACAGACTCCCAAACACAGGATATATAAATTCTTTGGAGTATGACAATTACACACATACATGAATTGTTATCCTGATGCAAATACGTTTTGAACTATGATCAATTAAAGTGGGATTTTTTATCTTTGTGTTTTTATAGCTGTATGTAAGATGAGTTAATTACACACTGTGAAATGAACTTGACTTCCATGTTTACTATTTTCTTGCACATGTACATAATATGTGCAAAGTGATATATTATTTCTTGGATTTGGTAGATCAGTGGACTTTGTAGAAATATGCTCATTGTTGTTAAACCTGCCAAAAAATTGTAATGTTGTAGCCTCTGCCGTGTACATAAGTCCAGCTGTTTTTATTACCCTTGGCATATGAAGTGCCAGAGGGTATTGTCAGCCCCTGCATCATCAGTCTGCCTGTCTGTCTATCTTCTGTGCTGACACTACCCATTCACCACTTTGACAATGGCGAAAGCATTGGAACTGTGGCGGAAAAAAATGGAAATCTTGATAAAAGAAACCACAATTTGTTCCCCCACCCCCCCACCCCACCACCACAACCAAAAAAAAAGGAGACGTGCATTTTCAAAAGCATTGCCCACATCCATCAGGTGCGGTGCAATTTTCTGTGACGCCAGTCTCTCGTCCGGTGCGTATGCAGATCAGCTGAGTGGTGCACAAGAAGATGGCGGCATCCCTCACTGCTTGGCTGAAAATTATGCCTACAAAGTGCAGAAACAAACGGACAAATGATGCTGAAGTCGATCAAGCCAGTGCAACAAAACGTCAGAAAGTATATGACGGAAACAATAGTTGCCAAGTAAAAGTTAGCTGGCTTAAAGAGTTTGAATGGCTAGAACATGACTGCGAAAATGGCCTGTTCTTCTGCAGAGATTGTAGACACGCCAACAAAAAGAATGTATTTGCCATGGGTAAAGTCGACCTGAAACCAAAAAAGGATGACTACAAGAAACATGAACTGGGCAAAGACCATCTGGCGGCAAAAGATGGGAAAAAGCAAGCTAATAGCATGGTGCAAGCTGCAAAAATGGCATACTCAAAAGCCATGGCGACGGAATGCACTGCAACCAGGAAAATTGGATCACAGTGGGAAATGCAAATCTTGAATGTAAGTAAAATGAAAAGTAATCATTTTTGGACAGTTTAGAGAAATGTAAGACAATTTTTTATGGCAAAATTCATGGCGATTTTCAAATAAAATGTGAGAAAAACTGTGACAAACGAAATGAGAAGGAACATCATTTTTTTTCAGTTGTAATGTTGGGAAAACACTGCTGAAAACTTAAATGATACTGGTACATGCACACTGATATAAACATCACACTTGTCTTGTCACTGTTATAATTTTTTGTTGTTGCATTTTTCCCCCAGGGATGTCCTGCACTTAAACACCTGCAACCTGATGAAAACACAGCCCACTACACCCATCCAGACAGCATGGCTGTTATTTATGAAGCTTTGGGAGGCATGGTACAAGACGAACTTTCCTCCGATATTGCAAATTCCACCTTCCAATTCTATGCTTTGGAAGCAACTGATTGCTCAAACAAGTCAGTTCTGGTAGTCTATGTTAGGTACATGAGTGCTGAAGTCAAGAATTCTCGCAGCAAAGGAATTACATGCAACCTGTGCTCAAGACATCTTTGATACACTGTTTCAGACTGTGAAAGAAAAGAATCTGAATATTGACAATCTTATTGGTGTTGCAATAGATGGGGCTGGTGTTTTGACTGGTTGCAAGAAAGGTGTCACAACAATGTAAGTAATACTCACTGTGAACTGTGTTTGCATCATTTTTTTCTTTTATATGGAACTATATTGTTGATATTGAAAAAGGAGATCTTCTGTGTTTAGTCAGGGGCCATATAACATAAAGTAAACCATACCAGTGTGCAAAAATTGAAAGCTTTGACATTTAGTGTTTGGAGTTTGGGGCCATAGGAAAACAACAGCCATACCAATGCGCAACAGTTGAACTAGTTTTAAATATTTTTTAAATCATCAAATTTATTATTATTATTTTAATTTTCAAATATTTAGCCCACATCAGAATTCTTATCAGTGTAAAACCTGTGGGAACTAGTTCAATTATTCCAATGTTTGCTGTTTTGTGTTGAGAACCACACGAGAACTCCAGCCATAGCAAAAATCAAAATGTGCAAGAGTAATTTATGAAAATATTAAGTTTAGTGTAACCATACACAAAAAAATGCTCTTGTACACCTGTAGATGACTTCTATTTACCTATGAAAACCAACTATTCCATGTGCATTAATAGTGTAATGCAGTTTACTTATTTTTGGCTTTCATTTTCAGGCTGAAGGAGAAGAATCCATACATCATAGCTAACCACTGCATGGCACATAGACTCCAGCCTGTTGGTGAAAAAGCAGGGGGCAATGTTGCACATGTTACAAAGTACATTGGCATCTTAAATGCATTTGCCAAGGCCCTCAAGTTTTCAGCCAAGCTTGACCGTACACTGGAGGAGGCTAAAGAACTCCACGGTGAAAAGGCAAACAAAATAAAACAAGCATTCTTCACCTGATAGTTGTCTTTGAGCAACAGTGTCCAAGCTTTGACAGGCTGCAAAGGTGGTGGCATCTCAGCTTTGCAGGTGGTTGCCATTGAGCGTGGGCTGGAGCAACGTGCCATTTCACAGGGAGTTGCAAAGCAAATGGCCTCTTACAGCTTCATCCTTATGACCCACTTTCTGAGTGATGCTGTGGGTTTGCTTGCTATTCTGTCAATGCTGATGCAGAAAGACTGTTACCTTTCCATTCATACAAAAGAATGCTGAGGGGACTATTGTTGCTCTTCAGGCATTGCTGACAGTGGGTGGGCCACATACACAGCAGGCAAGAATGGCCTTCCTCAGTGAACCTGATGGATCTGGTTATTCACAGTACAAAAGCCATAATGTCAAGGATTCTGCATCAGAACGTACTAAGTTTCAGGAAGCTGCAGCATAGTTCATCGATGAAGTCGTGAACAGACTGACTATTGCATTTCCAGACCATGGCACAATGAATGAATGCATTCTCTGTATTTGACCCTAAACGTAACAGTGTTGAGAACACAGATGCTCAGATAGACACTTTATTGGATCATTATGGCAAACAGAGAATTAGTGCAGATGGTGAAGCTTTGAAACAACCAGTTGATCCTTCCCAAGCGAGACTGGAGTGGGGTATATTGAAGAAAATTCTAAATCAGCCATTTGGTGGAAGCATGTTAGACTTCTACACAAAAAACTTGCATGCTAATCAGCATATATATCCAAATCTCGCCATGCTTGCTACCATTGGCCTTGTTATGCCAACTACCTCAATAAATTGTGAGAGGGGTATCAGCAGGTACAATCACATTAAGTCAGATTCAGGAAATTCACTCTGTGTAAAAACTGTTGATATGGTGATGCTTCTTTCTCTGGAATCTGTTCCTGTCTGCCAGTTTGATTTCTCCCTGACATTGAGAAATGGATATAATGAAGGACAGGAGAGGATACAATGCCATGGTCAAAACAGCCACCAAAGTGACAGACAAATCTAAAGTTGAGGAGTTGGAGAAGGAAAATGAGTGCTTATTGCTTACTGTAAAAGATGATGTGCCACATGACTTAAGTAAAAAGTAGTGAATCCTGATTGACATTGACTGAATATTGTGGTGCTAGATTGAAAGCAACTTACAGTGCACATACTATTGAAGTATAGACTTCCAGGATTTATGAACATATTGGATCTGATTTAACTTTTTAAAATATATTTTTATATGTGTTGCACATGCCATGATCATCAACATCCCTCCATTCCAAAAATGATTTTTGCAGAATGACTGAATGCTCAGGTGCTATATTGAAAGCAACGTACAGTATTCAATTATAGACTTCTTTTATTTATGAAGATTCTATTACTAGGTCTGATTTAGTTTGAATTTTAAGTTTTAATAGATATTTTATCCTCATTATACATACATGATGCTATGACTGTCTCCATTCCAAAATAATCTATGCAGAATGAATGAAAATGACTGAATGCTCAGGTGCTATATTGAGGCAACTTACACTTTCAGGATTGGATTTTTTTGACATATTTTTTGGTATATATTACAGAGTGGTATCATATTTATCAACATCCACCCCTTCTGACTTTGCCTGGAATGTGAAAGTATGGTGGTGCTTTCAAGAACATGGGTACAGTATTACTTGGGTATATGTTCATGCATATGAAGGCTACTATATATCTTACTGACATTTAGTTTGATAGAACATATACGCAGGGATAATCTTTGACTAGCATACTAGGATGAGTTGTTTAGATTGAGTTGTCAAATTTTCTTGATAAGATATAACACTTGCTGGTTGTTTAGCATTTTAATTCATAATTTGAATTTTACATTTTTATTTGTGGTGCTTGCTGTCCCAGGTAGGATAGCAATGATAATATTCAAAGTGGAGTAGTAATTATGATAGAGCAATCCAAGCTCTCTTGAAACTACATTACAGTACAGTACTGTACAGCAGTGTTGTACATTACTGTACTGTAATAGTTTGAAGCTGCAGCCAGGAGTTAACTTAGCTTATAATAACAACCAGCATCATCATTCATGGCAGTACTTAAAATATCTGGTCACAGTAGGTCAAGTGAGCCAATCAGCTTCATTATGTATTTCATATACTAGTCAGTTTCACTCAGCTTGGGCTATAGGCTTGCTCAGGGAATTTAAATTTGCAGTTCTCTAGTCTGCTGTTCATGCAGTTCTTCTATTCATGCAGATCTTCACTTCACTGTTCTAGCTACTGGTTGCCCCAGGCTCTTAGGGTTAACAGAAAGCAAAACTTTAAAATAAATAGTCAAGCAGAACATGAAGAAGAGACTTGAGTGTGCAGAACAGAAGGAAATAAAGTGTTTTCAATATGAGTCTCTGTTTTGTTTCTTTTTATTATATTGTTTGGGACCCACGGCTTAAGAGCCTCTTTGTGTGTATATGGTGGGCCCTACATGTATATTTAAAGCAGTTAAATATCTTGGGCTGTGGCTTACGGAATTTTTGTCCAAGATGCACCTTATAATAGACCAGGTTCCTATTGAAAACCAGCTTCTCTTTATTATTTTGAAACTTTTAAAGTCTTTATTTGAAGGCCATCTGAGTGGAGTGCTAGGGGATAAAGTTACCATAATATCTAAAAAAATATTCATTGTAGCTTTACCAAATTTTTGTCACAGAAGACCCTTATGATGGGCCAGGTTCCTAATGAAAACCAGCGTCCTCTGATCATTTTGAGCTTTTTATGAACCTTAATGTATTTATTTGAAGGCCGTCTGAGTGGCGTCAACCCCGATGACGTTACCATGATATCTAAAAAGATTGACTGCAACTTTACCAAATTTTTGTCAAAGATGCATCTTATGATGGACCAGGTTCCTATTTAAAACGAGCTTCCTCTTTCTATTTGTAAACTTTTTATGAAACTTAAAAATATTTATTTCAAGGCTAAGTGGCACATAATGGGACGACGTTACCTTAATATCTCAAGAAGGATCCATCGCAGCTTCCCTACATTTTTTATCAGAGATGCACATTATAATGGACCAGGTTCCCATTGAAAACCAGCTTCCTCTTACCCAGTTTCCCCTACATCTAGCTGCTGCAAAGACTGTTCGTCGTGCTCAGGGTGATACCATGCCCAAACTTTTTGTTGATTTCAAAGGCAGATTTCAAGCACACATTCATTATGTGGCTTGCAGCAGAGTCACTCATCTGGACAATTTGTATATTACAAACTTTGAGCCAAACAAAATCAAGGTTTCTCGTAAGGTACAGGATGAGATGATGCATCTGTGGTCTATATCTCCTCCATCATATCTACCACATCTATGCAATATACAGGCCACACTAAAGATTGCATATATAAATGACCAGTTTCTTCACAAACACCGCCAAGACATTGAAAAAGATTACAACCTTCAATCTGCAGACATTCTTATTTGTGCTGAAACACACTTCATGCCATCATATAAAACTGTGACACTTCCATAACAAGGTTTCAGTGCTTCCAAAATGACAGTACATGTGCCACTTCTACAAGACCTTACCATGGTATAGCTCTATAGTGCAAACTTGATGTATAACCATCATATTCACCATGAAATTGGAAACAGTAATGGCATGGAAATGATCCTCTCGGATGTGGTGGTACCAAATACTCCTTCACACATGAAACCTTTCAAACTTGTTTCGCTTTACAAACCACTAGCAACATCTGTGCAGCATCTTCTTTACTGTTTCATTTGTGTCTTCTCAAGAACTCCGCCCTCTGTGACTCAAGTTAATAATGTTATTGGGGACTTCAGTGTAGACATGACAAAATGTTCAACAGGCAAAAGAAAACTAACTTGCTTCTTTGCAAAATATGTCCTGATACAAGTAATACCTCAATCCACCACAGACCTCAACACCACCATCGATCTTATCAAAACAAACACCTGAAATTTTCAAACCGATATTCTTGAAATGTACTATTCCTATCATAAAGCAGTATGGGTGGCCTTCACATAAAAACAATATGTTTCATTGACATTAACTAACAAACTTTACATACACATAACAGATAACTTCTTATTACTAGAACATATCAATTGTTACACATTTATTGACGTCCTTCTTGCCATTCTTCACAAGAACAATACTGTATATGTACAGTTATTTGTTTCTGCTCATCAAACTTTATTGGTATGTTTGTACCTGCCACAGATAATTACCTCATATAAACAATGATGCAGCAGTGATTACTGCTACATTCCTGCAAAATATATTTTCATATTATTACTGAATGATTTTCTTCAGTTGTTATTTCACTTGTACAGTGGTCTCTGTCACCAGAGCTTACCCCCAAAACACATCCAAAATTGCTCTTTCATTTCATAGACAATGATATGGAAATTATATGCAAAGTGTTCTGCTACCAAGTTGGCAAAAATTTTTTTTTAAAAATTCAGAATTAAGGAAAAAAATTGTGGGTGCTGAGGGTAATTCGTTCTCTGAATGCTATTGTTTCTGTTTGCATATGTGACTTTAGTCATTTGGGCTTTGATATGGACTTCAGGTTGTTTCTCTGGAGTATTTTAACATTTTTAAAAAGCTCAACACTGCCCATATGAACTCTACACAGTTTAAAATCTGTTGAAAAAAGAAAGAAGCAACTGAAATTTGTAAAACAAGTTCCCTTTGCAAGAAAGCTACCTCTGCAGAATCTACAATAACTGAATGAATGAGTGGGAAAATAGTGTTTAAGTCATTGGGGTAAAATATGTATATTGGACAAGGTGCCTGCTTTGAATGTGAATTATTAGGTGGACCTTTGTTAAATGGCTTGTGACACTTGCCGATACCAGACAGATCTATCCTCCCCCCCCCCAATCAGGATCTGATAAGTGTAATTGGTTAATGTGTCAAAACCATGTTTTGTCAGAATGCTGCATATTAGATATGCGATTTAATGCATGTAATGAAACTATCGCTACAAGATCAATTGATTATTTTATTATGGGGCCACCCATTATATTTTTGGGGTTGTGTGTCCATCCATGGTTCTGTGTATAGTTCTTTCTGTCCACCACCTGTTTGTGAATCATTTATTATATATCAAGACTTACTGGCCACGTGAGACTCATATTTACGTCCTTTGTGCTTTGACACCATTACTTGACTTGGTTACATTATGGTGACATGGACCCCCTTTTCAAGGTGACAGTAATTGTGTATGGGCAAACTTGGACCCATTAGTCAATAGTTTGCATTGAAGTGCCTCTTCTCACAAAGTATCTATGTGTGATGGTTTAAAGATTCAGAAATACCAACTTACATGGTTATCCTTGGAGATAGATACGAGGATAATTTATTTCCAGGTAGTTTTGGGCAGCTTAAGTGGGAAAGGATTGATTAGGAATTGTATATTTATTTTTTTTAAATTAACAAATGAAATTTCATGTTAAATGCATTTAGATGTGCAAATTATGTCAGGTCAATCAATATGTTTGTGTACATGTAGTTTCAGAAGATGTTAAGTTCATGTGAGTTGATATCAAGGGTGTAGTATCTATATCCTGGCCACTGTGGAACAAAGATGCACTTTCACTAAATTGTGTTATGTAGCACATTGCCCATTAATCAAGTGGAGAACTGACCTTCTCCCATTCAATTCAATAGTTTATTTCACAACAAGTTTAGTACATGTATAGTAGAAATAACAAACATGATAAGTATGAGGATGGCCAGAAGGCTAATTGCCTTGTACCACCATCCATCAACTAGTAATGAACATGTTGGTATGCATGTGCTTACACTTTGTCAAACAAGATTACAATTACAACATTCATCAAAACCATATTATTTAAAAGAGCTCTGCGTTTAAATTAAATGAATAGGAGTGACCTTCAATAATTAGATAATTCTGCATGATTTCACTTTGTGTAGCTATCGCAACAAATATCAAATTGTGAAATATCAATACCTTTTAAATTGAGCCACTGTTGAAAGAAACTGGATGAAAGAACTTTACTGAGTTTTCTATGAGGAGAAATATGGGAGTATACGTCAAGATTTTCATTGAGTATCCAGTGTTTTTATTTACTTTAATGGGAAAGTACAGAAAATAAATTTTTAATCTTATTAGGTACTAAGTTATAAAACTTCGGACCAGTTTGAAGCACACTTTGGCACAAAAGTAATGTGCTGAGATTGGAACATTATGTTTTGATTTTGAGTGTTATAACTGTGAGATAAAAACGATCTTGGAAACCAAATTTTATGGAAGATGTATTACTCAGTTCATTAGATACTGCAAAGCACATAGTTAGAAAATATAATCTGTGAAAGGGAAGAATTTTTATGAACTTAAATAAATCTTCTCTGTGACATTGAGGAGGCTAAAATTTAATGATAAGAATAGCCCATTTTTGTAATGTTAGTAGTGATTTGACATGTTTCATATGTTGATCCCCAAGCTTTGGTACAATATAGTATATATGGGTGAATAACGGCAAAGTATAGCTGGCATAATATGGAAAAAGTAAGCAAATTCCTGATATTTGAAAGAATGTGTATAGTAGGGCTATTTTCTTACATACAGAATTGATATATAATTTTTAAGTGAACTGATGATCAGTGTTAACACCTAGGTATTTAATGATGTCTACTACAGGCAAAGTTTTTGGTCCTGCTACTACAGTACTGCTAGCTAATATTTTCTTGTTTTAGAGCATATTACTGTACAATTATATGTATTTAATGTTTGTATCATCAGCAAATAATCGTGAAACTCAATCTGCAAGATGGTTTTGTAAATCATTAATATATACAAGCAACATTAAAGGTCCTAAAATAGAATCTTGTGGTATGCCACACTGGACTTTCAAAAGCTGACTTCTTATAGATCCTGTTTGTATAATCTGTCTTCCTTCCTGTAGATAACTTTTAAACTACTGTAAGGAAAATCCTCTTATACCAGTGTTTTATAAATTTATATATAATTTATTATAATAAACCATGTCAAAAGCTTTTTTTAAATCAATATATATTCCCAAACAATATTTATTTTTTTCTAACTGTTTCTGAACAATGTTAGAAAATTCATATATAGCTACATTTGTATTTGGTGCCTAGATTTCTCCTAAACCCAAATTGTGAATTATAGAAAAGTGTTGCTTGTTCAGGAACTTCAATAATCTGTATGCAAAATGGCATTCAAAATTTTTTGAAATGGTAGGAAGAATAGAAAATGCAAGTATGTACATGTAGATGAGACCAGAGAGGATCATTAGCTGGGTGCAAAATTATGGGGTATTGTGAGCCCCTTTTCAGTTATTGATTATTCCTATTAAGAGCCCAAGGAACTCAGGAAACTTTCAGAATGTGAGACTTACATTCACACTTATGTACCAGTATCCAATAGTATAACAACATTTTTGCCAAAGTAATTTTACGCATTTGCATTACTAACGCATTACCTGGGCCATAAGAGGGGGAGGGGCTGTCTTAAGGGACGAGAGCATCAAAAAGGGATAACATGGTGCTAGTTTTGGAATGGTCCTGAAATCCGCAGCAAATGTTCCAACAGTGTGATGTGTCAGAATTCTATTTGTTCACATGTGTTCTAAATTTGTTTTTTTTTTATAACATACTTCTAAAAGTGTTAAATTCAGTCCCATGCATGCTATTGTGAAAAAAAAAATGCTAAAGATAATTTCCATTCAAAGCAGAATCTGAGATGCACATAATTTCATATTTTGCATGACATGAAATCTTTTGCTCTTTTTATTAGACACAGATAGTGAGTACAGTATTCAGCAAGAGCCAGCCAGGTGTTCTGGTCAAGGGATTCCGTTACAAGCCAGTAGAGCCCTATTTGCTGCCAAAGGTAGGAAATTCTTTATTTTTTATTGCAGAGTCCTTGTTATTTTTAATATCACTGAACTTCTTCTGCACCAGAGATTACTTTCCTTAGACAGAAATCAGTATCTGCTGGATTTTCTGAAATCACGATGTGTGGGTGGGAGGGGGAAGGGAATATGTTGACATTTCTATGGTAGCACAATTTTCCAATGCTTCTGCTGTATGTGAGTCAAATACAGAAAAAGTAGCACAATATGTACATGTACTGATATGGTTTAGAAGTTTTGTTGATAATGGTGCTCAGCAATAAAGGTATATGGTGCCAACAGCTGTTCCTAACCTGTACAGGATTCCAAATAAAAATACACCTGTGTCCTTTTATATCATCACCCTGTTTTAGACCATCCCTCTAAATTAGCCAATTTGTTATCACAGTAAAAGTGGTCCAATAAGAGAGTGAGGGCCACTGTCCTAGTCCCAGTGCTTCCTCATGGAGATATCACTACGCAGACTGATGGCAGTCCCGATATGTCACACAGTTTAATACCATACTCGTATATTGTAAGCCAAAATCCTTGAAAACTGATTCAAGCAGAAAGGTTTGTGGTGTGAGCAATGTGAGGATGCTAACTTTTTCCAGCCCAGAAAAGAAGATGCTGAGAGTGATCTGTGTTAATCGCTTTATGAGCCCTTTGCCATGAATCAGTTTTGTTTGATTCACAGTCTCTGCTCAACACCCTCACATAATGACTATCTTTTGAATGCCAAAGTTTTTATACAGCTCAAATGTGTTCATGTTAAATGATGGGACCTTGTGATATGAGGATGTGATATGTGCCAAGGCACATGTATTCACACAATCTCAGGAAATACTGGGCAGGAAGCAGTTTATGAAGCCAGTGTGCAGTGTCATGTCTGAACTTTTTTGGCTTTTTCAAAATCTTGAAAAGCTTTTCTGAAACCATTTAGCCAGCAGTGTCAAGTTGTGAGTAAACACATCTTTGAGCCGCTGGTACTTAATTTGTTCGTTTGGACCCTTGATCTAATACTCAGTACAAAGCACTTTTAAATGGGTGACAACTCAAGAACTGTTTGAGTATGGAGTTGGAAATTTATCATGGTGGCTATCATCAAAAGGGACTTGGTTTGGATTACATTTGAATCCTTTTTTAGGGCAAGTTGAGATTACATATGGACCATGCCCTAATTCCATAGGCCAGAGGGCCGCTTTCCTGAATTTTTCCACTTGCTTGAAAAGGTAAATACTGTCAAGAACTTTGAAAGCACTTGGATATTGCACCTGGTGATAATCCTTGATAGAGACATTTCCTGGGGAAATGTATTTGGTTGACCTTGGCTGAATTCTGAAGGTCATTGGCAACTGCATTGGATTTTTTTTTTGTTGAATAAATTTCATACAGCTAAGATTGTTTGAGCTAGGGCTGGAATATTGTACTCTATGATGGTTTTCAGTAAAAACTAAGTGATCTTGGCCTTATATCAGGTATCAGTGCGTTTTGAGAGAAATTGAATTACTTGATGTACCTTCCTGCCACACTTCTAGCAAAGGGGGGCATATCTAGTTGCATTTGATTGCACTGGTTATTAAGCCCAAAATGGTCACAATGAACAAAGGTTCATAATAAATAGGTTTTTCCTTATGTGGAAATCCTTTTAAATTCAAATGACAACCTTTTCAATAGAACACAACATCCAACAAGGATGTTTATGGCAAGCCACTATGATGTAAACACATGTTTAATGTAGCAACACCTGTGTCTGTATAAAGAGGCATACAGACTTTTTTTTGCAATATCAAGTTATTTTACCTGAAGATGTATAGTGGCATTAAAGGTAGTTGTACATGTATATTTGAAAATAAAAAACCTGGGCTCGTACATCTGCAAGTTCTAGCCTTATCATATTTGATCTTTTAATTGTACACACTGTCATGTGGATGCTTGTGGGTGACCTTCAGGTCATAGGTCAAGTCCACAGTCCCTTGTAAAATAAGATGGTTTCCCTGCCATATCTTCAAATGGGTATGATTTATGTCCATCAAACTTTGTCAATATTTACCCAAGCGAGACTTCCCTTAAATTTGCAAAGAGGTGACCTTTAGGTCAAAGGTCAAGGTCACACTTTCTGCAGAAGAATGGTGGCCTTCTTAGGGGGATGGTCTCTGGTGAGAGGCACCTGGTCGGGGGATGCCTAATGTTTTTCACACGAAAAAACTTGCTGCTAATTATATGGTACAGACTGTATATGTAATTTTGGTGCATGTGTGAGACCGTTACATAGCATGCATTCAACAGTGGTCTGAATAAATAATGTGCAATAAAGTCATTCATATGTGGAAGTACCTCCTATCTGTGATATCAACCAAATGATGTATACATTCACTCTTTCCTGGTTGAATTGCGGAAAAGAGTGGAGATGTAAAGTGCCATCTGCTTCATTGTGTCTGACACTGCTAGAAAACCGTGAGAAGTGTAGATGAGTCCTATTTGGACAGTGTGCCCCAAGTCAACAGCTTTCCTTATCATGCGTAGGGCCCATTGTGCCCAAATCGCACCAAGAAAAGTTGTCAACTCAATCTTCTAACCAGGAAATAGTTAAACACATTATACATGTACACTTGGATGGTATTTTCTGTGTCATGCGTCCACACACAATTGTACAGAAGTACATTATAGAAAAAAATTGTACTTTAGAGGAAGAAGTTTCTGGTAAAATTTACAAATAATATGAATGTGTTGCTAATTTTCTTGAGCTGGATTTCTGGATTTCACCCTCAAGCCAATGTATACAATATAGATGTTTAATTGTAACTCTGCACTGGTAACCAAATTACATGTATACTGGAACATTAGTATTTATAGCATCATTCAAGGAATCAGGAGATATACCCTCAAGCAAGCAGAACAGATTGTCTGACAAAATATGCAGCTTTGATGAATTAAAACTACACAGATTTTGGCCTATCAAAATGCATGTGCACTGTACATATAGTGGTGAATGTACACACAAAATACTACTCTGGACAAGGACTCTGCATCTCTGCATACACAAACCCTAAGGTATGATATGGGGAAGTCTGGACAACTTATGGTATCAACCTCTTGGAACTATAAACACCATAGCAAAAGAAAAAAAGAAGATTAAAAAAAGACCCTCAAATCATACCTTTTTCATTGCCAAAACACTTCAAGATGCAAACTTGACAGATGAAATAGATATGTGATGGTGGAGTTTTTTTGACAGCTCATTATTTTCCATGTGTGATTAGTCATTAGCTGATGAGAGACTAGCAGCATGGCCTGAAGAATCTGTTATCATTGTGATCATATGAAAACAGAACTCTGGCCTGTGGTGAATGTGGATTAATCACTGCAAAACAATGTTGTCTGTGTGAAAGATGTACAGTGAAAACTTGTTATAATGACACCATTTGTTTCCTTAGAAATGTGTTGGATAACTGAATATGTCATATAAATGAATCAAATAACAAAGAAAATGAACTTTTGCCATTCAAAACTCGTGTCATTATAATGACTATGTTGGATATCTGAGTGTCGTTATAATGAGTTTTCACTGTATATCTTTGTTTTTGCTGCAAGAATGTTACTGGTGATGAATGCTGT
Source organism: Hermodice carunculata (assembly GCA_964020975.1). Classification (NCBI taxonomy): domain Eukaryota; kingdom Metazoa; phylum Annelida; class Polychaeta; order Eunicida; family Amphinomidae; genus Hermodice; species Hermodice carunculata. Next base: position 69,646,681 of record OZ026614.1, on the reverse strand, counting down.
GTTTCATCTATACTGAAGAGGATCACAAGTAGAGGATAAAATTCATCATTGGTGTCTGTTGGTCGGAGGACATCATTTTCCTGGTAGCCCAGTTGCAGATATTGAATGTTTCATCAATGTTCAAAGTATGAAATGCATACTACTTTACTTTACAGTTGTCATGGTATTGATGATGTTGTTTCCATACCTTGTGTGCAGCACTGACTTCGTGTTTCCGTCATGTTTTTGTTTCAAAGAAAAAAATTGGGATCAGCAGTCATACATACATTCTATAATATATCAGACATGGATGAATATAAACTAGAATTGTTTTAACTTTTTCAGGTTGAAAAGAGTTGTTGATGAATCATCAGGACATACCTCTCTTGTTTACTTTGTGTTTCGCGTTTTTGTTATTTCATTGATATACATGTGCAATGTTCCTCTTTGTGATGTACAGCCTCTTGTTATGTGCCTCTATCAGTATAACCTGTCCAGCAGGATGAACAAGTTTGAAGGGGTCAGATAATTATAAGACCCACATTACAGAACAATAGATATCTGTCATGGCCTCAGAAAATGCATGTTAAACAATTAGCTCAAGAAATATGTTATTTTATAGAAAAGTACATGAAAACATACTAATATTCCTCTGTAACATGTGTTAGAAGTCTGAATGAGTAAACATGAACATATTCTGTTGAGTTAAGCCATTGCATAGAGACTGGTTTATTGTTCGGTGGCACCATCTGGTGTCAGGGACTTTAATCACAGTTGAAAGTGTTTTGTGGGCACAAACCAATCTGTGCCCACAACAAAGCATGGTTTGGTTTTTGAGGATTCTCTTCATGCTGCACTTATAATATATGCATATATTTTAACATGCAATCGTGACGTCTCCATTCCTTTACAACAATAAGCTGAAATGAAGTCAAACAACTGTCAGGAATTTTGGAATGCAGTTCAGTTTTATTGAGCATAAATGCAGATAAGTACACAGTATGTGAAACATAAGATAACCAGGTATAAAAAGGGGCCACTTAGAAGAAATGCTTTGAATACAACATCAACAGGTGATCAGAAAATCTCCTTTAGCACATTGAGAAGGATACTATTAATTTCAAGTATAATATTCAAAGAAAAGAGGTGATAGGAAAATGACTTTATGAGTTGCATGGTATATGTGTCCAGATATGTGTTGATGTAGAATAATTTTACATACAGTGAAACCTGTTTTGAGAGATCACCCCTAGGGCAAGCCAAAAAGTGGTCACACAAGGCAGGTGGTCTCTCAATAGAGGTATAATAACATGGGAAAGATAGCAAAAGGGACGTAATAAACATGGTCTTAAAAGACAGGTGGTCATTCATCACAGTGGTCTCTCAAAACAGGTTTCACTGAAAACTGCTATATGGCTGTATCTGTCTTACTATATGATACTGGGCAGGAAGCAGTTTATGAAGCCAGTGTGCAGTGTCATGTCTGATACAATTTTTAGATCTTGCTGTAAAAGGTATTGGGAGGAACGCGTCATTACAGCCCTGTATGAAGCAAACATGAGTAGATGAAGATGTTGAAAAGATAGTTTGAAAGTAATCTTGTTGCTGGTTGTTTGTGTATATGAAAGAAGACTCCATATCAATTGAACCCTGTCAGTGCCAGCAGCAACTGAAGTCAAACTACTTAAAATAAACTGCTCCGAATTATGATAGTGATGCTAGATTCATGTTCCTTGAAAAAGACCTTTCATTCAAGTACCAGCATGCCCATAGTTGCATCGAATATAAGTGTCCAGGTCAACAGCTAGTGCCCAAAGTGTGTTGAGGAAAGCTGTTGACTTGGTCCAAAATGTGGCACTGAAAGAGTTAAACAAAATGAGTATTCTGATTTTAAAATATTTGAATAGTTGCTCAGCATTTAACACTTTGCAACCAAATGAAATATTGTTTCCAATGTCCACTTATGTGCATCAAAAAAGGATCAGACAACACAAAGTGTAAGTTTACATATGCTGATATATGTGGATGTATCATGTATGTGTATGCAGTGCATGCATATTGCACACAATGTGCACATGTATATGAAATCATAAAATCATAAAAGACAAAGGAGGCAGGAGATATACCAGATCAAACATGAAACTAAATTGGACTGGCATGTCTCTAGATGGAGCTTCTCTGAGGGATGCACTCTGTGTATTGCTTATACTGCAGGGGATAACATTGCTAATGAATGTTGTGCATTAGAACATAAATCAAAAGTGACATGCAGGGTCTAACTTATAGAATGGTACCTCAATGTCATGTATAGCTCACACTATTACATAACAGTTTGATTTCAGCAACCCTGGTCCAGGTGATGAGTGTGTTTGGTAACCATATAATCCAACCTAGATATTGAAACATTACAGGAGGGCACAATCTTCATCATGGTTTGTCTGGGGTTAAACTAGCTCAACAGTAATGCTCTGTTAGTATCTATTGATAGCCAATTTAAAAAGTTCACTTGCGCAAACTGAAAAAAATCAGCATTGCACACTAGGAATAAATAGACACAGAACTGCAAAATTTGAGTGAAAGACTTGGCAAGAATGTCTGCATGCATCTCCCCATTACATTGAGGCCAAAGCAAAGGGTTCTGCAGTGCAAAGCTGATAGAGCCAGTGATTTTCCTTATCTTGTCAGAGTGTCTCTGTTTTAGACATCCATGGAGGAAAGCATATATGTTTGAGTGTCTGGATGTTCATATTGATGTTGATGTAATTGGGCAGACAGAGGTGCCACCCCATTGGTTTTGCCTCATCATTTTCTTTGTGTAATAGCAGTATTCCCTCAACCTGTCCTTGATGGGATGTTTCATTTGTCCCACCTCACTCCTGAAATGGATGCTGCTTGGGTAGTTTTGTGTTATTGTAGTCTGGAAGGTGTCAATAGGTCTTTACCCCTAATTTGACTTGCTTGTGGGTCAGGTGCTGGGGACATTTCGAGGCTCAGACTGTGCTCCAGTTTCAGCATATGGATTTTAAGGGTGGTAGAATGGGGTTGAATTCATTGATCAAGAACAGCCATCCGTCTATCTCTCTCTTGATACTGTTTATATTTGAGACTTTATGTGTAGTGTAAAAATGTTAGTGTCAGCAGACAAAAGAACAATTTATCATGCTCTCTCTCTCTCTCTCTCTCTCTCTCTCTCTCTCTCTCTCTCTCTCTCTCTCTCTCTCTCTCTCTCTCTCTCTCTCACACACACACACACAGACACACACACACACACACATAGATAAACATTATACAAGTGCTGCAAATAACCAGATTATAAACCTGTTTGTTTTACATTGATTGCAAAAGAAGTCATGTATGGAGTAATGGATTCACTCTCCATGGCATAAATGTAGGCATATACATCTGAGCCTTTTATGTATGTTGGAAATAGAAAGACCTGGAGAAAATCCCCATGTGCAGTCAGAATAAACATGAGTTGAAGGGTTAATGTAGATCTCCATCATCTCAATGTATAACTTGAATAGGTAAAAGTTGTTTTTAAATCTTTTGTTTTCCATTTGTTTAGGACCAATGCTGATGGGGACGAAAAGAAATCTTTTGCCGTACAACTTAGAAGAGACATGTACATATTGATTGCATTACATCAGGGAATAAAGGCTCCAACATCCTGTATATCCTAAAATCGGAAACCACTTTCTTGTGCATTTGCTTTGTTGGATGTACTTTGTGTCTTTGCTTGCCGGTATGTTATAGACAGGGCTGCACCTATATTCTTCATTGTAAAATTTGATCTTTGTGCTGGTGGACAAATATTCCTTTGTATGTAAATTCTTTGATTTATACCAGGGATTTATACTGCTCAGTTCGAGCTCAGTTCGATTCTTCTTTTTACACTGTGTGTCTCTAGGGCAGCAGATAGTTCTTCATTGTAATATGTGATATTTGCGTCAGTGGAAAGAAGTTCTTTTGTTCATAATGGTTGATCAGTTCAATTTTCCTTTTTGCATTGGATGTTCCTGAAGGTGCCAAGACTCCTGATATACATGCAGTGAGTAATCTTGCGTTTGTTGGTCAGAAAACTTTTCATATTTACATTATCCCATTTTTCTACCACAAATGACATACATAACTAGAGTTTTTGCTTATTATAATGGTCATTGAATATTTTCTGGACTGGGTGCAGAGGATAATGGATTCAACAGCCATGATTAATTCGTTCTACCTGCAATGTGGCCATAGAGTCAATCATGGTCACATGATATTATTTTAGTCATTTGATTGGCTCCTTAACTCTAATTATGTTTGAAGTTGCCATTTAATAAATGAGAACTTCAAACATAATAAGAAGATTAGAGGTTAACACTAGCCAGTGTAATAAATGATTTATTTAAATGATTTATTACACTGGCTGGTGTTAACCCTCTCCTCCTAGGGTTAAGATTTGAGTCAACAACTTTCCTTTGCATGTGCAGGGAGTTGTGTGCCCAACCTGTAATGACAGAAATCTGATTGTTGGCCGAAGACAGTTTATGCTGATGTCTCAGATGAGTCCACTGAGAAATAATGGTTGCCAGCTGTTTAGCTGGACGATAGCATTGGCACCTAATGGCTACTACTTGAGAAAAAAAGGTTGAATAAAATACTTGTGGCTAAGCACATGTATTCTGACATAGCCTATTTAAAAAAAAAAAAATTGCTATGGCCCCAGATCTTAATTACAATTTCTCATTCAATGCCTTGCAATCTTGGAAATTGTTTTGGGCTTCTGTGTCCTGTGTATTAGAGCAGAGCGGGATAAAAACTGGTACATGTAACTTTATTAGAGCTGAATGAGATAAAACTGTTACTTTCCTCAGCAGATGTGGGCTGATGTTTTGCATTTCAAGAAAAATTGCCAAGATACAAAACATTTGAATATATGAAATGCTAATGGAAAAGTTTATTCGATACTAAGCTGACTTATCAATATCAAATAAACCTGTTGAACACAAGAAAACACATCACTCTCTTGAAACATAACCCAGGTCAATGATAATCTCATGACAAGGCATTAATTATCACACTTCAAACAATAAAAGGGCTCCAAATTCATTTGACAGATGTTGTGTCTTAGATATTTCTTCTAATCAATGTCAAAATCACTGTTGATAGTTTTAAAAGCAAAACGGTTCTAATTCAGTCAATTGGAAACATATATGCAGAGTTAAAAATATCCATAAAAGAATTTGAAATATGTTACTATTATGACAATGCATCATCACATCTTTTGAAAGATGCAAACATGTATAATAATATCACTGGGCATAATTATCACACCAGTCTATGTGTCTTGTACATAACATGACAGCTATGTGCATGTTGTTATTCAATTGAGTTATAACTTTTTTATCTAGAAAATATCAGAAAGACTGGACTAGCTTATAGTGTAGATTATATGATTAAACTGTAAGTCATGGATATATTTTCTTGTTTGTTACTTATGTCATTACTTGTAAAATTAACCCTACATAGTGCCAGGAAATGCCCTCCTCTGCCTCCTAAAATCATGAAAATGCAGAAGCTCCCCCCCCCCCCCCATGAACCCCGCTGAGGGCCTGGGCAGCCCACAGACCCACGCCCAACATTTTCAGTCAAACTGGTCCTTCAGCACTTTCACCCATGCTGTAACAACAGCAGTCTTCATGAAATCTATTCTTATGACAAGTAATTAATGTAAGTGATAGAAAAGACAAAAATAATTTATGAAGATGTCATATTGCTTCATTTTAATAGCCACATCCTTCACAATGGTTGACAGTATAAATATCTTATAACTTTCCGTTATACAGCGTTTTAATTACATGGGGATTTTTTAATGTAATTTTTTTTAATGAGAAAAGAAAAAAGAAAAAATGATATAATACACTTATCTGGAAAATGTGAGCTCTGGTATTTATTGCATACCATATCTAATATATCAGTGAGCAAAGTAAAATCAGTGGATCACCCCCCAGGAATGTGTATGTACATGTACACGGTTACTTTGCTTCATTTTTTATGGAAAAACTCATCAGGAAATTGCAATATCTCATAACTTTTAAAGGCAGAAGTTTTCAACTCAGCTTATGACAAATCTTATCCTGTCCTTTGTCATCTTCCAGTCATCTGTCATATGTCTGTCAACAATTGGCAGTTTCAACTTCTCAAAAGCTGGTAACCAGATCCCTTTTAGCTTTGTGGGGGTGTAGTGTGGGTGGATCTCTTCCAAGTCTATACAATTAGACAGTGATCTTTTTTATGTTTTAAGGTTTTTTCTATCTATCTATCTATCTATCTATCTATCTATCTATCTATCTATCTATCTATCTATCTATCTATCTATCTATCTGTCTGTCTGTCTGTCTGTCTGTCTGTCTGTCTGTCTGTCTGTCTGTCTGTCTGTCTGTCTAAAAAGTTTCATATGTTAAACCACTGGGCCAATCTTTAGCATTGCATACATATATTTCTGGGTATCTCTAGACAATAAAATGTTCCACAGGTGATGATGCAGTTGTCTCATATTCTCAAAAACTGGTCAGCAGATCCTCTTTAAGCTTTGTGGGGGTGTTGTGTGGGTGGATCTATTCCAAGTATGTACAATTGGTCAGGGATCTTTTTTATGGTTCAAGGTTTTCCTAACATTATAAGTTCAAAGGCGGCCCACCTTTTACCTTTCCCTTACCACCTTTCATCTTTTTACCACCTTCCACCTTTTAAAATACATGATATTTTAGCATTTTTTGATGGAACTTTTTACCAAAACAAGAAAATTTAAGATAATATCATGTTTACTCCCTTTCAACTTTTAAGTTCTGGGGAAAAGCCTGTGGTTTATGCTGTTTTCCTTTTTTTTTATTTTGTTTTGAGAATCATGAAAGTTCCTACTGGGAAACTACCTGGGCAATCTTCAGAATTGCATAGATAAACTTGTGGGTACCCCTAGACCATAAAATGTTTCACAGGCGATGATGCAATTGTCTCATATTCTATGAATTTTTAGCTCTGCTGACTTTTCAGTCTGCAGAGCTTTAGTGATGGGTCATTGTCTGTGTGTCTGTCCATCCACCCATCTGCCCAGATGTGACCATTTTCTCTGGCTAAACATTAAATGGAAGATTTTAGTTTTAGGCAATCATATTGGTTATCTGGTCTTGATGATAAATGACAAAGGGGGTGTTATAGTGATGCCTATTTTGGAGTACATGTATTGATGACTACTTTTGTTCTCACAAGAATATAAGCAAAGGTCACAATGGCAAACAGTAAGTTTGACCGGTTTCATCGCTTTCCGCGACTCGTCATGAACTGTTGGTTAACTGACACGTAGCCTGTTTATAAACTGAGGGGTAACTTCTGTTGTTATGCAAAACACGCGATTGTGATTACGTAACACAGAGGTTCGGTCTTACCAGTGTTGTCAGGGTAAGAGATGACTCAAAGCAGATTTGAATCGCAGTAGACTTAAAAATGTTAAGGTGACTGTGAATATACTGCAGGGTCCATGAGTGTATTTCAGGCTGGAATTAGCGGCACAACAGTGCCACAAAGCCCTGAAGACAGGAGCTTGAATCTCTGTGTGCTGTTGCCAAAGGGTTAGGCAAAGTACCCAACCAAGCAGAGAAATCATGGAAAAAGTTGCTCCAAACATCAAATTTTCGCATAAGACAGAGCAAAACAGCTCATCTTGCAATGATGTTGAGACCGACTGGTTCAATAGAACGCAGTTGGTGCATCCCGTGTTTTTCCCTGTCCAGTCGCAGCTGTCTAGTGCGTTCTAGACGAGGGGGGATTCAGATGTACTCTAAATTGTAAAATTTTAGAGTGAGGTGGTGGTGGTCACTATGGGCAAAATGTCTGCACAGAGGTTGTGTAATGTCCTTGTTACTGATGTAAGGAAAGTGTTCTTGCAATCTGTCTTTCAAGGTGTGCAAAGTTTGACCCACATACTGTTTGTTGCAAGCGACACAGGTGAGAAGGTATACTAGATTAGAACTCTCAAAGCATCCTCCCTTTGGTACATCATATGTCCTTATGGTTTGTGTACTGGTCACTCTGCCTGAAGTATCAAGACAGGTGCAGTATTTGCAGTTGGTTTTGTTGCATTCATTACTGTGTCTTTTGCCAGATACAGCTGGATTAGACTGCAAACCTGTTTTGTATCTGATTCTAGAACTGACCAGAATATCTTGCAGACTGTCTGCCTGTTTAAAGCTCAAGATCACTTCCTTATCAACTAGGGCTTCAGCGTGCAGTTAGGCCTCAAGCATTCTCCAGTGGTTCTGGATGATCTGTTTCATAGGAGGAAGTGTGGTATTGAAAGTGGTGGTCAAGAAAAACTCATCTTGTCCAGTATCCTCAGTTGTTCTGGGTGTCAGAGAAGTGGATCTGTCTACTGAGTCCATTTTTGTTTTGGCATCCACGAGTATTTAAGTGGGATAATCTCTCGGCTTATAATACTTGAGGATTTTCTGTGAATTTTTCTCATAGCCTGTGGCTTTACTGCATATACGTTTGACCCTGAGTAACTGACTAAATGGGCCACCCTCCTTTGGGTGTATTGGATGGGCTGACCTATAGTGCAGGTATGTGTGCATATTTGTGGGTTTAACATAAAGGGTGGTGTACACTTTATGTATTGAGTCTATTTTGACAAGAGTGTCGAGAAAGTTTATCTCAGTGTTGGAGACACGAGAGGAGAAACTTGATGGTCTCATGGCACAAGTTTAAATGAGAGACAAACTCTGTTAGCTGTGTCTCATCATGAGTCCAAATGCAGAAAGTGTCATCAATATATCTCCACCACACCAGTGGGTGTAATGGAAAGTGAAGCAGTTTATTTTCCTCTAAATCTGCCATGAAGATATTTGCAAAAGAGTGAGCTACATGAGTTCCCATAGCTGTGCAACTGATCTGTAATTAGTGGTCGCCATTGAACTCAAAATTGTTGCAAGTGAATACTAGTCTTTGTAGCTGTATGAGTTCTGAAGTGCTGGGTTTGTCACCCAGATCCCTATTGTGTAGCAGGGCTCTGGCAGCACAATGTAGACCTTCATGAGTTGGAATGTTGGTGTGAAGTGAATTTACATCCAAAGTGACCAGAAGAGAATTTTCTGGTAATGGACCTAAGGCTTCAATCTTATTTATGAAGTCAGTCATATCTTTAATGTAGCTGGGAATACATTTTACTAACAGTTTTAGAAAGAAGTCAACAAAGGATGAAATTCTCTCTGTGGGACACTCATTTGCACTCAGGATGGGGCATCCTAGTGCTGGTATTGTGCCCTTGTGAATTTTCGGAAGGAGAAGGTCTCCTTTTGCTTGGTTCTCTCTCTCGGTTCAAGGATCGCGGATTGCCCACATTTCCACGGGGTCACGGGGGGGATCCCGCCTTGGTGCCCCAAGTTGGAGAAAAAGGTGGTCTGTGTCAGCATTCTTCATTTCAGTTTTTTTTTTTCTTCATCAGCTGATCCACCTTTTTTCGTTGTCTCTGGACAATAGGAGCCATTTGTTTGCCCACTACTGTCGAGATGATGTCAGTACATTTCCGGATGCCCTGCTTCTCCGGACCATAGCAATACTGTAAGTTACTCAGTCCACATGAGCTTGCCTCTTTCAGGGGGACAAACATTTCCTGATGTATATATCTCAGAGCAATTTAAGCTGAGTGACTTTTGCCATGGCAGCAGTGTTTTTCCATTTTTCCAGAGAACGTCTTGGAGGAAGCATACCTTGGGGAAGCCTTGGAGTGAAAACGAGGTCCTCTGGAATCACGTGACTATTGATGCATTTGTTGTAGAAGTCCACTTTGGCTGCGGCCTTGGTGGACCTGGCAAGTGCCTTACGGCAGCTTTTGAAAGTAGAGTAGGCCTTATATGGTATATTCCTGGCTTCCTCTAATCTCTCAGTGCTTGGATCCCTGCTGTTCACTGCACTTCGATCAGTATCCCGGCATGGAGCACTGAGAGACCTAGACCTGTCATCCTACCTTTGCGGGATGGATTGGTCTGTGTTATTCCAAGCATGTTTCTGCGGAGGACAGTTAGGAGTATCCCTGTCCAGTGACCCGGATGTGCATGACGTCACTATGGAGGAAATCCCAGTAATGATTCATTCTCACAAGAATAGTTACATTGTAGGGCACTAGGTGTAATACAAGTTTGAGCAAGATGTGCAGTGATTATGAATTGCAAGAAGCATGCATTAATTGAGCATGGTCATTTGTACAATGTTGTCCTTGAAGAAAGTAAGGGTTTTGGGGTTTAGTGCTGTTTGTTTTTAGGGTGGCTGGCAGTTTAAGACCAGAATGGGAAGTGAAGCAAAATACATGTAGTCCCTGCTGGAGGGAGGATGGCATGGATGTTTGCTTTGAATTCCATCCTGGTCTAAACTGCCACCTAGCGTAAACAGACTGGATCAACCCCTATCCAATCCTAGTAACACTTTATTCCATGGATATTCTTATCATTCGCTCACCAGTGACAAGCTTAGTTGTATTGCACAGTTGGATCTTGATCGTTGGCACCTGCCATGATGGTGTTGGCCTAGCAGAAGACAATTTGCTTCTTGATTGAAGTAGTGTTAGCAAGGAGCACTATTATAAGGTGTAATCTTATGGAACTGGTCATGAGTCTGGTATTCACTTTTAGGCCCTGCTTACAACAGTGGAGATACCCACTTACTAGGATAGAAGTAATGATGGAGATTCTTGTCATTTTTGACATTCCAGTTCTGTAATACAAGCATGTATGTACACAGGCTGTTGTAATTGCTGGAAAATTGAAAAACTACAGGATGATAAATCAAGTCTCATCTGAGACGATACAGAGATTCCGTACATGCCATTCCTCTGTGTTGTTGACAGGAATAGCTCCACAGCTGCTTTACTGTAATGGATTACAAGGCAAGATTGCACCTACATGTGTACCAGTCAGTCATTGAATGATGGAGGGAGGGAGGGGGATGCAGTCTCCTACATGCATATGTCATCTGTAAATTCATCTGCTCTGTGTCCATATGTCCATCCATCCTGATGACATTACAGTGATATCTGAAAAAAAAAAGATTGACTGCAATATTGCAACAGTTTTCTGTCAGAGAGATGTACCTCAGGATGAAGTGAAGGCAAATTTATATACTCTTATATTTTTAAAAATTTTTGTTATGATTCGGCCTCTGTGTACACAGACATAGTTTCTTTCTTTTTCTTTCTTTCTTTCTTTCTTTCTTTCTTTCTTTCTTTCTTTCTTTCTTTCTTTCTTTCTTTCTTTCTTTCTTTCTTTCTTTCTTTCTTTCTTTCTTTCTTTCTTCCTTCCCTCCTACTTTATTTGATGTCAGCTCAAGCTTAGACACTAGCAAGCCAGAAAACCCTTACAGATAGAATTTGCTTACATATTTTAGCACTATGAGGGCATCTCATAGTGATAGAAAGTAGTCAGATTTTGATTTATGCAAATTCCAACCAATGCACAAAATTGAGGTCATGAATATTAATGAATATCGTTAAAACTATCATAGATAGAGGTATCATTCCAACTTCAATGTGTATGTGCTGGGGAGCACACCCAATGAATAGCTGCTGAAAGCTGCCAGATTTGAATTAATTGATGCAAATTTCGGCCAATATACAAAACTGATGAATATTGATGAAGACCTTCAAAACTATAATAGGTAGAGATACCATTTGAACTCCTATTTACATGTTTGTGCTGTGGGCACATCCGATTAACAGTGAAAGAAAAAATGTCGGATTTTAATTTGTGCAAATTTTGCCTGAAACACAAAATTGACTTGAGGAATAGTTGAATCTGTTACAGATAGAATGTCATTCCAACTTCAGGTGTTTATGTGTACATCCGATGCACAATGACTGAAAATTGTCAGATTTTAATTTATGCAAATTTGAGCCAAAGCACAAAGTTGAAGTGTTGAATATTGATCAACATCTTCAAAAAACTATTGTAGATAGTGATGTCATTTCAACTTCAATTTATATGTTTGAGCTCTGCATCCATTCAATGCCAATAAAGCCAAAACACAAGATTTCAATATTGAGTATTTATAAGACTATTATAGAGAGAAGTTTCATTCAAAAATGAATGTCTTTGTGCTATCAGGGCTCGACAATTTTTTTAAAAATCACTTGTCCGCAGGACAAGTAAATTTCAAAATCCACTTGCCCGCATACAAAATCCACTTGTCCTGATAAAACTTCTATGAACATCGTTTTTTTTCAAACACAATGCTAAGGCCTACACAAACCATTTACCCTAAAATATATTTGCCGCGAATTGTCGCTTGCAAATTCGCACAAAAATGTCAAATTTTACAACGATTCAAGCTGCAACTGTTCGACAGTGAAACTGGCAAAACATTAAAAATACAAATTAAAAAAGTAAGCTATTTGCATGGGGTGACTAACGATGAAAAATACATTGTAATTTCTGGGACGATAGGAGTCCGTATCCCGGTTAAACTTAAATAACGATTAAAATAGTTGCATTGGTTTCAGGATCCTTTCTCGCTGCCTCTGATGCCGTGATGGGATGCATATCGTTTGCGTACCTACCATGAACGCTATCGGTACATCGTAGTAAATTTGCGTATACAGTATTGGCAAGTTCCTCGCAATAAACGGTGTTCTTAAATCAAATTCAAACGAAAATTTTAATATTTCAAATCAGAAATCGAGCGTGCGCACCGTCAACATCTTTCCTGCAACTGTACACAAACAGCTGCTTTGGCCATGTGGCCTGACGCACAACACATCACCCGATTGGTCAATTGAGTCACATGCAAAAATGAGCCAATCGCGGCTCGTGCTGCAGTGTTTTCATCATGGCTTCCGCCCAGTGAACATGTGTGAATATGCCGTAATTTGCGGAGGGAACACACAAACGGGAAGCTTTTTTTTTTTTTTAATTGCAGCATGCGAAAATAAAGATTCCAGTGTTTAAAGCAACAATTATTTGGAGTCACAGGCAAATACACAAAGGTAGGGGGATAGAGAAAAATGCCGAATGTGAGACAGATCAGTCAGCATGATGCTCCGATTACTCCACGCGGATACTTGCGTGCGACTGGCAGATGTGTGTTTTGTTTGGCCGGGAAGTCAACTTGCGGCACCATTACATGATCTCTCCAACACTTTTACAGCCCACCGATAAATTGTCTTTGATGCTAATTTGCTCAACTATTCGCCATGCAAGTTTTAAAATTTTTTGATGTTCCTATGTCATCGTTCGGGCAGATAAGACTGACGGTGAGGTGCTGTGACCTTGCCCCGATACGGGCGAAAGCCAATACGCCCCAATGCATGACCGCTGGTACCTTTGATCTCGTCGTCGTATGCACGCAACGGTCAAAATACCTGCTTGTTTTGACAGAAATCAAGTAGGTAGTCAAGTCCTGTTGAATACACCTTCTGACCATGTAATTGTTTAAACCTAGATTGTTTACTTTAGGCCAGGGGATTATCTTCACCTATTGCGCATTGGCGTCCCCACGCACATGCCTGCATTGGTGTTTATGTTTGTTCACACGGACCACAGTAATCGCCAACATATGCAGAGTCGCGAAGGCTCTGACTGCTCATCATCATGTTGCCGTGCATGCAAACAGACGTATTTTCAGTCCAATTAAAAAAGAAAAAATTAGCTTGTCCGCAGGACAAGTTGAATTTGAAAGTCACTTGTCCGAGAAGAGCTTTAGCTTGTCCCGGAACGTCGGATCATAGGAATTTTCGAACCCTGGCTATATATAGGTATATCCATTACTGCTGGTAAAATGTGCAAATATTGACTCACAAAGACAGATTTGCTGTCAAGCAAGTCCTTGTTTTCTAGTTAAGGGTCCATCCCATGGGGGATCCTTTTTTTGGGGGGGGGGTGTCCATTTGCCTGGATGTGCACATTCTTGTTCCTGCAACATCTACAGAATGCTTCCATGTATTTTGCTCAAGTTTGACTAGATGCTTATCTTACCTGGCAAGATGAACTGATTAGATTTTGGTGTCACCATGACCTAATTTGAGCAAATGGCAGCCTAATTACATGTTTGTTAGGGTGGACCCTGCAGTCAAGGCTTTGCGTTGAAGCTATGTCCAGTTTTTAGCCCAGCTGATTGTCAGTCAGCTGAGCCTATAGGATGGTCCTTCGTTCGTCCGTCCGTCCACAATTCACATTTTCGACTTCTCCAAAACTGTCAGCCAGATTTAATTCAAACCTGGTGGGAATGTGCCTTAAGTGTGTCTCTACCAAGTTTGATCAAATAGGCATGGTCCAGTGATTTTTGGATTTTAAATGGGGGTTTTTTGGTTATTTTTGGGGGGCAAATCTTAAAAGATCTTCTTGTCCAAAACTGCTCCCCCAATTGCTTTGGTATTGCTCAGGGACACTTCTGGGTATTCCTAGGTCTGAATTTGTTCACCAGGTGGCATTGCAATTTTTTCTAAATTTTTATGATTTTTTTTTGTTTTTTTTTTGTGTTTTTGCTAATTTTGACTTCTTCAGAACCGTCACTCAAATTAAGCTAAAACTTGGTGGATATGTTCCTGGTGGAAGGGTCAAACAAAGTTGTTCATTAGGTGGCACTGCTGTAGATTCCTGTTTTTTAACGATTTTTAGCTCTGCTGATTTGTCAGTCTGCAGAGCTTATAGAATCTGTTTGCGTCCGTCGTCCGTCTGTCCATCTGTCCATCTGTCCGTCTGTCGTTAGACTTTTTATATTTTCGACCTCTTCTCAAAAGCCGCTACATAGAATGTTTTGATTTTGCACATGGATGATCCCCAGGTGGACCTCTACCAAGTTTGCGAAGGAGATGATGATGCAATAATTTTTCTATTTTTTATGAATTTTTTGAAAAAAATTAAAATTTCTTCATCTTAAGGACTACGAAGCCAATTGCTTTGATATTGCACATAGGGTCACCTGGGGTCAACTAGTTCTCATTTTGGCCACCAGGTGGCGCTGCAATTTTCCCCCATTTTTTTATGAATTTTTGCGTGTTAAAGCTATTTTCGACTTCTTCTCCAGAACGGCTGAACAGAATTGCTTAAAATTTTTATCAGAATATCGTTGGACATTAGACAATGAAAGTTTGCGAAAATAATATGGATATGTTAATTTTAGGCAAAGTTATGGGATATCAAACTTCGCAACTGCAAGGAAGTGCTGCAGCTGTATATATATATATATATATATATATATATATATATATATATATATATATATATATATATATATATATATATACAATATGTATATACAATATGTATATGGCAATACAGTGCATATATTACACTATTGTGTTTACCCTTTTGACTTCTTCTCAAAAACTGCTGTATGGAATGTTTTAATTTTGCACATGGATGTTGCCCAGGTGAACCTCTACCAAGTTTGCGAAGGAGATGGTGATGCAATAATTTTTCTATTTTTAATGAATTTTTTAATTTATTTTTTGAAAAAAAAAAATTTCTTCCATCTCAAGAACTACGTGGTCAATTGCTTTGATATTGCACATAGGGTCACCTGGGGTCAACTAGTTCTCATTTTGGCCACCAGGTGGCGCTGCAATTTTTCCCCATTTTTTTATGAATTTTTGCGTGTTAAGGCTATTTTCAACTTCTCCAGAACAGCATGATAGAATTGCTTAAAATTTTATCAAAATATATTTGGACATTAGACAATGAAAGTTTGCGAAAATAATGTGGATATGTTCCACTATGTGCCACTCTACATACATGTATATAGCTGTACAAATCTAGACTGCAGTCCATGTGTTCCAATACTGTAAAAGCAGATCCCAGTCAGCAGAGCACAGGATCATCATGAGCCTCTTGTTTCAATTTAAGTACTTGTCGGTCAATGCGGCTTTCCTATTGAATTACTATGTAAGTCAATGGGCATTCTAATGCTAATTCTCATTTTCAACTTCTATTCCAAAACTGTAATCCAGATTGATTTCAAACTTGGTGGCAATGTACCTTGGGTGGCTTTCTTCCAAGTTTGTTCAAATGGTCACGCTCTAGAGATTTTGAGATTTGTAATGATTTTTTTTTTGTTTGTTGGGGGGAAAATTTTACAAAATCTTTTTCTCCACAACCGCTCATCAAATTGCTTTGATATTACATAAGAAAAAAAAAATTGATATTACATAAGAACACTCACAGGGACTCTTAGTTCTTAATTAGTTCACCAGGTGGTGCTGCAATGTTTTGCTAATTTTTTATGAATTTTTTGTGTGTTTTCGTTACTTGTGACTTATTCTGCATATCCATTACTCAGATTTAGTTGTAACTTCGTGGATATGTTCCTTGTGAAGGGTCAAGCAAAGATGTACACTAGGTAGCACTGCTGTGGATTCCTGATTTTTAACATTTTTTTTTTCAATTAGGGTGCTTATCGGTAAATGCACCTTTTCTATTTCTTACTATGCAAGTCAATGGGCATTCTTAAATGCATTCTAATAGTAATTCACATTTTGGACTTCTCTGAAGAAACTGTCTGTCAGACTCACTTCAAATTTGGTGGCAATGTACCTTGGGTTGGTCGCTACCAAGTTTGTTCAAATTGTCACGCTCCAGTGATTTTGCGTTTTTTTATGATTTTTTTTGGAACATCTTTAAAAAAGTTTTAATAGGAAAGTTTGACATGGGAATTTCTTGTTATGGTTATAACTTAAATAATTTTTGCCAGATTTGTGCCAAACTTGGTAGGGATGTACCTTTTATAAGTGTCTACATATTTTGTGCAAATGGTCATACTCCAGTGATGTTTGGACCTTGACCTCATTCCCAGTGTCACAGGACAACTGACACGGAATTTACTGTTCATTTGATAACTTGAGACCTGTTTTGAGTAGGACCTTGATTTTGCACATGTTAATGTTTCTCTATGAAGGTCATGATTGGACAGTACATGAGTGACGTTGACCTCGTTTCTGGGGTCACAGTGCAACATACATGAATTTTACTGCTCACTACAACTTGAGAGCTACTTGAACTGGGACCTTGATGTTGCAAATGTTAGTGTTCTTCTATAAAGGCCAGACTTACTCAGAACATGGGATCCTATCCCAATTTTACAGAGCTGCAAGTGTGATGAATGTCTAGGTCAGCTGAGCATGGGCCGTTCACACAGCCCGCTTGTTATTTTTTTTTTTTATTTGGAGACCATGGGAGTGGCACTCAAATGTATGATGTAAGTGGAATATCTCAAGATTGACAACAACTTCAAGAAAGTGTTGTCAGAGATGCATCTTTTGATGGACCAGAAAGCTATTTAAAACCACCTCTCTCACGTCATTTTAATTTTTTTAATGCTTTGAAAGAAAAAAACAGTTGGAGGCCCAGAGAGTGGCACCTGGAATGGAACAATCTTACTGCAATATCTTAAGAATTAACTATAGTCTCATCAAATTTTCATCTCAGATAAACCTTATGATGCACCAAAACCCTAATAGACCCATTTAGAACCCAAGAGGACAGCACTTGATGACGTGATTTGCCTACAAGTTGCTAATGTACACATCAGTGAATCCCTTTGAAGCTTCTGTTATGTAAAAGGAAAACTTAAGATACAAATCACCCCCAAGTGCTGCCATATAGGGTTCTAAATTCTACCATTAAAACAAGCCCCCCGCCTGAGGATTTTTCCATATATTTATATACCACATGATAACACAACATATGGATACTAATGCAAGTGCATGTACATGCATATGTAGTTTTCTAGAAAATTGGTGACTTGTTCCTGTTCAAACTTGATGAGAGATGTACCTTGGGTGGGTCTTTGGCAAGTTTAATTTGTTCAGTACAATAAAACCTGTCAAGGCCAAATGCCCTTGGGACCCAGGCCAAAGTGTTTGGGTATCGGAGGTGTTTGGGTTATTAATAGAGGTCTTGGGCGTGGCCTTGTGGCTATATCCTGCACATGTAAACTTTGAATTCACCTGTACATGCACATGCATTGGGGGAATTTACCAGCCCCAATACAAATATATATACTTTACATATATGTATATATATATGTATGTATGTATGTATGTATGTATGTATGTATGTATGTATATATATGTATATATATGTATATATATGTATATATATATATATATATATATATATATATATATATATATATATATATATATATATATATATACTGTGCCAATGCAAAGATATGCCAGATCTTGCAGTGTTGTCGCAGGACTATGGAATAAGTACTTTTCTTGATTGAAGGTATTGAAGGCTGTACAGTTCATTTAGGTGTTAAATAAGCAATAATATACTGCAGTGACATTTAATTTTTCATTTGGAAGTATCATCTTTGCTAAATTACTGGAAAAGTCTTGATTTTGAATCTAGACCACTTGGATTGAAAGTGCTTCTATTAGGGCATGTACTATTAGTATGAAGATGGTGTTTATATGAATTACAAAAACTGAAAGAAAAAAAAAGTCTAAGATTAAAAACAACTTTACAAAAATTCCAGCCTTTTAGGAAAAAAGTTTATAGGATTCATAAACTTGAGGCTAACAGTACATGCCCTTTTCAATATCAATAGGCTACATTACTGATATTACTTGTACACGCATATGTACATCTGTCCTACCTGTGACAGTGCATTTACATGCACAAGGAATACAGGTCCTATAAACCACTGGTTGATAAATGCTCATTATCATATCAGTATTAGCACCCCTTTATGGTCCTACTTATCCCCTAATGGAGCCCAATTATTTCAATACAGTATAGCACCATCCCACAGGAGGTATCCAGCTGAGCAGACTGGTCAGCTCTGACCTACTGTAAGGATCCACTAGCTCTTACCAGGATGTTTGGGTAGCAACCAAGCCTAGGGTCTTTGTTCTATAAGAACAGACTTATCCTAAAATGCCAGTTATTTCTTTGTTTATGGAGTATGCTCAGTAAAGTTGTGTATATTGGTCCTCAGCTATTGGTTCATTTGAATGTTAGTTTTCAGCAGTTTACACAACAATAACAACAGCAAAAAAAAAAAAAAAAGAAGAAGCAAAGTGGAAGTATGATATCGAACTGAAGCTATATTGCCCTGGAACTCACTTTTAAACCAATAAATCTCACGTACACTACAACATCAAGCTTACCATGCATTATGGTAGCAAAAAGTGACTTTTTAATAGTGTTATATGCATTAATATCCATTGATATGGACAATGTGGTATGGGCACTATATTTGTCCAATGTACTTCCTACAAAATGGTCCAAGTATATGCAAAACATGATCATGTGACCATCTACCTACATCAAAGATTACCTGCACTGCTGGATGGGTGGCCGATTTAATTGCGCATATCAAGACATTATCTATTACACATATGGGAATACAGTGGTCCCGATGTTCGAACTGCATCTCACCATGGCTGAGGGTTGGTTCATTGAGAATAGGCAAAATAACGGCCTTTAAAAGGAATATGTGCATAATTTGATGACGTAAAACATCAATTTTATTGGTCAAAATTTACACACAATATGTGTATTACCCTTTATCATACTGCTTAACTTCAAAATGCACTTACGAGTTTGATAAGTTTAAACCAGTTTATTGTACGTACAGCTGTAGGTCTCACCATGGAACCTACACTCTATTGGCACCCTTTGAATACATTAATGCCACAAATATGATGAAAGTGTTGGATATAAAAAGTTGTGATGTTTTTGTATGAAATATCAATGAATTTGCTGAAAATTCCTTCTTTCTGGGGGTAAATGTTCAGCCTTGACAGGTTAACCCCTAGCACTGTGAGCAATTTTGGGATCTGGCACAGCCAGCCACTGGGCAGTTGTTATTTTGTTGTGCATCATGCGACATGCTGGTGAAAAAGTGCTGTAACTTTTCTATTTTTGCAATTCATGCAAAAATATCCACATGACTTTTGTTGAGCAAGACCTTTTCTACATTTCTGTGTGTGAATGTGTGCTTTTTTTCGTCAATTGAAAAAAAAACAAAAAAACAAAAAAACAAACCATGCCCTACACCCTAACAAAGTGAATATATCAATCTCAATCATGAATTGATCAAAATGGTCAAGCCTGTGTCACAGTGTGAGTACAATTCAGGGGTACCGGTCAACGCATTTTCCTTGGTTTACGTCACGAACGATGGCTCCTCTTTAATTTTTTTTAAAAGATCAGTTGTGTATCATAATTGGTACAGTTTATTTGTTGCTGCAGTAAATAGTCAACAAACACACTTTATCCAAATCACCGACAAACTGTCAACATGATCAACACAAGAGGCTGCGGTATTTTCACCCGAGCCATGTTTACCTGCGGCTGGCATATTTTACTCTCTTTGCATGAAAAAAATTGGACCCTCTGCTCTATGATACGCAAAGAATGGTACAGTAGTACCTGCTGTATGTGACCACTGCTGTGAGAGACCACCTGGCATTTGTGACCACGTATTGTGTGACAGTAGTCTATATTCTTTGTATCTTCACCTGCGATGAACAACCACCTGTTGTATGTGACCACTTTTAGCTGGCTGAAGAGGCAGTCACATATAGCAGGTACTACTGTACTATGTTAACATTCTGAACAATTTACAGCATAAAATTTTGTTTCTTTTTAATAAATTGCCTGTAATCTTCACTTGTGTTCACACAAATGTTGCCCATCCTTCAAGCCAGACTTCACAACATGAAGTAGCGAGTACTACCAAACGAAACATCAGTAGAAAAATGACGCATTTGATAAGACAGCAAATACCATGAGATCGATTCTGGGCCCCTGACTGATGTAGAATATTCTGAAGAATCGTTTTTCGGTAGTTTCCTACTAAATTAATGTCACATCTGTTTGCAGTAGAAGCAATTTTGGAGGGGTTTTGAGATTAAATCATCATAGAAGGAAAATATTAATTTTTAACGCAAATTAAAATAGCCATTGACAAGAACTGATGTTTCTCTACAATAAAATGTGCATGCTTGTATGTACACAAACAACACCAGGAATATGAGACGGACTTGAATCAGCCACTTCAAAAGTTCGAGTCTACTCAACACTGGTGGCAATGCTCAATGATGCGCTGTGCGAGTGCACTCGAAACTGGCATGCTGGGAGTTAAATGTTGTTTTGGACCCAAATCAAGTGTTCAGTGTTTAGAGTAGACAGATGTTCAGGGATTGCAGGTTCCAACACTTGGCTCTCCTATCAACTTACATACAAAAAAGTTGGGAGGCCCAAAAAAGTGTTCGCGTAACAGGGTTGTTCGGTTGTCGGAGGTGTTTGGCTTGGCAAGCTTTACTGTACATCCTCCTTTCATGATTTTTGGATTTTGTTTTTTGGTTCACCTCTTTGGAAAATCTTTAAAAGGCGTTTGTTCTAAAACCACAAGGCCAATTACTTTGACATGGCATAATGGAACATCTTGCTGCTCATGACCTTGACCTTATTCCTAACGTCAAAAGATGATTTTAATGGTTCAAGTTTTGGGGTTAAAGATCAAGAACTATTTGGGCTGGACCTTGAGATTGAGCATGATGATTGTACTTTGTAGGGGCTATGGCAAGACCACAATTCAGTGATCTTGACCTAATTTTCAAAGTCACAGGACTTGAATGAGATTTGAAGCAGGATCATAATTCCAGAGCTGTATGTGAAGAAAGACTTTGATATGTGATGATGGATCCATATAAGGGCAAGATGGACACTACCAAATGGTGACATTGACAGATTTCCAAGATCACAGAACCACTTTTGTTAATCTTACTGTGTATTTGGTAACTGGAGAACATGTGCAAGTGAGGACTTTGACATTCCTTATGATTTTTGTGCACACACACACACACACACACACACATATCCCACAACATAAGACCGTGTTTTCAGTTTGGCGAAATGGTCACCCCTAGTGTGACATGATCTTTATTCTTTAAATAATAAATAAACTCACTTAAACCAAAATCCTTACTTAAGCCAAAATATTTACTGACGATGTCGTTGTAGTCACGTCGACACGCTGAATCTCTGAATAAAAAGCTGGGAGATTACAACCTGTGGTACATTCAATCCAATATGGTTGTACTCTGCTGCTGCAACCATGCTCTTTGCCAAAGCGTCTGAATGAGTTTGGGGCGTGATATCGTTTCCCCCTATCTGCAACATGGCGACCGAAACTGGGTCACTGCAAGTTCGAATTACATTTGGGGCCATGGCAAGAATGTGGCTGATGCGTCCTCCTCCTCTACCCCTGAAAATGACATTCAATCCGCCCTGAAACTTGTGATTCAGCCTGAAATCAGAAGCGACCTCGCGGTCAGAAGAATCTGCAATAAACCCCTGCAAACGGTTGATAAAACTATGGCCTAGGATGACGACAGCATGAGTACGGCTGTCAGCTCCTGATGCCATTATGACCTAGATATCTGGGATTCCGTTGAAACTTGAAATTGAATCACGGCGTAACAAATTGGTGAAAATAAAGCGTATGGAAACTGTTGCGACAGTGATCAGGCCGTAATTTGCACCTGTAACTTATTCTCCAAGTGAAAACGCACTTACCGTCAAGGAATACAAAGGATGGAGCAGGGCACTTTGAAGACTTCTGGGTGATGCTGACAGCCTTGAACCGTTGTACAGGACATAGATGAAACGCTGTAGAGTAAAGCGTGTAGAAAATTTGTAGAGCTGTTGCGAGACAATTCGTAGAAATTTCAACTACCCAAAATTGGAGAACAAATCGGAAATCTAGATAAATCGACAAATCGATCCGAGGTGCACGCCGGCTGGAGTACAACTGCCCAACGGTCACACAATGGTCAACCTACGCTCGTGCCACACGGGTGGCCAATCCGCTGCGCATGTGCGTGCACTAAGCCCAACACGCAGTACGCATGTGACTGATGTTTTCTCTAATGAAGGGCTATATTGAGAGGACACATGGAAGATGACCTTGTTTCCAAGGTTGCAAGGCCACTTCACTGAACCCACAGAGCTGTTAAGTTTGCTGTTCATTTGATGATTAAAACTTTGTTCGTAAGTTGAGCTGGGAGTTTTGTTGTTGCACAATTTAAAGTCCTCCTTTGAGGCTAGATTGTAATTGCATTTTGGTGACAGGACAACTGTTTTATTTCTTTCTGAATTTTAATTCTGTACATACATGCACTCACTTGTTTTTATTTGTTGTATTCTTTCTGGGCACACAGACATATCTGCTGAGAAGCAAGCCATCATGTTTAAATAATCCTCTTGAGCATTAGGCAAGGCAGTAAGTTTGAAGTGCCAGTAGGAGGTCCATGTATTCATATTAACTGCAGACCTGCTTCAGTCTCATCAGTTGTCAGGCAACAGAACTATGTCCCTACCATAAGGGCACTTGATGTACATACCAGTTAATGTTGCCTGACCATTCAGAAATAACATATTTCTACCAAACAAAATAATTTTATAAATATGTTTACCATGTGTTCTATTTTGAAACTTAGTGAATGACTTTTCCACTTTTCCAAAGATTTTTTGTTGTCTGGAGTTGTTACTATTTTCACAGAAGCTCATTTGGCCCTACAGAATACATGAATGTGTCGTCTTTCCTATCAGGTTACTTGCTGCAGCCTAGGTGGTAGAATCGGATCCCAGTTAATATGAATACCTCCTATTACAGCAGAGTGTTGAGGGACATTAACTTGAACCTGACTTCTTTTTTCATCTGTTGAAATCCTTGAGAAGTCTCAAATTGCAGAATATGGATTGTATGCCATTTCAGATCTGTTTTTTTGAGGGCTAAGTAATACTCAAGTCTTTTGTGGATATACATGCACTTGAAGCTAGATCCTGCTCTTCTGACCACCCCTGTGCTTTGATTTCCTGTCTGTAATGATTTCTGTGGAATTCTGCAGTTGTTTCTGTCTCAGTTTACCAAATTGTATTGTGACCCTGTGTAACAAGACCAGTAACTGTCATGGAGTCATCAACTTGGCTTATGTGAAATGACTTTTCCTGTAATCTTTCCATATCAGTTTGTTCTAAATGTTAGTGTTCATCACACTGTGCTGAGTTTTAATTGTGAGTGTCTTTGTTTTTTTCTTCTCATTATCTGCCTCTTGAATAGGTAAGGGAGTGGAAACAAAGAAATCATGTATCCCACCTGTATACATGTAGGAATGATGCTGTATTTGCATGAGTTTCTTCTACTGCTTGTTCTTTAATACATACCAGTGTACATGTGATATTTCAGAAGTATTGGCTGTCCTACTTGTTCAGATTATGTGCCAAAGTTAGACCTCTCATTGGAGTGTAGATGGGCGACATTGACCTCATTCTTAATGTCACATGACAGCTTACAGGAATGTGCAATAACTCAGCCTGGATTTGATGATAGTTGATAAAACAAGGTCAAATCATTATGTCTCCCGGTGGAAGCCGGGGGACATATTGTTTTAGTGCCCGTTTCTTCCGCTTCTTCTTCTTGTTGTTGTTGTTGTTGTTGTTGTTGTTGTTGTTGTTGTTGTTGTTGTTGTTGTTGTTGTTCATGTTCTTCAACACTTGGTTTCCGTGCGATAAGTCTTGAAGGACTTGACAGAATTTGATGAAACTTGGTAGGATTATGTATCTAGGCAAGACCTAGGTTGGGATTGTATTTGGGTGACCTTGACCTAATTTTCAAGGTCACAGGGTCACTTATGTGAAATTGGTTTCCGTGCGATAAGTCTTGAAGAACTTGATGGAATTTGATGAAACTTGGTAGGATTATGTATTTAGGCAAGACCTAGGTTGGGATTGTACTTGGGTGACCTTGAGCGAATTCTCAAGGTCACAGGGTCACTTATGTGAAATTGGTTTCCGTTCGATAAGTCATGAAGAACTTGATGGAATTTGATGAAACTTGGTAGGATTATGTATCTTGGCAAGACCTAGGTTGGGATTGTATTTGGATGACCTTGAGCGAATTCTCAAGGTCACAGGGTCACTTATGTGAAATTGGTTTCCGTGCGATAAGTCTTGAAGAACTTAATGGAATTTGATGAAACTTGGTAGGATTATGTATCTAGGCAAGACCTAGGTTGGGATTGTATTTGGATGACCTTGAGCGAATTCTCAAGGTCACAGGGTCACTTATGTGAAATTGGTTTCCGTGCGATTAGTCTTGAAGAACTTGACAGAATTTGATGAAACTTGGTAGTATAATGTATCTAGGCAAGACCTAGATTGGGATTGTATTTGAGTGACCTTGAGCGAATTCTGAAGGTCACAGGGTCACTTATGTGAAATTGGTTTCCGTTCGATAAGTCCGTTCGATAAGTCTTGAAGTACTTGATGGAATTTGATGAAACTTGGTAGGATTATGTATCAAGGTAAGACCAAGGTTGGGATTGTATTTGGATGACCTTGAGCGAATTCTCAAGGTCACAGGGTCACTTATGTGAAATTGGTTTCCGTTCGATAAGTCTTGAAGTACTTGATGGAATTTGATGAAACTTGGTAGGATTATGTATCAAGGTAAGACCAAGGTTGGGATTGTATTTGGATGACCTTGAGCGAATTCTCAAGGTCACAGGGTCACTTATGTGAAATTAGTTTCTGTTCGATAAGTCATGAAGAACTTGATGGAATTTGATGAAACTTGGTAGGATTATGTATCTTGGCAAAGCCTAGATTGGGATTGTATTTGGGTGACCTTGACCTAATTTCCAGGTCACAGGGTCACTTATGTGAAATTGGTTTCCCTTCGATAAGGCATGAAGAACTTGATGGAATTTGATGAAACTTGGTAGGATTATGTATCTAGGCAAGACCTAGGTTGGGATTGTATTTGGATGACCTTGAGCGAATTCTCAAGGTCACAGGGTCACTTATGTGAAATTGGTTTCCGTGCGATTAGTCTTGAAGAACTTGACAGAATTTGATGAAACTTGGTAGGATAATGTATCTAGGCAAGACCTAGGTTGGGATTGTATTTGAGTGACCTTGAGCGAATTCTCAAGGTCACAGGGTCACTTATGTGAAATTGGTTTCCGTTCGATAAGTCATGAAGAACTTGATGGAATTTGATGAAACTAGGTAGGATTATGTATCTTGGCAAGACCTAGGTTGGGATTGTATTTGGATGACCTTGAGCGAATTCTCAAGGTCACAGGGTCACTTATGTGAAATTGGTTTCCGTTCAATAAGTCTTGAAGTACTTGATGGAATTTGATGAAACTTGGTAGGATTATGTATCAAGGTAAGACCAAGGTTGGGATTGTATTTGGATGACCTTGAGCGAATTCTCAAGGTCACAGGGTCACTTATGTGAAATTGGTTTCCGTTTGATAAGTCATGAAGAACTTGATGGAATTTGATGAAACTTGGTAGGATTATGTATGTAGGCAAGACCTAGATTGGGATTGTATTTGGATGACCTTGAGCGAATTCTCAAGGTCACAGGGTCACTTATGTGAAATTAGTTTCTGTTCGATAAGTCATGAAGAACTTGATGGAATTTGATGAAACTTGGTAGGATTATGTATCAAGGTAAGACCAAGGTTGGGATTGTATTTGGGTGACCTTGACCTTATTTTCCAGGTCACAGGGTCATTTGTGTGAAATTGGTTTCTCTGCAATAAGTCTTGAAGAACTTGATGAAAATTGCTAGAGTAATGTATCTAGGTGAGAGCTAAAATAGGATTGTAATTTTCAAGCAAACTTGGTCATTTGTAATTTGTTATCACCTGTAGCTTATTCAGAGATGTCAGTGTTCCACCGGGAGACATTTGATTTTCTGTTGGAAAATCAGTCTGTTCTAGTTTATGCTGTATTTGTTCTCTTTATTCTTTCAAAAACACCAAATACAAACTGCATGGTCGTGTTTCTTGTATTAACCCTGTTGTTCTTGATTGGTTGTTAAAAATCCATACTACATGTGTTGTGGCACTGCATTTAAATCAGCATAGAAGTGCAATATTCTGCTAGGAGTCTGAGCAAAGAAATGACAGCTTTCTATGCCTGATTCTGCTTGGCAATTTCCTGCAGTTACTTCAGCCCTTAAGCAAACTGATAATTGGAGTCTTGTCCAATTCAATTCCACTAATTCTAGGCCACTGCATTGCACTTCACGTGTTATAAACAAGCCCATCCATGCAATCCAATGCATATCAGACACTTCTGCAACAAGGATCGATTTGCTCATCTCTGGTCTCTTTTTCTGGCACAATTTTCAATGGTAATGTCACTATAAACATTCCAGTTAACCTTTGAATGGACATAACATTGTCATATTCGATAATAAATGCCTTCTGTGGTCAATACTTGAAGGTTTCACAATTTGATTTTTTCAGTGGCTCCATTCTTCTATGTTACTTGTTGTTTTTATGAATGCATTACCAGAACTACAATAAAGAGATTACTGCCTCTACCACTAAGTTTGTGGCTCTGAAGGAGGGGATGCATGTAGTGTTTAGTCTCATCGTCCGCCATCTCTGCTGCTGCCGTCTCCACTCTTTTTTCTCATATTTCTGTCCTCTCTTGACCTGTTGCCTGCTAATTTGGTACAGATAATCTATGGGGCTGGGATAGTTTTGCCATATATCAGAATATAACCTTGAGGTCAAAGGTCAAGGTCTTGTTGCATTTTTCTGCTGACTCAGCAATTTTCACATATTGGCTTATATCTTCTTAATGGTGCATCGTACGCCCAAGGTTATTATTAAACATTACATGTAATAGGAAAGTACCTATGGGCATTTGTATGGTTTATTTTAAACATGAGTGACCTTGAAATTTCAAACTGCATACATTACTATTGATTACCATGCAAGTCAATGGGGATTGCAATTTGCTAATACACCTTTTCAACTTCTCCAAAACAATTGGCCAGATTCACTTGAAACTTGGTGGGAATGTATGTCAGGTAGATGTCCACCAACTATGTTCAAATTGCCATGCTCAAATGATTTATTTATTTATTTATTTATTTATTTACTCACTCACTCACTCACTCACTCACTCACTCACTTATCATGTCTCCCGGTGGAAGCCGGGGGACATATTGTTTTAGTGCCCGTTTCTTCCGCTTCTTCTTCTTCTTGTCGTTGTTGTTGTTGTTGTTGTTGTTGTTGTTCATGTTCTTCAACACTTGGTTTCCGTGCGATAAGTCTTGAAGGACTTGACAGAATTTGATGAAACTTGGTAGGATTATGTATCTAGGCAAGACCTAGGTTGGGATTGTATTTGGGTGACCTTGACCTAATTTTCAAGGTCACTGGGTCACTTATATGAAATTGGTTTCCGTTCGATAAGTCATGAAGAACAGGATGGAATTTGATGAAACTTGGTAGGATTATGAATCTTGGCAAGACCTAGGTTGGGATTGTATTTGGATGACCTTGAGCAAATTCTCAAGGTCACAGGGTCACTTATGTGAAATTGGTTTCCTTTCGATAAGTCTTGAAGAACTTGATGGAATTTGATGGAACTTAGTAGGATTATGTATCTTGGCAAGACCTAGATTGTGATTGTATTTGGATGACCTTGAGCGAATTCTCTAGGTCACAGGGTCACTTATGTGAAATTGGTTTCCATTCGATAAGTCATGAAGAACGTGATGGAATTTGATGAAACTTGGTAGGATTATGTATCTTGGCAAGACCTAGGTTGGGATTGTATTTGGATGACCTTGAGCGAATTCTCAAGGTCACAGGGTCACTTATGTGAAATTGGTTTCCGTGCGATAAGTCTTGAAGAATATGATGGAATTTGAAGAAAATTGGTAGGATTATGTGTACAGGCAAGACCTACATTGTGATTGTATTTGGATGACCTTGAGCGAATTCTCAAGGTCACAGGGTCACTTATGTGAAATTGGTTTCCGTTCGATAAGTCTTGAAGTACGTGATGGAATTTGATGAAACTTGGTAGGATTATGTATCTTGGCAAGACCTAGGTTGGGATAGTATTTGGATGACCTTGAGCAAATTCTCAAGGTCACAGGGTCACTTATGTGAAATTGGTTTCCGTTCGATAAGTCATGAAGAACTTGATGGAATTTGATGAAACTTGGTAGGATCATGTATCAAGGTAAGACCAAGGTTGGGATTTTATTTGGATGACCTTGACCCAATTTTCAAGGTCACAGGGTCACTTATGTGAAGTTGGTTTCCGTTCGATAAGTCATGAAGAACTTGATGGAATTTGATGAAACTTGGTAGGATTATGTATCAAGGTAAGACCAAGGTTGGAATTTTATTTGGATGACCTTGACCCAATTTTCAAGGTCACAGGGTCATTCATGTGAAATTGGTTTCTCTGCAATAAGTCTTGAAGAGCTTGATGAAAATTGCTAGAGTAATGTATCTAGGTGAGAGCTAAAATAGGATTGTAATTTTCAAGCAAACTTGGTCATTTGTAATTTGTTATCACCTGTAGCTTATTCAGAGACGTAAGTGTTCCACTGAGAGACATTTGATTTTCTGTTGGAAAATCAGTCTGTTCTAGTTTATTTATTTATTTTGTGTGTGTGAATTTTTGCATGCCTATTGCTTACCATGTAGGTCAATGGGGTATGCAATGGTAGGTCACATTTTGACTTCTTCAAAACCATAAGCCAGATTTACTTGAAACTTTTGGCACAGATACTCCATAGGTTTGGGGATTATTATCTCCCACCCACGAAGTGGGGGGGGGGAGATATAGTAATGATGACCGTGCCTTCGTCCGTCCCACATTTCTTGCGCGCGATATCTCAAGAACAGATTAAGCTAGGATCATGAATTTTTTACAGTTGGTCACCCTTATAAGTGTTCAGGTCGAGTTCGAAGGAGAGTGACCTTGACCCCATTTCAAGGTCACCAGGGTCATTTATCTCTAAACTTCTTGCGCGCGATATCTTAAGAACCGGATATGATAGGATGATGAAATTTTCACAGTTGATCACTCTTGTTAGGGTCTACATCGAGTTCGAAGGTGTGTGACCTTGACCTAATTCCAAGGTCACCAGCGGCAATTCAATTTTCTTTGAATTTGTTGTATGCAATATCTCAAGAAACAAGTGAGCTAGGATCACTTAACTTTTACAGTTGATCAACCTTGTAAGGTTCTATGTCATGCTTGAAGGACCTTGACCTTGACCTCGCACATTCCAGTCCACTATGAACTAATATTGATGGGCGACTTCAACAATCTTTGCCCCAAACCAACCCATCGCAAACTCAAGCAGTGGATATCAAAGCCAACACATAGGCTTGGTGGTTACCTGGATCTGATCTTTACAGACGACAATAACAGCAGAGTCCTATCTGCTGATGCATTCCCGGTGCCATACACAGACCATCACATGACATGGATCACACTGCAGAACTTAACAGAGAATCACAACTAGTAACCTTTGTAAGAAACAGTTATTTTTCTGTTTCGTTGACACTATACATTTTTCTTGTTTTCAGATGACTACAAATCACATGTAAAATTCCAGCATTCTGCTCATGCCATAATTTTTAGGTTGTTTTTTATTTACTTGAGTATATGTTTACCATGACACCCAGGGTAGAGGTACAGTTAACGTATCGTCCCCATTTAAGCACAATATCAGAAACATGCCAGTATGTACCTGCCAAATATACAGTTATCTTTGTTTTAAAATTATGTGGGCGGGAGATATGGACAGCGTCAGTGTCAACTTGTTTTTTTTTCATATGATTGTGATGACCTTCAGGTTATAGGTCAAGATGCCTTGCAAAATAGAATGGTTTCCCTGCCACATCTTCAAGTGGGTATAATTGAAGTCCATTAAATTTTGTCATCATTTACCCAGTTAAAACTTCCCTTAAATTTGCTGAGAGGTTACCTTCAGGTAAAAGGTCTAGGTCAAACTTTCTGCAGAAGACTGATGGCCCTTTTAGAGGGGTGGCCTGTGTGAGAGCCACCTGATCGAATGCATAATGTTTTTCGCATGAAAAACTCACTTAGAACTAGTTGTGTATTATTTTGAAGGTTACATTATGTTTACCAATATATGTGTGTGTGTGAACACACTTTTACATATGTGGCAAAACTTTCAGTATAATGACTCTCAGATATCTATCATTTTTGTCTAAAGACACATTTTGGAGACCTTAAAGTCAAATTCCTTTTGTAGTTGACTTATTTATATGATATATTTAGATATCTGACACATTTGTAAGGAACTGATGGTGTCATTTTAATCAGGTTTCATTAGGTATACCTTTGCTCATGTGTGTGTGTGTGTGTGTGTGTGTGTACACACGTCCCGTGGTTCATCAGTGAGTGAGGTCATGAAGACCTCAGGGTGTAACTTGATCGGCTGTCTCGTAAGTCTTATGCAGTTCACCCATTCTCGTAATGCCAGTAGTGTACTGCTATAGAAATGTAGTCACATTAGAAGGATGGCCTTCCAAGAAGCTCATTTTGCTCACCTGTAAATGGCACACTTTCTGCATGAGTGGCCTCTACTGGCCTGTGGTGAAAGGGGCTGCTGTATATTGGTCCAGCTATGTGGATTGGGTCTTGATTACATTCAGGAAATCTTGACCCATCTATCAACCCATGTGCCCACAGTTACCTGTAAACTACATTTTCTTGTCACATTAGACATGTACACGTACAGCCAATGGATCTATCCTGCTGAGATGCCACATTCTTACAATAGATTTCAGTATTGTGATAAGAACATTGGAATAGCAATATGCACTGGCTGGTTGACCAAAACGTTCATAATGCTCTTGAACAAGTATGGTTTTCTATACGGGCTGCAGCTACAACTAGAGAGTTGGCAGATCTTAATTCTTGCAGTGCAGATGACAAGGTAGCAGTTAGGGTTTTGAGGTTCCAAACAATAATCTACTTCAGGCCACTATGTAATAATGACCAGCTGGAACACAAATTGGTTGTCAGCAGCAAATACTTCCTGCAAGTAAAATTGTATCAATCTTAGTTATGCAGTGTTTCATATGTAACATTGTATCCTGTTTTGTGTTCATACAGAGATAGTAACATTAAATGATCCATTTGAGGGACAACTAGTCATCCTTAAGGAACAGAAAGTAGGTAACAACTGCAAAGAAGAGGCCTGCAATAAAAATTCTGAAATCTGGTGCGGGACAGATGCCAAAAATGGTCAAATGTTCAGTTAACTTCAAGGACAATCTATGATGATGAGGGGCAGTTGCCATCACTGCATTTATTTTAAGTGGGACTTCTCCTAAGGATATACTTCTGCATAGCAGAGGTGTCCACAAAATAGGCCATAAAATACAATAAACTAAAAATAAGTCCAACAAAGTATATATTTTTGTAAAGTACATAAAGTGGAGAATTGTGTTTTGTCAATATGTCTCCCCGTGCACATATTCTTTTAGCGTCCATTTCTTCTTCTTCTTCTTCTTCTTCTTCTTCTTCTTCTTCTTCTTCTTCTTCTTCTTCTTCTTCTTCTTCTTCTTCTTCTTCTTCTTCTTCTTCTTCTTCTTCTTCTTCTTCTTCTTCTCCTTCTTCTCCTTCTTCTCCTTCTTCTCCTCCTCCTCCTCCTCCTCCTCCTCCTCCTCCTCCTCCTCCTCCTCCTCCTCCTCCTCCTCCTGCTTCTTCAACAACAACACATTGTTGTGTGCGTTGTGGACGCGATGACTCAAGAAAGATTTGACTTGGGAAGTTGGAATTTTTTGTGAAGATGTTCCTTTATAAAACCTTGCTTGGGATTGCAGATGGGTGACCTTGACTTATTTTTCAAGGTCACATGGGCATGTCGTGTAAAATTGACGCGGACGCAATAACTCTGCAAGGATTTGGCTTAACAGGTCGAAATTTTACATGATTTTGTACCAAATTATGAACTAGGTTTGTCTTGTAGATGGGTGACCTTGACCTATTTTCAAGGTCACATGGCCACTTTTAAAAATCATTGCAGATGCACTCGAGAAAGATTTGACTTAAAGAGGTTGATATTTTGTGTGATTATGTTTCCATGTAAGACTTTTGTAAGACTTTGCTTGTAACTGCAGATCTATGACCTTGACCTATTTTTCAAGGTCACGTGGGCATGTCATGTAAAATTGACACAGACGCAATAACTCCGCAAGAATTTGACTTAAGAGGTTGAAATTTTGCATGATTATCAACCATTATATGAACTAGTTTGGGATTGCAGATGGGTGACCTTGACCTATTTTTCAAGGTCACATGGGCGTGTCATGTCAAATTGACGCTGACGCAATAACTCCGCAAGGATTTGACTTAAGAAGTTGAAATTTTGCATGATTTTGTACCAAATTATGAACTAGTTTGGAATTGTAGATGGTGACCTTGACCTATTTTCAAGGTCACATGGCCACTTTTTAAAAATCATTGCAGATGCACTCGAGAAAGATTTGTCTTAAAGAGGTTGACATTTTGTGTGATTATGTTTCCATGTAAGACTTTTGTAAGACCTTGCTTGTAACTGCAAATGTATGACCTTGACCTATTTTTCAAGGTCACGTGGGCATTTTGTCAAAAATCAACATTTTGAAATGTCAATAAAGAGTGTACCTTCACCATATCTGTAGATCATTGGAATCGGTATGCCTATTTATAAAAATAATGGTGACAATAGTAAGGGCACGCGGGGAGACATTTGATTTTCTGTTGGATATCAGCCTGTTCTAGTTGTCATTTGTGTCACTTGTCTTGTGTTTATACACAATAGCACAAAGTGAATGTACAATTTTCCAAATTTGTCAGTTTGAAATGGATTCAACTTTTTTATTGTTTCGTTCAAACTTTGAAATACTTGTGGCAAAATAATGTAAGAAGTGATTAAATAAAAAATGAGTCACTTTTTGCAAATTTTGCTTTTTTTGGTTTCTAGGACTGGTTCATGGTGGAAGATTGATATCATACTTTATGATGTTAAAAACTGACAAAAAACAAGAGAAAGATGGAAAGAAAGAAAGGAAAAAAGAGAGAAAGAACAACTAAGTTAAAACAAGAGAAAGACCAAGAAACAGAGAGAACAAACATAAAGAAAAAAGAAGAGGAAGAAAAATGAAGAAAAAACAGAAGAGAAAGACTGATAGAAGCAAAGAGAGAAAGGAAAAGAAAGAAAAAAAGAAAGTTCTACTCCCGAGTGTACTGACCACACAGCAAGTGGCCCTATCCAATGAAGTTCATTAAGAAAAAGATACTATCAAAAACGTGGCTGTATTTTAAAATTGATATATTTCTTCATAGATAAGTCAGGCTATTTGAAATATATTGGGTACATCAGTATGTGAATTCAAAATAAATTTAATAGATTTGATTTACAATAAATTCCATTTTAAATCACAATGCTTGGAAAGCCGAGGGCTATCAAAAGTAATGCTGATAATGTCTAGTATAAATATCAGAACAGTCTTCTGTCTTGCAAACATTTGCTTTTATTTTACAATCATGCAAATAATTTCAGAAGTGTTTATTATAAATATGTGAAACAGTCAGAAACACTGACCCTTCTTTGTCCCTTTAGACCAAAAATAATGTAATTGCTGACTGCTATTTACCCATATCATCATCTGCTATAGTACCATGAGTATAGCTGGAGTTTTTTGCTCATCATGTCGTTTACCAGGATCAGTTTCAGGTACTCTTTAACATGATTGGCCCCATGGTATGAATGAGCCATGATTGAAGGTGTAAATGGTCCTTTCTTAATGTGTGTTTTTTCATTATTGTGAATGAAATAAAAGTTTACTGTTAATATGGACTATGGACTCTGGGATTTTAAATAGAATGAAAGGTAGGAATGGGGAAGATTGCCAATGATCATTACCCGGCCAACCACATGTGCTGTTG
>OZ026614.1:69608967-69611715 GCA_964020975.1 Hermodice carunculata | reverse complement strand
GGATTGGAATGTTGTGCTACCTCAATCAAGTGTACTTCATGACAGATGGTATAAGGGTAAAGGTTTTTCTACACACAGTCAATTGGTTTATGATTTTCTCGCTCATAATGGTATGGTTGTTTTAGATTTTCTATTTAAACAGCCTGTTAATTTTACTTATTTTAATCATACGTCTAATACTTACACGTGGATTGATCACTGTATGTCATCGCTTGCTGATATTGAGAACGTTATAGAATGCAAAATAATACCTTTGGATGCTGACAATGTTAGTGATCATTTAGTGTTACGTATGGAACTTCTTGTACGGTCCTCCTGCGTTACTAATGGTAAGCAATCTTATATGACTGGTGCTTTGAGTAACGGGTTTCCAAGGTGTAACTGGCGAGACTTAGGTAAACGAACGAAATATAAGAATATTTTAGTAGAAAAATTAACTCTCCTATCTGATTATTATAATACTGACTTGTTACTTGGTAGTACGGATCGTCAAAAAATAGTTGATGATTATTTTGAGAACATTACAAAGGCTATTCATGATTCTGCATTAGAAGCTGGTTGTGCCAGTACCAAACGGTTTAAACCGAAAAGTTATTGGTGTCCGCAGCTGGCTGAACTACGAGATAGAAAGCGGTTCTGGTGGCACCTTTGGGTATGCAATGGGCGCCCTCATGGTGGGCCAGTGTACGATGCATGGAAATACGTGAAAAAGATGTTCCGTAAGTCTATACGTAAATCTATTTATCAGATAGAAAACGGCAAAATCATGAGATTCAATACTTTATTTTCACAGAAGAAAATGCCACAGTTCTGGAATCATTTAAACAGAAATCTTACTAGGAAGCCTAACTCTTCATTGAGCATACATGACTTTTATGAACATTTTAAGAAAATTATGTCAGTTGAAGAAGTAGGTAATTTTAATGAGGATCAAATTCGTGTAATTGAATCTGTATGTGAAAAAGTTTCCCTGTGTTCGTCTCTGGAATCTTCTATAGTTATAAGTGAGAGCACAATAGATAAGTTTATCAAAACTCTTAAAGGTAACTGTGCTCCAGGTAGTGATGGTGTTACCAGCGAACACATTAAATATGGGAAAAGTGATATATTATGTCAGTGTTTATCTACACTATATTCCTTTATTATCTCCTATGGTGTTGTTCCCTCCACATTTGCTATTGGGGTAATTGTCCCGGCTCTTAAGAAGCCAAATCTGAATATCAACGATCCTGTAAACTATCGTCCAATTACCATAGGTAGTACTTTTGCTAAGATGATGGAAATGTATTTACTGCCCCCTGATAACTCATGTGATAGTCAGTTTGGGTTTAGGGAGAAACGAGGTACGGATTTTTGTTGCTCTCTTATTAATGATATTTCCACATATTTTAGAAAAGCGAACTCTCCATTATTCTTTTGTTCCCTCGATGCTGAAAAATGCTTTGATAAGATATGGCATACCGGCCTATTTCATAAACTGTGCGGATTAATTCCTGATAAAAATTGGTTATTTTTGTACAATTGGTACTCCAGTCTCCAAGGTATTATTAAATGGGACAATGCTTTTAGCTCGGGATTCAAAATAACGAGAGGTACCAGGCAAGGAAGTATCATTTCGCCTCGGTTGTTTAATATCTTCATTAATGACCTTTTACTTGAGCTACACAATTCTGATCACGGTGTCCGCATTGGTAATGAGCTGATTAATAGTTTTGCCTATGCCGATGATATCAGTCTCATGGCTACTACCATTCCGGGGTTGCAGTGTCTAATTGATGTTTGTTACAATTATGCAACTCAATGGAAATTTAACTTTAGTAATGTTAAATCGAAATGTATGATAATCGGTAAACAAAACATATTCAGTAATGGTATGGAACGGAAATTATATCTTGGTGATAATAAACTGGAATTTGCTGACCATCTTGACATTTTAGGTGTCTGCTTTAGTGCAAATGGGTCATTTGACACACATATTATGAACAGAACTGCCAGTTGTAGAAGGAGTATCTATAGATTAGCGAATTCCGGTATGTGTTATCCTGGTTTAAAGACAGATGTCAAAACTTATCTATGGAATCGAGTTGGTTTGCCTTGCCTTGGTTATGGCATGAAGTGTGTCAATTTGACTAAGCGTAATGTAGCTTCTCTTGAGACTGCCCAGGCTTCTACAATTAAGTGTGTCCTGGGTATAAGTAAACGGTCTCATCATTCTGCTTTACTCAAGGCACTCCAAGTTCCTAAGGTGCATGAAATTATTGTTTCTGATACAATTTCCTTTGCTTACAGGGCTTTTAAAACTGACTCCGCATACAGAAATCTTTGCCTCGAATACTTATCACGGTACATTATTTCTGGATTGGCCCCTAAAGGCTCTTTGATTGACCGCTTATGTAAATATGGTATTTCCCCTACTCGAGCTGCGTTGGGATTACCTATTGTGCGTAATCCACCCGAGCCTAGTGACGGGGTTTCTGACTCCCTTAGATATCTTCTCTATTCCGAAAATTATAGCAACCGTAATTCTCCTGAATATAGACTGGCCAGTCTCTTAGTCAAAGCCTTTTAGATCTGTTTTACATGTATATGCTTTTATTTATCCAGTTTCCAGAGGTTGATTATTCATGCTGGGCAACCTGGGCTCTTTGTGTGAGAACCGGTTATGGACTGGTTGCTGTCGGTGCCCGCGGCCCGTCTCTGCGTCGCGGTGGGGCGGCTGGTGAGAGTGGCGCTCGGCTGAGCGGGGCT
>OZ026614.1:69568967-69603967 GCA_964020975.1 Hermodice carunculata | reverse complement strand
TACCTTTTTGGGTGTTGAATCAATTTTCCAATGTGGACTTTAATCTGAATTAAAACTATTTCATCTTACCTTATGGGCCAACTAATTGTTTCCTATACTCCAAAATATACTGATCTGGGGTTGTGGGAAGCAGCTATTTTCATTTCAAGCTTTATTTCAAGTCTGTTTTACAAAACAAGTGACATTAGGACACGTGCTATTTTCACTAGCATCGATATTATGACATAAAATAATACTAAAAAAGTTAAGACATGAATACAGATTAAGTAATAACACAAGAATGACTTAAAATAGGAATAATATGTGAAATACACGATCAATTACCAATAACCATTAACAGTCATCAATACATGATACACTTTGTCTTATATGTACATTTGTATGATGAAATATTAAATTACAAAATGGTGAAATTATAGCATACAATACAATTTGATTACACGAACACTGGATGCAAGGTTCTCAACATGTAGGTGGAATATTACATTGAAATTAACTTTGTGCTCCAGCTTCACAAAAGTAACAACCAAACACTGAGCCTGTCAAATTACTTCTTATAGATTTTTTTTCCATGATTGACTCCATTTTCCTAGAATTTGAACCGGAACAAAAAATGATACATGATGGAGCAACAGCTGAAGTTTGATAAAATAAATGATTTCACAATGGACAGTTTCGCAGGGATGTGCAGAATACGTTAAAATCGCATTAAGGCATTCATTTGTGCGGAAGCTTTCCGGCAAATATTCGTTATATGAAGATCAAAATTTACTTTATCATCAATGGTCACCCCTAGAAGTTTTATACTGTTATCAGAATTTACACTCAGTCTGGTACCTCGAACTTCGATTCGGATATTCTGGGGCCTGGTCATTACTGCCAAGTAGCATAAACTTAAACTTGTTAGCATTGGCCTGCATAAAATAATATATAATAAAAATCTATAAGTTATTCAATAATTAAAGTATGCTTGAACTATACTTACACCCAAGTAGTTTACCCTGTTTGCATTTTCCTCAAGATATACAACGTCATGCACATAATTTCAAAAAACATTTTTAACACACTGTATCAGTTGTTACGTATATCGCTAGATGGCGTGGGCTACCAAACACCATTTTGTCAAGGCCAGAGGTCCCAAGAAGTGAGGGTACCGAAATGAGCTGATCACCTTCCATCTTTGAGGTTGTGACTAATTTTGGCGTGTGCGTGAGTGATCAGTTTTTATTTTTTATAACTGTGTCAGGCAATAGTTGCGCCCTAATTGTTCTCTCAAGAGTGCATTAAGTCACTCAGTGACATTGCCTGCAGGATGCAGACACGACTCGTCACTCGGTTTGTTTACATGATTTTTCTCCTTGGGCTTGGCCAGGCCATGGCAGCAAGACTCAACCCTTCCTCCCTCCCCCCCCCCCCCCCCCATTGGTCAGGACCCTTGTCTGCGAAGCAGACTCATGTTTTTTTTTAAAGTTTTGATGTTTATGTACAGTTGGAGGTAGAAGGCCTGCTTCGCAGATAATCAAGAACCCCTGCCCCCTTGAAATTAGTACTTTAAAAATGTTGATTTTTCAAACCAAAATGCAAAGCTATGTTGTTTGGCGACATGTTCAGACCCTGAAACCTGTGTATCTAATGTTTATT
This sequence comes from Hermodice carunculata, assembly GCA_964020975.1. Taxonomy (NCBI): domain Eukaryota; kingdom Metazoa; phylum Annelida; class Polychaeta; order Eunicida; family Amphinomidae; genus Hermodice; species Hermodice carunculata. The sequence goes on along the minus strand of OZ026614.1, from coordinate 69,602,326 downwards.
AAGCTTCTCATACAAATATTACCATGAATATTTAATTCAGTTTGAAACATTTATTGGTATTATCGGTAAGCCAAAAAAAAAAAAAAAAAAAAAAAAAAAAAAAAAAAAAAAAAAAACTGACTCACAACCCCCCCCCCCCCCCCCAAAAAAAATACTCTGTGTACTAATGTTAAGATGTTGACATTTTTGGCTGGCCCCTTACTGGTGTTATTTTTCTTGATCTAAAAAGGCATTCACCTTGGTCAACTCCGATTTACCTTTAAAGAAACTACAACATGTTGGTACAGTGGACAAGGAACTTTCATGGTTTCAATGATTATTTAAAAACAGAACACATGACTTTAATGGCCATACATCAAAGGCCTGCTCTGTGTCCCGCTGAGTCCTTCAAAGGTCCATCTTGGGCCTGCTCCTCTTCATTATTTATATGAACAAGTGCCTTCGGCTGTGCCCAGGTGACAAATTAAACTGACATCAAAGGAGGTAATGTGTAAAAGGGGAAAGAACATCTATTTTAAACATGTTTCAACAAATGTGCAAGTTACCTAGGGCCTCATAAAAATATGTGTGGTTCCGATAACCTGACTGACCCCACTGAAAAGGCCCGAGTCCCAACTCTAAATAATTTTTATGAAACATAAGATAAAAATAAAAAAAGTTTCAAGCCGCCCTTCCCCAATAAATATTGATCGACTCTGGCTGAAAGATTTTTTGTCGTGTGCTGTTATTTTGTTGTGAAGTCAACTCAAACTCAGTATTTTGTTTCAACTTATCTGGAGTGGACCCGGGGTTAACTTGGGTCCAGAAAAGAGCATAACTGCAAAGCCACAGTTGTTTGGTGAAGGAACATAGCCATAACCCTGGTTGAAAGGTTTTACGGAGAAAGTGGCTGTGATGTGCCATTATTTTGCCGTAAAGTCAACTCCAGCACAGCATTTTAATTCAACTTGTCTGGAGGGTTAACTTTGGCTGGGAAAACAGCATAGCTGCAAAGCCACAGCTGTTGAATGAAAACAGCATAGGCTCAGCCCCAGTTGTTCGGTGATTGTTATTATAATATTTTGCTAGGTCCCAAGTGTCTGTTCTCCGAGTTACCTGGCCAAATGGTCATTAAAGTACTTTTAAAACGTGACTTACTATCTTAATTTTAATCCACCTACTTTGTTGCGTCTGAAGCAGTTATCATTGTCAGTTACAAATCCAAATGCGATACGATACCTCGAGCAGGCCATTCATACACCATTTTGAACATGGCGCAATGCATTGCGGGACAGTTGCACAAACATACAGTTGATTTGTTGAAAGTGAATCGTGGCCATATATTATATCATTATTGATGCTCTAAAATATTTGCAAAATATATTTTTTGTTTTGTCCATATATATTATAAACTCCCCCCAAGATTATCCAAATACTACTATCCTCATTTACAAACCATTGGGTGCAGCATCCACAATTTTTAAAATGGCAGCCAAGTTTGTGGGGCAGTCCTGGCTCAATATTTTGAAGCAGGAGTATCCAAAATATATGTGATGAGTGTTAACAGAAGCGTAATTTGTCGAATTAATGTAATGTAAAATATAAACACCATAAAATGGAACTTTTCCAGTGCGAGCATTACCTAAAAATGTGAATACAACGTCTTGAAGTTACCAGTTTTTGCCGGCAGTAGGCCCCAGAATAGGGATATTCTATCAGACTCTGAAGTCACCGTCGGGCTATGAATTAAGTAGCAACACTTGTAGGACCTGCCAAGAGCCCCCGCTGAGTGAAAGATGGAGCTTAGGGGAGAAGGTTTCCCTGGTAATGGATGCAGGTTCGAAAGTGCTGTTGGGTTTTTATATAAGTGGTAATAATTTACTTTACCACCTAACAAAAGCTAAAGTCATTCTGTACGTAGACCATACAGCATTAGCTTACCCCCATAAAAATGTAAAGGACATCATGCAGGTCTTGGCAGGTGAATTGACCATTGCGTGAGCATGGATAGCTCAAAACAAATTGACGCTTAACCTACAAGAGACTAAATATATGACTCTATCTTCCAAACAAAGGACTCCCAAGACCCCATTAAATATTACAACTAATGACATACATGTATATGGAAACCCAACCAGGGTAGAGGGGGTCGATACTTTCAAATACCTTGGGCTTAGGATTGACAAAAATCTCCATTGTAGTTCTTATGTACATGTAGATTACATATGTAAGAAAATATCACAAAGACTTGCAGTACTAGGTCGATGCTGAAAGGTCATTATTCGGGATGCAGCTGACTACTCTTATATAATGCTCTAGTTTTACCCCTTTTTGACGACACAGATGTGGTATGGAAGACATGTAAGAAAGAAGAACTGATAAGATTAGAAAGATTACAAAAGAGAGGGGTCTGAATAATTTTACAATGTAGAATCAGAGAAAAAAAAGCTCTGTTGGATTGTTCCAAGAGTGAAACTGGCTCCCATTAGCCACCCATTTAGACCTACGCATTTCTATTCTCATGTATAAATAGACACATGGTCTGACCCCTCAGTATTAATCAGAATTTTTTACCCATACATCCCAAGTATATTACAACTAGAATACTAGACAGGTTAACAACCTACAGCAAAATAATAGCAAAGGAGTACAGAGGAGTAAATCCTTATACATGTACACATCTGGACCCCTTTTATGGAATCATTTTACCTAATTTTATTAGGGAGTCTCCAAGTCTAAACACACTCAAAATTAGGTGTACTGGAAGCCTAAAAGATAATGCAGATATCCCCAATCCCATCGAGTTGATACTATTGGGTTGGGTAATGCTCAAACCAATTATGTACATCCAATTACTATTTTTACCCCTTGGCCCATATAGGCTGGGGGGTTGGTGGGTGGGTATTGCTGTTGCCTGTGTCTGTGTATGAATCTGTCCATCCATCTGTGTGTCCATGTGTCCCTTCTTATGGCGATTTCAGAAGTACCAGATAAGCTGGGATCATGAAACTTTTTTTTAGCTGATAGTGGAGATATGACTGAATTTTTACATGCAGTTGATTTAAACAACTCCAACAATGCCAGAGATTTTCGCAATGCTTTAACATGTTTAATCCCTGAAAATCTAGTGATCAATTTATCTGACCACAACCTCTGTGATGCCCAAGTGAGCCTTTTGAATAAAGGCTTAAGCTTTTGTCCCACACCCAGAGAATCTGATATGGGCCAAAAAGCTGGTGATTTAGAGATTTGTGAAGAAAGATGTGGCTAAATTCTAACCCTTTACTCCTCATGCAGACAACCTGTCTAGGGATGAAAGAAAGGCCATTAAGGATTTCAAAGCCAATCCCAATATACTGATCAAAAAGGCTGACAAGGGCTGTGCTATAGTCATACAAAACACTGTTGACTATATTGCAGAGGCTGAGAAACAATTGTCAAACAAAGACCACTACAGAAAGCTTGAGTGCAATCTCACAGACACAATCAATCAAAAAGTGCTTGGAGTACTCAAAGGTATGCAGAGTAGCAATAGCATCAGGCGGAAATTGTACAACTATCTGTACATCAAGGAGCCAAGAGTACCCAACCTATATTTCCTTCCGAAAATACACAAGGGCACAATACCACCACCAGGATGACCCATCCTGAGTGCAAATGAGTGTCCCACAGAAAGAATTTCAGCCTTTATTGACTTCTTTCTAAAACCGCTAGTGAAAAAGATGCCTAGTTACATCAAAGACATGACCGACTTCATAAACAAGATTGAAGCCTTAGGTCCATTACCGGATAATTCTCTTTGGGTAACTTTGGATGTAAATTCACTTTACACCAACATTCCAACTCATGAAGGTCTACAGTGTGCTGCCAGAGCCCTATTACATAATGGGGATCCAGGTGACAAACCCAGCACTTCAGAACTCATACAGCTACTAAGAATAATGCTCACTTGCAACAATTTTGAGTTCAATGGCGACCACTACTTACAGATAAGTGGCACAGCTATGGCAATTCGTGTAGCTCCCTCTTTTGCAAGTATCTTCATGGCAGATTTAGACGAAAATAAACTGCTTCACTTTCCATTACACCTGCTGGTGTGGTGGAGGTATATTGATGATATTTTCTGCATTTGGACTCATGGCTAGACACAACTTACAGAGTTTGTCTCTCATTTAAACTCATGCCATGAGACCATCGAGTTCTTCTCTCATGTCTCCAACACGGAGACAAACTTTTCTCGACACTCTTGTCAGAATAAACTTTTCTCAACACTCTTGTCAGAATAGACTCACAACATAAAGCTTACACCACCCTTCATGTTAAACACACAGATAGGCATACATACAGTTAAGCCCGCGTTAAACTTAACAGTCACCAAATGCATCAACCTTTTGCAACCTTTTTCCAACCATTTGAGTGAAAGGCAAAACTTTTTCCAACACTTTCCAAGCCATTTCAAAACCATTTTCTCTTATTGCATTATAACACTTTTAAACCTTTCTCTAATGGTTAACAACCATTTCACACACTTTCTCAACCTTATTGATGAAAACATTGAAATGGTTTGCAACCATTTCATTCATTTGAAACCCTTTGTCAACCTTTGACAAACCCTTTGTCAACCTTTTGCAAACCTTTCACAACCTTTACAAACCCCACTACAACACTTTGCAACAAAAAATGCTTTTGGCTGTTAAGTTTTAGACAGGCTTAACTGTATCTGCACTATAGGTCAGCCCATCCCAAACACTCAAAGGAGGGTGGCCCATTTAGTCAGTTACTCAGGGTCAAACGCATATGCAGTAAAGCTAAAGACTATGAGGAAATTAAGAAAATCCTCAAGTATTATGAGCTGAGAGATATCCCACTCAAATACTCATTGATGCTAATACAAAAGTGGACTCAGTAGACAGATCCACTTCTGTGACACCCACAACAACTTAAGACACTGGAAAAGGGAAGTTTTTCTTGACCACCGCTTTCAATCCCACACTTCCTCCTATCAAACAGATCACTCAGAACCACTGGAGAACGCTTGAGGCCTCACCGTACGCTGAAGCCCTAGTTGATAAGGAAGTGATCTTGAGCTTTAAATGGGTGGACAGGTTACATGACATTCTGGTCAGTTCTAGGATCAGATACAAAACAGATTTACAGTCAAATCCAGCTGTATCTGGCAAAGACACAGTAATGAATGCAATAAAACCAATTGCAAATACTGCACCTGAAATGATACTTCAGGCAGAGTGACAAGTACACAAACCGGGAAGAGATACATGTATGATGTCCCAAAGGGAGGATGCTGTGAGAGTTCTAATCTAGTATAATACCTTCTCACGTGTGTCACTTGCAACAAACAGTGTGTGGGTCAAACCTTGCACCCCTTGAAAGACAGATTGTGAAAACACTTTCATCACAACAGTTACAAGTACATAACCCAACCTCTATTTTGCCCATAGTGATCACCACGAGCTCACTCTAAAAGTTTACATTTTAGAGTACATCCGAATTCCTCCTCATCTAAAACGCACCAGACAGCTGCCACTGGACAGGGAAAGACACTGGATGCACCAATACCTCAGGTCCAAATTAACTAGTACCGTTGGTAGCCGCTAAAGCGCCAGGGTCATTTCCCGGTGCACCTTGCAGCAGGTTAGGTCATTTCAATATAGCAGCCATATTATGCCATAATTAAAGTACAGGGAAATGACATCGCAAAGTTGAACGTTATTTTCCAACGTACTACGGAAGTATTTACAAGCTACAATGACAGTCTTCAATTGCAAAGTTCCCGACTGTAAGCCAGACACAAGAAAACTGGGTAAATTGGATAAATACCCCTGGATGCAAGGGGTAGCTTTCCACAGTTTTCCTCCAAAGAAACATAGAAACGATGGGAGTGGTTGAATATGGTGAAAAGACTAGAAGATTATGAACCACCAGGCAAATTTGACAGAATTTGTTAAAGATATTTTGTTGGGGGTAAAGGTCCGACACCAGAACACCCAGTGCCCACGTAATTTCCATATAACAACTGGACGATTGCAGAAAAAACAACACACAACAAACCGATGGCAGAACTGTGTGAGACGGCCGGGGATCGAGAGACCTACCCAGCAACGGAGAAAGGCCAGTTGCTAGTAGAAAGCGGGGGTGCGATCGCTGCGTTGCAGCGGTAGCTCACAGTACTAGCTAATTTGGACCAAAGCTATTGAACCATTCAGTCTCAACATCATGGGAAGATGAGCTCCTTTGCTCAATGTTATGCTAAAATTTTATGTTTGGAGGAAGTTTTTCCATGATTTCTCTGCTTGGTTGGGCACTTTGCCAAACCGTTTGGCAAGCACACACACAGCTACTGTGTGGTCACACAGATTTAAGCTCCTGTCATCAGGGCTTTGTAGCACTGTTGTGAGGCTAATTCCAGCCTGAAATACACTTATTGACCCTGCAGTGTATTTACAGTAACCTTAATATTTTAAAGTCTACTGCGATTCAAATTTGCTTTGAGTCATCTCTTACCAGGACAACACTGGTCCCGGTAAGACTGAGACTGTGTTACGTAATCATGATCGCGTGTTCTGTGTAAACAACAGAAGTTACCCCTCAGTTTATAAACAGGATACATGTCGGTTAACCAACAGGTACTAACGAGTCACGGAAAGGGACAAAACAAGTCACACTTAGCCGCTTGCCACTGTGACCTTTGCTCTGTCCTTTTATAATATTTTTTAGCTGATCACCCTTTTTGAAGTTTTTGGTTAAGTTTGAGGGACAATGACCTTGACCCAATTTTTAGGTCACCTAGGTCAATTCTCTACGAATTTCTTGCATGCAATATCAGGAGAACCAAAATTGCTTGAATCATGAAACTTTTACAGATAGTCACCCTTGTAAGTGTCTTCAACAAGTTTGAAGGACACTGACTTTGACCTAATTTGAAGGTCATCAGAAGCAATTTTAAGGTGACCTAGGTCAATTCTCCATGAATTTCTTGCACGCAATGTAAGGAGAACCAGAATCGCTAGGATTATGAAACATTCACAGATAATGACTCTTGTAATGGTCGTCATCAAGTTTGATTCTGTTTTATGCATTGTCAAATAAAAGAATTTGAGGCCTTGAAGGACAGTGACCTTGGCCTAATTTGAAGGTCACCTGAGGCAATTTTTCTCATTAATAAATGTCGTGTATATGAGATCTTAAGAACTGGAATTATAACCAAGACTGTTCAAGTGGTCATGCTTCAGATATTTTTGGATTTTTCAATAATTGTTTTGTTCATTTTTTGACAAAATCTTTAAAAAATCTTCTACTAAACTGCTCAGCCAATTGCTTTAAAATTACATGGGGACACTTCTTGGGACCCCCAGACCTTAATTTGTTCAAAAGGTGGCTCTATGATTTTTCCTATTTCTTTAAAAGACTTTTTGTGTTTTCACTATATTCGACTTCTTCAAACAGTCACACAAATTGTTCTAACACTTGGTGGCAATGTAGCTTGTGGGAGGGTTAAACAAATATCTGCGCTGAATTTTTCAATTCTGGTACCAAACTTAATGCATGCATTCCTAGTATTGATAGCCATGTGAGTCAATGGGGATTGTTCCAATCTTATTTTCAGTCAAGGTGAGTGAACTTCACTTTGCTCTGTTATTCATAGGTCAGCTGAGCATGGGCTCATCAGAGCCCTTTAGTTTAAGTATCAGCAATCCTTTATGTGAAGTATAGACACGCTTTAGACCTGAGTACTCTGTTATGGACCATATACAGTGAAACCTGCTTTGAGAGACCACTGTAATGAAAGACCACCTGCCTTTCAAGACCATATTTCAAAAGTCCCTTTTGCTATCTCTCCAATGTTATTGCACCATTAAGAGACCACCTGTCTTATGTGACCACTGTATGTCCTGCTCTAGGGATGGTCTCTCAAAACAGGTTTCACTGTATTTTCTTTAAATGCCATCATTGATTTGTACCTTGCATAGGAAAAGGTTGAATTGTGCCTTTATAGATTAAAACTTTTGATTCTATACATAGGGTATCACTTTGGGAAAAAACTTATTGCTCACAACATCAATAGAAATGTGTTAAAAGTCATTTACAATCTTTAAGAAGGAGCAAAATCTTCTGCATCTTTAAATAATAGAATGTCTGAATGCTTAATGTGTAATGTGGGTGTAAAGCAAGGCCAGAATCTGTTGCCACTGTTGTTCTCAATCAACTTAAATGATCTTGAATCTCATTTAACTCATTCCATACTATGGTCACAGGCCTTGGTCAGTGAGTCTGGCACAGCCTGGCAAGTCATGCTGCAGCTGCACTTGCAGCAGCTGCAGCATGACTTGCCAGGCAGTGCCAGAACCACTGACTTAACACTATAGGCATGTTGGTACTTGAACGAAAGCTCTTTTCATGAAGAATTTAAATGTGCAATTGTTGTCTTACATCTAGGTAAATATACGGAAAAATCAGGGACTGGTATGGAATAAGTTAAGAGGGAAACTCAATGGGCTATCATATCATAGGAAGCAAATCTATGATCACCTTCAAGATAGTGTATGTAATACAGAAAGCTGATTTGTCTGAATAATTACAAACTGCACTGAATGCTCTACGAGCATATTGTAGTGATTGGTTTTTGGATAGTGATAGTGATAAAACAAAAATCGTCATCTTTCCACGAGATAAAATCAGAATAATATTTATATTCACTGTCTACAATGAACAGATAGAAGTCATTGATAATTTTAGATAACCTTGGTATCACTTTCAATTATAATGACAATTTCAACAAGTGTTTGTGTGATGAAGCTCATAAAGCTATGTGTTCTGTCATACAAAAAACAAAGAAGTTCCAGTTGTCTGTATAGACATTATGGTTGAGCTATTTAATAGACCAGTTGCACCGATTCGTACTTTTGGTGCTGAAGTTTGGTGATTTAGAAATAATACGTATTGGAATAATTATCTTCAGAGTTTCTAAAAATGATGCTACTTGCTAAACAGTCCACACCCACTTGTGTGGTCTGGTGAACTGGGTACTTATCCACTTAGTTTAACAATTTCTAGTAAATTACTTAATCTCTGGAGTAAATTATGTAAGTATGGTAACCAAAACCAATTATCAGTCACCCTTTATACACTTTTAAGAGTTATGGATGGGAAAAGGCATTTTCACATCAAGATGGATACAAAAACAAAAAAAACAAAAAACAAAAACAAAAAAAAAAAAAACACAAAAAAACAAAAAAACAAAAAAAAAAAAAAAACAAACCCCCCCCCAAACCAACCTCAGTACTTTCTTGTTGAAAGAAAGCAATACCTAAAAAGACTACATGTACTATGTCAGACCTAACGTTTTGATGCTTGCTGAATTACTTCAAAGTAAAAACTATTTGGTATTAAAAAAACCTAGTGTATAAGTCATATCAACAATGTCTTTTAAAAGGGGTCACATCATGTTTTGGGGTAAATGTCATCAGCAATATTATGGATCAGATACAAGAGAGAGCTGATCACCACTGATTTTATACTCACTGTTAATGGATAGGAAAAAAGGATGGGGGCTAAAAATGGATGATAGAACCAGAATGAAGCTACATGTATGATTACTTCTTGTTCCAATGTAGTAAGTCTAATTTAATCCTTGTCATGCCATAATATGATATTTGGGGCTATTAAAGTTCTTGTCCCATGGGAAAAGTGTTATGTCCAAACTCACAGACCACATTCACAAATTTGACGAACTCTGTACATACAGAAAAATATCATGCTGTCACTGAATGCTCCCACAGTTGAGCCACTTACATTGTATTACTGCCACAGTGGTGTTTTCTTTTATAATTGTGTGTGTGTGTGTGTGACAGGCATGACTAAAGTGACCACCATGGAACAACTGAGGATGTGTTTATCTTTTTCCCAGATATTTGGCAGGTACACATAAACATCACATCTCTGCACTAGTGGGTGTTTGAAGTACTTCTTGAAAACCAATCTATGTGATATTTGTGCACATTTGTTGAGATCCCCATCAGCTCAAAACTTAATTACATGAAAGTCACAACGCAGCCTCTGACTGGATAATTTTTGCTGTGAGAAGTGCATGAAAATACCATGAACAAAAACTTTTGTATAAATGGAACAGAATGTTTAACATGACTCAAAGGCAGATGAGGACTATACATGCAGTAGTACTGTATCATTCTGTTCTATGTCATTTCAGTGTTCAAGGCCAATTAATCTTTGGTGTGACTACACGTTTTCATAAATTGTTGTTTTGTTTTTGTTTTCAGCACAATGCCCAGAGGACGTGGAGCCCTTCGAGGTAATAGAGGGCGTTTTGGAAACTTCACAGATGCACGTGTAATTGTAAACCATCCAGGGCTGCCTCCGCCACCACCACCTCCAAGATGGGTCAGTCGTCCAGCCAACTATGTCAGCCCCCCAAGGTGGCGACATCGAAACAGGAGATGGACAAATAATCCAAATTACCAACAACCAGGTGCATCACCAGATGGCGCTTCGGGTGAGGATTATTCCAGTATAAGGTGGAATGTAGCAGCCAAGGAGGATCAGGCATATGGCTATGATGATCCTGGCACTCATCGAGACCACCAGGATATTCCAGATGCATGTTTCATCTGTGGCGATGTTCTCAGCAACCATACCCATGAACCCTCCATTCATGTATGTGAGTCTGGAGAGTATGTTATAACAGAAGACCAACTTCTTCCAAAAGATCCACATACTCTAGATGTGGATGACATGAAAGCTAAGCTGGGGCAAGCACAGAGTTTTCTTGAGGAAATGAGCAGGCAGTTGCAGGACTTCTGGGATCGTATCCGTCCAGCCACAACGGGTAATCAAGGCTGGAGTGAAGAGGAGAGAAGAGAGGAAGGAGAGGTAGTTGAGGAGAAAGTGGCCACATTTGCAGGTTGGTCTGATCATAAGCATGTCCTGATGGTGTAGATAATTTTATGGAAAAAATTAAAGGTTTTGTAGCAAAATCAAAGATTTTTTTAAATTAGAAACTTGTGAAATGTTGATTGGTTTTTGAAAAATTTTAAAGTTGTGAAATGTTGGCCTGGGTTTTAATAGTGTATCATATGTAAATTGGAAAGGTGAAGTTAGAGATTAGTTGAATTTTCTGATTCAAATAGAGAATTATGATCAATCAAAATACTAGTAATTTTTTCATCATATTTTGGAAAGCCTCACACAATAGAACAAAGAAACTCTAATGAAAGCCACACTTGTGAAAACCTAATCTGCATTTAAAAAAAAAAATCAACCTTAGTGTAGAAAATGTTTTTGATCTCAGGAGACGTGTTCCACAAAAGTGAAACAAAGATTATACTTCTGTTGACTTACAGATCAGCTGGTGGAAAACTTAGGGGTTGATCTTCAAGAGGAATACAAACACTTTATGGACCACATCAAGGGGCAGATACACGATAAGTGTGCCGCTGTGGAGGAAGAGTCTCAGAGACTGAACAAACAGACCTGCGACATTGAGAGTAAGATGGAGCAAGTGGAACAACGGATGAAAGAGTTAGACATCAGAGAACAGGAAGTAGAGGACATGAGGCAGAAAGTTCAATTACAGAGAACCAGGTACACACACCAACACACCGTGAAACCTGTCCAGGTCAATCAGGAAATGGGTCAGGTTAATCAAAAAAAAAAGATAAAAAAACCCAACCAAAAACAAAAAACAAAACAAACCAAAAAAACTACCCCCCCCCCCCCCAACCCATAGTTTTAGTGCCATGTGCTGCATACTAAATTACTTCATGTATGTGGTTTGGGGTGCCTTGTTGGTCATACATGTAGTGATAATTTTTGTGTTGAGCTTTTTGGAGATCACAGTGTTTTTTTCACTCATCAAAGTTATTGGGAACATCTTACATCAGAACAAATTTCCTGCAAGAATATAATATGTGCCTGAGCATTACGATTTAAAACTGCAAAATATTCATTTTCAATGCTTTTCATTCTATCTGTATAATTAATTTGGGAATTTTGATTTTATATCAATTAAAAAAAAAAGATAATATACAGTGGTACTTGCAATTTACAACCACCCGTAATACCAGACAAAAGTGGTCACATATGACAGGTGGTCTTTCATTGCAGGTAAATTAACAAAGAAATAAAAGGCCAATGTCTTGAAAGGGTGGTCTTAAAAACTAATGAGGTCTCTTACGAGAGGTGGTCTTTAGAACAGGTACCACTGTATTTGAAACTTTATGCACATGCATTAGTAAAAACCAGTGTATAACCAATTTGCCATGGCGTTATTTTAACTGATGTACAAAGGAACCAGATGGTACAAAATAATTTTCAATGTCTTTATTGTATGTGCATGACAAGGTCCACCTCCTCACAACTTCATCCAGTTCTATTTACTGTCATATCGTGTAATGTGCATCTTACACAGTGATAGCTTATTGTAATGACACCATCTGCTCCCTGCAAATCATGTCAAGTATTTGAATATGTCGAACAAATGAGTCAAATAGCAAAGAAATTTGACTTCAGTTCGACACAACCGGAGTTGTTAAGTGAATGTGTCGGGTATCTGAGTGTCATTATGATGAAGATTCACTGTAGATGTTTCTGTTCTAGATACATAAAAGAGTACGACTCGGAGAAGGCAGAAATCCAGAGGCAGTGGCAAAAGTTGAGGGATGAGACGAAAAGAATGGAAGACATGTACAGATTGCAGGAGGTGATTTGCAGGTTATCTGAGCTTCCTCTCAGTGCTAAGTGCATCATGTAGAGAATAAGCAAAAGATGTTTACATACAACATAACCCTGAGCAGACTAAGAATAGGTTAATAGGTTTCCTTGTTACTTTCCCCAATCCATGCTAAGGAAAGGTATTGACTGGAGCATGGCATCATGATAAATGTTATCTACAATTCTCAACCAAAAATGCTTTCTATTTACATGGAATTTGAAGTTGAAATATTAGAAACTGATGACTATTTACATCAGGACATTTTTGGGTGATTTGAGGAGAAAAGTGGTTAAACAGAATTAAGTGTATATGATCATCCCTGAATTGTGTTAATTACTGTATGACCCTTTCACAACAATAAAATAAGTTGATTCCAGCATCACTCCTAGTACATGTAGGTCATATTGTGATTGTAAATGCAATTTTATTCTGCTTTAAATTTTGTATAAGTATCCTCTTTGCCTTGTTCTATACACATAATACACAGAAAAAGCCAAGTACTTATTTTATCTGTTTTATCTACATGTAGATTAGGTCATAGTCATACCTGATGCTTTTTGGCTCTGCGGACCATAGGTCCCAGAGCTTATGCGATCACTCATGTCTGGCTGGCCGTCACACTGTCCATCTGTTAACAATTCCTTGTCAACACAATAGCATCAACAAATTTTAAAGTTAGCCTCTTGCAATTTTTGGACATGTTCCATAAATGAAAATCTAGGTTCGTTTCCTTATTGGTGGCGCCATGCACAGGATAATGGAATTCACAAGCCAAACAGTGAAAAACTTGAAATCACTGGTGTCCTTGATTTCTGACGGATTTTTATGAAATTCAGTAGAAATGTTTGGGTGGCTAATATGTGGAATCTGAAAAATGCTGATGGCGCCACCTACATGTGAATGGAAAATATGAGTAAATTTGTGTTCAGATCAGTGAAAATTCATTATCATGAGAAACAGGCTAACTGAATCAAATGTCACTGCATATGTGTATCATGTCTGAAAGTATATTACATAATATGGGTGACCTTGACATACTTTCTCAAGGTCACTGAAGGAATAAATTTCAGGAGATGATATTCTTGTGATAGTCATTCTATCTTTACATGTGAAATTATATGCCTTTTACCATTACAGGGATATTATAGAGAAAAAAAAATTATGATGAGTGGAGTCCTGGTGGCGCTACTGGTGGTTTTCAATGGAATTAAAACTATAGGTGTAAAAAACACATTAAATTGAATATTTTGATCACAAAAAGATGGAGCTTTGAAACTTACACCAACTATGCAATGGGTCAATGGTCAACTTTTGTGACAATTTGGATGTCCTTGACCTATTTTTGAAGGTCAAAATACAAATTGTATATGTCATAGATAATTAAGAAGTACGAAAAGAAGACAGTGAGCTAGGGTTACTAAATTGATACAAAATATGCATTGTACATAATTAGTGTTGATATTTTATACTCAGAGAATGGCCTTTAACCTTCTTTTTAGCTTAGCTGACTTGTCAGTCGCTGAGCTTATCTTATGGTCCTTCATTTGTCGTCCATTGTCAACAATCAACTTCTCCAAAACCACTTTGCAGATTCACTTCAAACTTGGTGGCAATAACATGGGTGGTTCTCTACCAAGTTTGATCAAATGGTCATTGTCCAGTGTTTTTGGATTTTTTATGAATTATTTTGTTCTTTTTTTGAGCAAATCTTAAAAAATCTTCTCTGAAACCGCTCACCCAACTGCTTTGATATCCCACAGAAACACTCCTAGGGACTCCTAGTTCTTAATTGTTCACCCAGTGGCACTGCAATTTTTTTCTATTCATGATTTTTGTGTGGTCTCACTATTTTCGACTTCTTCACCACAACCATCACTCAGATTAAGCTGAAACGTGGTGGATATGTTCCTTGTGAAAGGGTCAAACAAATTTTCTCAGGACATGGCAATGCTGTGGATTCCTCATTTTTAATGAATTTTTTTAATTCAGGTACTTCTCTGTAAATACACCTTTCCTATTGATTACTCTGTAAGTCAATGGGCATTTTAATGCTAATTCACATTTTCGACTTCTCTAAAACCCTAAGCCAGGTTCACTTCAAACTTAGCAGCAATGTACCTAGGGTGGGTCTCTACCAAGTTTGTTCAGGGTCATGCTCCAATGATTTTTAGATTTTTAAAAAAATTGTTTGCTATTTTTGGCCAAATCTTAAAAAAAATGTTCTCTGAAACTGCCCTTCCAATTGCTGTATTGAATGACACTGTCTAATTTTGATATCACACAGGAACAGTTCTAGGGACTCCTAGTTCTTTATTTGCTCATAAGGTGACTCTGCAAATTCTTTCTGCTATTTCTTTTAGATTTTTTTGTGTATGTTTTTTGCTTCTTTAGAACTGTCACTTAGATTAAGCTGAAACTTGGTTGATATGTTCATTGTGAAGGGGTCAGACTAAGTTGTACATTATGTGGCAATGCTGTGGATTCCTGATTTTTCGTGATTTTTTAAGGGTCCACCCCATGGGTGGACCCTTTATGTTTTCGGATTGTCCGTCCATCTGGATGTGCACATTCTCCTTATTGCAATATCTACAGAATGCCTCCATGTATTTTACTCAAATTGGCAATATGCTTATCTTAAGTGTAACTAGAAGCCGATCAGTGACCGAAAACCCCTCTGGTAGGTCATTACTTCTGTTTGACCTAACGACAAAGCTTTGGTGCAAATGCAATGAGCAGAGATATCATGGCAAGGCTATTTTTCTGCAATGCAGCACTGTGACCTAAATAAGTTACGCAGTGACTTAGTTCTCACCAGGTGTCTGAGACATCCTAAGGACCAACTGTCATAAATAATTGGTGCAGCTACAATGAGTAATTTAATATTTGAAGATATCATGGGGGATTGCCATTTTTCTTCAATGCAGCACTGTGATCTAAATATGTGACCCAGTGACCTAGTTTTCAATAGGCATCTGAGGCATCCTTAGGACCATCTGTCGTAAATAATAGATGAAGCTACATTCAATTTTTTTTTTAGATATTGTGTTAATGTTTTTTTCTTTAATGCAGTACTGTGACCTAAATATGTGACCCAGTGACCTACTTTTCGATAGGAACCTGAAGCACCTCAACAGCACCCACAAATTTGGTCTCTGTAAAGTGAGTATTTTTGGAGATATAGTGTTAACAAGGCATGGACGGACGGATGGACGTGACGATACCCCTCCAGCCTAAAGGCTGTGGGGTAAATACTAGACAAGGGCCACAATGGTGAAGACACCCGTCTGTGGTGCTGTGCCATGTTTTACTTGAAAATAACAGTAGACTTTAGTTTAGAGAAGTCTCACTGCTTTCACCCATCCTGGGCTCTTCAGCGACCACCAAAGATTGCCGCCTTTCTTTTTACCTTGGTATTTATAGACCCAGGTAACGTACTACATGCCAGCCTGGGCCTGACGCAAAACGTGTTGGCTTTATGTTAGGAATACTAACCGACCTGATACCATGTTGGTTCAAGTCAGTTTGGGTGTTGTAGTTAGCACATGGCTAATTATCATTGAAAACATTTTGTTGTCAAGGGAGTGATGCGCCACCTGGTGAGAGGCTGTGGATGGAAACTTATCCATGATGGGAGGCTATGTTTGTATGGGGTACAAGATTGAGAATTCTGAAAGGCAGTGTAAAAACATGTTCATGCTGGCTTATGAGGATTCATGGACCTGGCTAAGGAAGAACTTGTTCCTCATAAATAGGTTGGCAAACATGCAGAAATGAGCTGTTCTGATATGAGCATCACACAGACAATGGCACTGGGGGGTAGGCACATGGACTATAAGATAATAATATGCTTATCTTACCTGGCAAGATGAACTGATTAGATTTTGGTGTCACAATGACCTAATTTGAACAAATGGCAGCCTAATTACATGCTTGTTAGGGCACGTTACCACAATATCTCCAGAATGCTCCCATGTATTTTGCTGAAATTTGGCAATATGCTTATCTAGCATGCCAAGATGAACGGATTAGATTTTGGTGTCACCATGACCTAATTTTAGCAAATGGCAGCCTAATTACATGCTTTTTAGGGCTCGTTACGATGATATCTCTAGAATACTCCTATGTAATTTGGTTAAATTTGGCAGGATGCTGATCTTGCATGCCAAGATGAACTGATTAGATTTTGGTGTCACCGTGACTTAATTTGAGTAAATGGCAGCATTTTTTCCTAGCAGACCTTCAGTCTACGCTTTGCATTAAAGGTATGTCTAGTTCAGTGTGGGTACTTATCTGTAAATGCACCCTTTCTACTGATTATTATGTAAGTCAATGGGCATTCTAATACTAATTCACATTTTCGACTTCTGCTCTGAAAGGGTCATCCAGATTCACTGCAAACTTGTTGGTGATTCACTTCAAACTTGCTGCCAATGTTCCTTTGGTGGATCTCTACCAAGTTTGTTCAAATGGTTACGCTTTATTGATTTTTGGATTTTTTATGAATTTTTTTATTTGGGGCAAATCTTGCAAAATCTTCTCCAAAACCGCACACTCAATTGCTTTGATATCACACAGGAACACTCCTCGGGACTCCTAGTTCTTAATACGAGACTTGCATTTTAATTTCTGGCAACAAAGCACGGGGTTCATGCCTGTCAATCATGGAGAACACATGGGCATATCACTGACACGCGCAGGACTAGACACCCCTTTCTGGCAAAATCAGTATGTTTTAGAGAAATTTTAGTTCAAAAATACCAAAGTCATATTCATTTAGTGCTTCTTTAGTTGGTTACAAGAATTTATTTCCATCTGCCTTCATGAAGTATTCTTTATTTCAAAAATATTAGTAATAACCCACTTCGCCACACAGGCAGCAGTCCGTATCTCACCAGGAGAGACTATGGTTACAAAGACAAGCAGCTATGAAGGAAGCTATGCAGTTGTGGCGGGAATTAAAATGCATGCCTGGTATTTGTTCTTGATGCCTTATTCTTAACGATTTTTTTTCAATATGGGTGCTTGCTGGTTGATGCATGCTTTGTATTTATGTTAATGAATTGGGATTGCAATGGAAATTAACAGTTTTGACTTCTTCTCCAAAACCATCAAGCAGGTTCACCTGAAACTTCATGGGGATGTACCTTGGGTGAGTCCCTACCAGGTTTCTTCAAATGGTTACAGTCCTGTGAATTTTGGATTTTTGATGAATTTTTTTTGTTGATTTTTTGGCAAAATGTTAAAAGATCTTCTCGGAAACTGCTTAGCCAGTTGCTTCAAACTGCATGGGGACACCTGTGGGGACCCCAGACCTTAATTTGTTCAACAGGTGGAGCTGTGATTTTACTTTATTTTTTACTATTGGTGAGGGGATATGTACATGTAAGCAACAGTGACCATGGTCTGAAACAGAGGTGACCTTGGTATCATAGTTCACAGGACCACTTCAGTCTGTTTATGTAGAGTCAGCTGAGCACAGGACTGCCACAATCCTCCTGTTAATGGTTACTGATGGAATTAAAGTGGAAAAAACATATGGACATTGTTAGGGTCCTTAATTTGTAATGGAAATTGATGAAATATGATGAGAATGTTTGAGAGGCAAAAATGTTGAAGTATATCATGGCACTGGGTGCACCACCTGTATGTTGACGCAAAATGTCAGGAAATATGCTTTGAGACAAGTATCATTCATTATCATCAGAAAGGATGAGACTACGATAATTCTAGATGTACATGATTTAGAAATGTATACCATGTGATTTTTTTATATTACATAATCTGGTTGACCTTGATCTTTCTGTCCCAAGGTGACTGAGGACATAAAGTTAAGGACTCACTCATTGTTGGCCTGGCACATGCAACAATATCCATCACAAGAATTGCACAAATAAACTATGATTACATGTGGAGCAAAGTGCCATCTGGTGGATAAGTCAGATACTCAAATCACATGCGCTTTAAAGGACCTTCTTATTTTCTCAAGTTCAGAAGCCACTAGAGGACTCACAACTTTGAAATGAAGTTGTAGGTGCAAATATCGCCATGGTGACAGCAGTGCATTAGGCCCATGGTCTTGTTTAATGGATGGTCTCACAGAAATGATATATTTGTCTTATTTTACAACTCAGCAAATCTCTATACGTATGACAAGCCTGACATAAATTCTAAAAAGGTAATATGGAAATTTGCTCTCCAGTTTGAAACTTACAGGGAACAGCGGACAGAAACATTGACCACCAGGTAGCACTGCAATGAAAAGTATAGGTCTTTTGTTTTTCTTCTTCCATTTTTCATGCAGACTTTATCTGCTCAAAACTATAATCACTGAATGACATAAACCCACTTGTTTCACAAAGTTGACATATGACCTGTTCAAAATGGAATAATTATATATATATTTTCAGGGACGTGTGCGGCTTGACATTGGTGGTCACATTTTCACAACCTCGATAGCTACCCTTACCAAAGATCCAGACTCCATGCTTGCAGCCATGTTTAGTGGTCGTCACAAAGTGAAGAAAGAGGAAGATGGTACAATCTTCATAGATCGTGATGGCACTCACTTTCGCTATATTCTCAACTATTTACGAGATGGAGGAGTCCTAGAGGGGTCCCTGCCAGAAGACAAACAAGCTTTGAAAGAACTTTTGAATGAAAGTGTGTATTATCAGATAACTGGTTTGGTAGAGGCTATTGAAACAAAGCTCTAGAGACTATAGGAACCAGTCTGTTGGCTTGGAAGGAGGTCTCTGGTCCCAGACTTAGTAACTATGGTAAGCAACAAAATGGCAGAAGGAAACCATGATAACAGAGCATTGTTAACTTTGGTAACCAACCAACTGGCAGATAGCAACCAAGGCCACTGAATTTTTTGTAAGCATGGTAACTAGCAAACTGGCAGATAGAAACCATGGTAAGAGCTTTGGGGACCATGGTGGCCAACATGCTGGCTGTGCTTTTGTAACTATGGTAACCAGTGTACTAACTTGTGAAACCAACCCTGGTAGCTTTAGAAAGCATGGTAACCAGGATACCGACAGGTGAAAGCCAATAAGAAACTTAAGTAATCAGTTGACAGGGTCTTTAGACTTAGGTTTAGTGACCATGGCAGTGGGTGTGAAAGAAGTCTAAAAGGCCATCAAGCAAAAAATCAGAAATACATACACAGTGTGTATGTAAATTCATGCGGTTTACTTGAATGCTACTTGTACATTACCTAAAGGTAAAAAAAAGTTTATTGTCCTGTTTTTTTTTTTAATTAATATATTGAGATATCTCCATTTTTTCAAATAATACAAGTAGTGAAGAACTTGGGAGTAGTGATTTGTGGATTGAATTTTTAAATAAGAACCATAATTGAAGCAATGGATTTTTGTCTGAAGATGCTTTTTACCATTTCTAGTATGTAGAAACTGATCATATGTGGATGCCAGCCTTTTGCAAGTCAAGGGATCATGGGGATAGTATTCTGTAATAGTTACACATGTTCATGTGCCTAGTTGGTCTTTAGTGTACAGAAATATATACATATTATACATTGCTGTCTCCCTTCCTCCCCGCAATGATGACACTAAAGTGACCTTACAACATGGCAGCAGTGACAGAAACTTACATGTCAGTACCAAAATAAAAAAAATGGAAAGGAGTGGGCATGAATGGCCAATAATGGCAAAATTAAAAAAAAAAAAAAAAAATCCCATGCAGTGGATGCAAATATATGAACAATTTCAAATATATATATGTATATATATTTACTATATTCATTCCAATTGAAGCACACCCCCTACTTTTTAATCTTGGTGTTTCATTAAAAATTCAGTATTTTTCATAATTTTTGAAAATTAACTGTTTCTGATGAAAGAAGAGGATTCATTGTTGTTATTTTATGCTGTATGGATTCTATGATAAGGGTAATTGATTGTCGTACATGTATTGTACATTAAGACATATCATTATCACAAAACTCGGCGAAAACCATCATGTCTCCTCCAGGAAATCTTTGCATTAGCACAGCATGCTACTATTGGAATGGATACAGTGTGTGTGTGTGTGTGTGTGTGTGTGTGTGTGTGTGTGTGTGTGTGTGTGTGTGTGTGTGTGTGTGTGTGTGTGTGTGTGTGTGTGTGTGTGTGTGTGTGTGTGTGTGTGTGTGTGTGTGTGTGTGTGTGTGTGTGTGTGTGTGTGTGTGTGTGTGTGTGTGTGTGTGTGAGATATACGGGCACAATGGCACCCAAGGAAATTGCACAACACAATAAAATGCTATAAGGCTGCACTTTATTCTGTCATGCACATGCAAAAGCGTACAGTACTTACATATAACAAAATAAGTGGGTTTCCCATATATATTCATGTACATACATACATACATACATACATACATACATACATACATACATACATACATACATACATACATACATACATACATACGTGTAATCCCAGACTGTACAGGGAGACTTTGTGGTGTAGCTCAGGACAGGTCTTACTGGAAAGTGTCCCCTGCAGCACCAGGTTCACTAACAGTTTCTGTTGCAAAAGAAATAATGATTGCAGTCAATAGACATGAACAGTTTTCTCAAATGTTGCCAAAGGATTGTCAAAACCCAATGTCATATTTTCGTGGGACAAGTTTTCAGCAGTTTGCCTACCCACGTTTGTCTCATATGAAGGGCTCTTCAAAGTCTTGCTTGCTGTTGATGGCAGTAGTTGGCAGGGTTATGCATTGCTGCATGTGTATCACTGTCTGGTAATTAAGTCTGTGTGTGCACACAGACTTCTTGTTTTTCTTGAAGTACTTGATTCTTTATTTATTTCCGTTTGAATTTTGAATCTTGTGTTCTTTTCTTTTTTTTTGGACATGGTTGTTCAAAAAAGTTACATGGTGATATACCTAGCAGTGAAGTTGTGCATATTGTTTGGAACAGTCAGGATGTTAAAAATTATGCAAATTAGGGGCAATTAAAATTTTAGAAGCTCCATATCTTCCAACCTATTATAGATGGACACAAAATTTAAAGTATTACTTACAGGTATGTGACACCTGCCAATCTTATGGACAGGGAACAAAACCTGTGGCATTTTAAATTATGCTAATTAGATGCATTTGAAACATTTAAAAGTTGAACATCTCCAAAACTATTATACATAGAGGTGTCATTCCAACTTGAAATTGTAAATTTCAGACACAACCACTTCCAATGAAACATGAACCAAAGTTGTAGCATTCAAATTTATGCAAATTAGGCGAATACACAAAATTAAAATCTGGAATAACTTCAAAACT
This sequence comes from Hermodice carunculata, assembly GCA_964020975.1. NCBI lineage: Eukaryota > Metazoa > Annelida > Polychaeta > Eunicida > Amphinomidae > Hermodice > Hermodice carunculata. The sequence continues at coordinate 69,580,316 of OZ026614.1, read as the reverse complement.
ATTATGGATAAAGGTGCCATTCTCACTTCAATTGGTAGATTTGTGACATAGCCGCATCCAGTGAACCATGAGCCAAAGTTCTAGCATTTTGATTGATGCAAATTAGGTGAATACACAAAATTGAATTCTTTGAACTCGATTTTGTAGGCATTTGTCCCAGACACAGAGGTCTTGGCAATGGTGGTCAAGAGGTAGCGCTACTAACTAATACAAAATTTAAATCTTGAATAGCTTCAAAACTATATAAGTTGAGGTGCCTTTCCAACTTCAACTCATAGGTTTTTGACATAGCTGCATGAAAAAAAATATTGTTGCAGGAGTTAAATAAATATTGAACAGACAATCTTTAAAAGTTTCCTGGGCACACAGACTGATTTGCTGACAAGCAAATCAGATTTTGCTAGTTTCATCTGGATTTTATGCAGAAAGATGTCATACAACATTTACTGGTAAAAAGCAAGTCAAAAGCATGTTGTTATACTGGTGTTTTACTAGTACAATGCGACCTGGTGATGTGAATGTTACTTGCCTAGTAAAACACCTGTATCAGGTCACCACACAGTGTTAAATATTTAGTTCCAGCCTGTTGTAACAAGGCTGCCATAAAGGTGATAAAAAGTGGCTATGCTAGATTTTTTCTTCCTGTTATCAAGGACATAGATTGAAGAATGCATTGAATAAACAAATAGCTGTGGAGTTTTAATCAGTCAAAGCAGAAATGATTCAGGTGATAAGTGTACAATTTTGAGACACAATAAAAATATTTTTGCAGAATTCATTTGGCTTTGTCATTGCTTTCACAAGAAAGCAGTTACTCTTGTGCACTAAGATCATTGTCCTTCCTTCCTTCCTTGCAAGGCTTGGGTGCTTGCTTGCTTTCTTCCTCGACTCCCTGTGAATGTCTTGGCAATGTGTCTGAAGACCTGGCCCACCTGTTCATATCACACCAATGGTTATGAAATTAATGTTCAGTGGCTGTGATGTCCAATCAGCATTGAACGAATCCAAGATAGGTGCATTTGACCTGCGATAGCACAGCAGTGGGTTTGCTCATTAAAATAGCAAGTGAAATATAAATTGCTTACATGTGCAATATGATGGCACATCCCAGCTAGGCCACAAAGTGGGCAACAGTATATACCCTAATGCATGCTGATTCAAGTATTTAAATGGATGACGTGGTTTCACCCTTTCCCCCTTAAACCGGCCAAAACTGGCTTCTGGTCAAATGTCGTCTGTTTCCATGTTTCCAGCTCATTTCAACAGTAATGAAAAGCAATTTGACTGAGAATTGGAGATGAGACCTATCAAGATAACATGCCCCAGGTCATCAGCTTTCCTTGGCATGGGTTGGGCACTTAGTGCGCAACCCATGCCAAGGAAAGCTGTTGACTCAGTCTTAATTCAAGGGGGAAAGGGTTAAAGCATGCATACAGTCAAACCTGCCAAAGATGGATGATCAAGGACCAGTCTGATGTTTGTTATATACACATGTCCAACTTCGTTATGTGTAGTTATTGAAATGGATCTGAAAGAAGAATAAATTATTATCATTGAAATCTTTATTACTAAATTCCAGTGCACAGTTTGAGCAATAAAGACCGGAAGTAATCATCAAGTTAGTTTGAATACAGCAAACAAATATTTGATCAGCACCTTAGAAACTTTCACACTTTATATTGACAATATTAACAGTTTTTCAATGAAAAGGGTATTTTTGATGATACAGTATATATATATATATATATATATATATATCATGCTGTTCTAAGATTGTATACATTCTTCCTTTTCATACAGGACTGAGGGAATGGGATGCTGTAAGTTGCATGTTCATATTTGGGGAGCCTCTTTTTTTTTTTTTGTGGGCAAAGCAAGTCCACTGTATTTGATTATTATATAAAAAAAACATTTGATCATATGTTTGAATCAAGTTGATCAATGACCTACATTATTTGATAATATCAAATATTTGAGTATATGAACAAATATTAAAACATGATAAAATATATATGAACGTGATCAAATGTGTTCATATGAACAAATATTAGGGATTTCAACACATAATCAAATGCAACTAGTCATATGACTAGATGTATTTGAAAAGAGATTGTAACAAATTTAGAATATATTGCAAATTCAAGATTAGTTTTGCCAGGGAAGAATTTTAAATCTGATTTTACCCACACAAACGAGAAAACACTTTATTGAACTCTCCATCACTGCACATGATTTGAAAATTGAGACCAGGGTTACAATCCCCTTAGGCTTAAGCTTAGAGAAAAGAACTTGTTGCCAACATCCCAGCTCATAAATTGAAGATGAAAAGCTTGATATGCTGAAATGTATGAGACATAATGAGCCCCGAGGAACACGGACCTAGTACAACATACAGATAAATAATTGTGCAAATTCAGCTGCAGGTGAACAGTTGAAATTCTGTATGACAGGTTCAGATGGACACCACCATGTACTGAGACAAGTAAAATTCACTAACGGAGGTTTCGCTATCTGCGAGCTGGAAAAACAAAAGTAAAAGACTCTGCACTCTTGATGACACTGCATGACCTATGAAGAAATAACCTGTGGGAACATAAATAATTATGATAATTTTGATATCTTTTTTAATTCTTTTTTTTTTCTTTACACAGAGTGAATGTTAATAATCTCTGGCTCTGTTTGCTTTCCTCTTTTGTGTATTATACAGATGTACTATCGGTCAATAGACAAATATATATATATATATATATATATATATATATATATATATATATCACTGTACCTAATGGTCTATTCTTTAAAGTAAAGATATTTATAATGTATGCCCAATTAACAGTCTTTTCTTATTAGCAGCTATACTCATGTCTTCTTGTTCGACCTTTTGAATATTTTCATCAGATCTTTCTCATCTACTCATTGTTTTTAATGTATTTTTACAATTAAAATATGGGCATATATAAATTAAATTAGCTATATGAACATAGACATATTTGTGCAAGGAATTTTCATGTTCCCAAGCGTCAAGTTGAAATAATGCATTGATTTCTGTGATTTACATGTCCGCTCACATTCCTTGATAACTGGATATTCCTTTGAATGTACACAAATTGTAGAGACAATCACAAGTAAAATGGTTGACACTCCTAGACAGAAGGTCTAATATGGGTGCCACGGCAAATGTAAGTGTTTTTAAAGCAGCACCTGTCCGGTACACACTTCCATCTGGTGGCTAAAAACGAAACAGACCTTATGAGCCACAAAGGACTTTCATAGAAAACAAAAGAATGAGAAAGTACCAGCTTTACGGGAATTTTAGCCCATGGAGGGTTCCATGATGCAAAACGAAAGGATGTATGTATGTATGTATGTATGTATGTATGTATGTATGCATGTATGTATGTGTGTGTATGTATATATGCGTGTAGTATGTATGTATGTATGTATGTAGGTAGGTGGGTGGGTAGGTAGGTAGGTAGGTAGGTAGGTAGGTAGGTAGGTATAAGTGCGAAGTTCTGAGATATCTAAGGCTGTTGTTATCATGTAGTGGCATACTTCCGCACGGACATAATTCAAAACAGTGCAAACTATTAGGCCGTGAGGAAACGGAAACTTGGGTTCCACTTTCTACCAGGATGGCTGAAACATTTCCTCATGAGTTTGATGGACGCGTAGATGCATCTAGCTACAAATTTAAAATGTTCAAAACAGCTGGCATATTGACAAAACAGAAATTTCCTATGCCATAGTATTAAATAAGATGAAAAAAAAATCTTTTGGCACTTCAACGTTTAATATTTCCCCCTTTGTAATGTCGAAAATAAAATGTTCCATATGTTGTGAAATATTTTACAAGATTCCCAGATTATAATTATTTTTGAAATTAAAATTCGCACTCAGCCGGTTCTGTTGACACACAAGTGCATGCACATATACGTCATAAATTAACCTTTACCTTGTCAGGTTGAAGAACCAGGGACGTGTTATAGTAGGTCCATGGAAGAACTGAGGAGTCAAAACTGTTCAATTTCCCAGCTCGTGTTGAGTGTTTAGTGCGCAAGGTCCGCGCGGTAAAGTTTTTTTTTTATTTTATTTTTTTTTATTACCAGTGGCACATTAATATGAAAAGTTTCCCCCAGCACTTCCTTCTAAAACTTGATGAAAACACTAAATTAGATAAAAATAACAAAAGAAATTTTAATATACCGATTGTTGCGGACTGGTTTGTGGAAAAGTTAATTTGAACTTTTAATATGATGTTTAAAGGGTAACGTCTTTGATTTTGTGGACGAAATTGTAAATTTTCAATATCGTGACCAAAATCGTCATGTGATTTTCGAAATTGAAAGAACATATCACAGAAATGATTTTCTGAACGGAATTATGTAAGAAATTATTGATCTTGAGCACACAATTGTAAAATTTGCTCAATTTCGTCTGCAAAAATGGCTATGAAATCATGGGGATCCACCCTTTTTCATGGAAAAAAAATCTTAAATCTGTCAATTTTGTTCACAGAATTGTATAAGGTCCACGAAATCTTATAGGTTCAAAATTTTATCCACGAAATTGTAACTTAACAAATCTGTCCATGAAAACCTAAACTTTTAAAATTTTGTCCACGAAATTGTGTAAACTTTATAATTCTGTCTACGGAATTCTAATAAGTGACATTTGGCACATTGGCGTGTCAAGAGCAACACACGTTAGGATCTCATGACGTCAGAGATGGTTGGAGACCCCTTAGAATACGTAACCAGGAACTGACAAATCGCATCAGAGCAAATATAGCCTACGAGGCCATCCATCGGCGAACATTGTAACTGACGAAACTGATAAAATTGTCGATTTTGCAACTGCTAACGATTTCGTATTAAAATTTCCTTTCTGAATTTTTAATGTTTTTGTTCATAAAATTGTTAAGTGTCCAATGTCGTGACACTTGGTTTAATTATGTGCACGGAATTACTCATTTTGGTGTATAAGACTGCAAGTCTTACAATGCTATGGACAATTTACAGTTTGTGCCACAGTGGTAAATGTTTTGAATTTGTGATGATGTTTCTAATTATGTCTACAAACCAGTGAACAGCATGTCACATGTTTTACGATTTTGTGGAGAAACTTAATAGATTATTTAACTAATCTGGGGACATATATACACCCGATATTTGGTAGTAAAGAAAATTTTCCTTAGAAAAGACTCTTGGTTCTCTGAGAAATCTTACGGTGTCTTAAAAGGTAAAGGGCTACGTCACCACGAGTACGGTTTTTCACACTCGATATGCCTGGGTTTCCATTTACGTGGATTCTTCAATCATATTACTTATATCACATAGGACACCAAAATGTATATGGACATGTACGCATTAATCAAAACGACAATGTGCATAGGCCTAAAGACTTTCTGAATAATTTAAGGAAATTTACACGGTTTCACTTTCACTTTCATCTTCTTCTTCTTCTTCTTCTTCTTCTTCTTCTTCTTCTTCTTCTTCTTCTTCTTCTTCTTCTTCTTCTTCTTCTTCTTCTTCTTCTTTATAAATTGAGAATGGGTGAGGTATGGAGATATGGCTGGAGCACACGGCACAAGGCGCCCTCTGGGTATTCTATCGTGATCATACTCGGAGAATGTTTAAATGACGAATTCCGAATGTCTAGCCCCCCCCCCCCCAAAAAATAATAATAAACAAGAGGGCTGTGTGAACAGCCCATGCTCAGCTGATCTTGACAATCATCACACTTGTAGCTCTATGAACTTAGGGAAGGATCAAGGTCACCCATATTCTGAGTAAGTCTTACCTTTATACAAGAACACTAACATGAGTAAGTCTTACCTTTATACAAGAACACTAATATGTGCAACATCAAGGTGCAAGTAGTTCTCAAATCATAATGAAGAGTAAAATTCATGTATGTTGCACTGTGACCCCAGAAACGAGGTCAAGGTCATTCATGTACTGTCTAAGCATGACCTTCATACAGAAACATTCACATGTGCAGCATCACAGTACTAACTCAAAACAGATCTCAAGTTATCAAGTAAACAGTAAATTCCGTGTCAGTTGTCCTGTGAATTAGCATTAGAATGCCCATTGACTTACATAGTAATCAACAGGAAAGCTGCACTGACCCATAAGTACCCAAATTGAAAATCCTTAAAAATCAGGAATCTAAAGCAGTGCCACCTAGTAAACAAGTCTGTTTGACCCTTCCACAAGAACATATCCATCACATTTCAGCTAATCTGAGTGACGGTTCTGAGAACAAGTGAATAATAGCAAAACCATACAAAAAATTCATAAAATAATTAGAAAAAAAATTGCAGCGGCACCTGTGTGAACAAATAGGGAACTAGGTGTCCCTGGGTAGTGTCTATTTACGATATCAAAGCAATTGGGTGAGCGGTTTCAGAGGAGAAGAGTTTTTAAGCTTTGCCCTTAAAAAGGAACAAAAAAATTTATAAAAAGTTCAGAATCAACTGAGCGTGACCATTTGGGACAAACTTGGTAGAGATCCACCCAAGGCACATCCCCATAAAGTTTGAAGTAAATCTGGCCCACATTATTCAAGTTATAACCATAACAAGAAATTCCCATGTTAAACTTTCCTATTAAAACTTGTGTTAAGATTCTTGAAAAAAAACCATAAAAAAAAATCCAAAAATCACTGGAGCATGACCATTTGTACAACCTGGTAGAAACCCACCCAAGGTACATTGCCACCAAGTTTGAAGTTAATCTGTATGACGGTTTTAGAGAAGAAGTCGAAAATGTGAATTAGCATTAGAATGCTCATTGACTTCTGTAGTAATCAATAGGAAAGCTGCATTGACCGTTAAGTACCCGAATTGAAAAAAAAAAAAAAAATCGTTAAAAATCAAGAATCTGCAGTATTCCCACATAGTGAACAACTTTGTTTGACCCTTCCACAAGGACATAGCCACCATGTTTCAGCTTATTCTGAGTGACGGTTCTGGAGAAGAAGTCGAAAATAGCTATGACACACAAAAATTCATAAAAAAAAAGAGAAAAAAATTGCAGTGCCACCTGGTGAACGATTAAGAACTAGGAGTACCAGGGAGTACCTGAAGATCCTTTTATTATTTTTAGGCATATTCCGACCAGATATTCTTGGCTCGTTCTGCGCGATTCACGGGCTCAGTATGTCAGTGGACGTGGTCTTATTTCAATATGCAAGGACTTGTATAATGGATCATAAAAAACTTGATGTTTGAACGTTCCCAACCTTTGAACACACTGTAAAATACATGTACATTCAAATTGGGAGATGCGCCTTGTCAATCCGAATAGTTCACTCTGTGTACACGTACCTACTCTACAGAAACCGTCAATGATGCATATCATTTTTGTTAAACGATTCAAAACCAATATTTAACCCTTTCAGCCCCATATTTCAGGCTGACCAAAGACAGCTGTTGTCACAGAATCGTTGCTGCACGATATCAGCCAAAGTAAAAGCTTATAAATTTCTGTATGCACAAGCTTTTATATTGCTTGTTTGCAATCATGAAAAGACAAAACTGAAGTTCATGAACAAGGCATGGGATTAGGTATAATTTGCAAGGTTTTGATTGATGGAAACATGAAAATATGATTTTGATAGTTTATAAGTATATACTACTAACAACATTTACAGTATGTGTTGTGCTCATGTGCTCAGTGTTAATTTTTAAATTTAATCTTTTAGAATGCCAACTGCATGTAAAGTAGCTCATAAACTTCCAGTTTGTTATGAATCTCCGTTAAAAAAAGTGTGTGTGTGGGTGGGGGGGGGGGGGGGGGCTGAGGATGTGTGTGGTAGATTTACTCTCCAAGAGACGTTTATGCCTGCAAAGGGAAACTCTGGGTGTAAGTTGGAATAGTACCTCTATCTTTCACAATTCTGAAGACAATCAATATATCAATATTGAAAATTGTTTCTGCAGGTTAACAGATACAGGTATAAAACTTTGAAAACTACACAATGGAATGGCTATTTTAATGACATGCAGGTCAAAATGGAAGCATTTATTTCTCATTTTTTCATGTGATTCACAAATTTGAAATATTTTAACTGCGTGATGTGTTAAAATTTGAAAATAAATGGTAAGGCAGAGGTATTGACACTTCACTGGTACCAGAAGATCTTTTCTACGCAAGCATGGGATTATTAATTCCAGCACTTTCTAAGACAGACCACACATGTCTGATATGTTAAATGGAAGGATCGCCGAGCAGACCACAGGAAGTGGACTTATGGAATGCATCACCTTCGCATGCACACCGGCAAAACCGTTGATCCTTGATGAAGGGGGGGGCAGAGAGAGAGAGAGAGAGAGAGAGAGAGAGTAGAGAGAGAGAGAGAGAGAGAGAGAGAGAGAGAGAGAGAGAGGAGAGAGAGAGAGAGAGAGAGAGGAGAGAGAGAGAGAGAGAGAGAGAGAGAGAGAGAGAGAGAGAGAGAGAGAGAGAGAGAGAGAGACTGTCTATGCTTTGCATGTACACGCAACTTGTACTTGTTACCGAGGACCATCTGTGACATATACCCTGTAAAATTGATCTGTGTTCTTGATATCTTTGACGATTTTCATGACAGAGGGAAATAGAGACAACTTGAAGAGTTCTGGAGGCCCCCTCCTCAATGACTGCGGGTGTGGATACTGCACATGGTCAAGCTTGGGCCTGCTTCAGAGACAAGTCGCGAGTGACAGGGGACATAACTAAAATATAAAATCCATCTTTTTTCACACGGTTAAACATCTTTACTTTCGCTGCAGAACCTCAAGTGCTCCAATTCAAATATAGGGCTACATTCGTGCATTTTTTTTTGTTTCTTGATAACACACACACACACACACACACACACACACACACACACACACACAAATACATACATACATATATATATATATATATATATATATATATATATATATATATATATATATATATACTATATATATATATATATCCGTTTGGTAAACTCGGTCTTTTTCCAGTGGGACCAAGGCCTCTTCCATCGCAACTATATATATGGACAGGGGCTATGTTTGATAAAGTCTGTAAGAGATTCTTGGTTGAAGGCTACGGGTCGGAGTCGACAAGAGTTGCTCACAGACCACAAGATACCGACCTTATTTTATTCTGGGTGCCAACCAAGATATATTATTTCTTCGCGTTCCATATGGCACCCAAATTTGTCCGGAGTTTTTGCTCAGACACTATTATTCCAAAAACCTCCAAACTTGCCATGGGGACTGACCCAGCAATGGAATTTTGCCATTTTGTTTGGAACAGTCATGATGTTTAAATTATGCAAATGAGGGGTAATTAAAAATCTTAAAAGCTTCATATCTTCTAAACTATTGCAGACAGACACAAAGTTCTAACTTACACATATAGTTTTGAGCCACCTGGCAAATCCAATAGCATACAAACAAAACTTGGGGAAATTCTCCCCCATCCACATGCAGGCCTTCAACTGCTTGCTGTATGACCTACTGCTTGACCTCTATGGTGTCAGGCAACCATTTTGCATTCATAATTAATTAGCTTGAACATGTCTCACAGGCAGCTTTCTATCCATGCATGCTAGGTGTATGCTTTGGAAGGTTTGGGTCTTGTAGCAAATTGGTGGGGGTGGGGGTTTGGCTTGGGACTCCCAACAACTGTGCAATGAGGCTCTCAATAAAATACAGAGAATCTCTTTCTGGTTCATGCAAGAACAGATCGAGCCCATGCTGCCATTATGTACCAGGCAGGCTATAGCTTCCACTAGTGCTGAACAGACCTGTCAGTGCACCATGACTGAAAATGGTGCCGTAGCTTGCCTGTTTTTTGCCTGAGGCAATGTCAGTCTGCTGAGCTTATCAGTCCCAAGGGAACACAGGCTCCAGACTTCGAGGCAGAAGAAGCCTGTGTGTACCCTCTGTTCAAAGTAGACTACATACAGAGCTGAGTCGGCCAGACCAAGGAGAGTAGAATTTGTGTCATCTCAGTGGACACTTTCATGTCTTTGTTTCTCATAACTAGTGAGTTGAAACCTGTTTTTCATAGCCAATACTGAGATACTATAGTGCTTGTCTTGGTTCACAGGTACATGTATATGTAGTTTCTTGACAGCTTCTGTTAAAATCTGTTTATGTAAAAAAGGATGAAAGACATTTTTGTATTGCATGCATACACATCCCCTTGAATAATAATATGTATACACTGTACATATATATGTGCATGTATTAATAATGTACATATACATAATACACATACTCATCCATACTGCCCAGAAGGGCTGACCCTCTCAGGAGTGGGCACTTTTCTCTGGTCCCATGGGTGACTTTTCTCTGGTTTCACAGGGGCCCACTTTAGAGAAGTTTCACTGTATTAGTAAACACTGGAATTTTCTTTCTTTCTTTCTTTCTTTTCTTTCTTTCTTTCTTTCTTTCCTTTCTTTCTTTCTTTCTTTCTTTCTTTCTTTCTTCTTTCTCTTGCTCTCTCTCTCTCTCTCTTTCTTTCTTTCTTTCTTTCTTTCTTTCTCTCTTCATGACCAAGTTGGTTTGGAGCAACAATTTTTCCGAAAACCACCAAACTTGCTATGGTGACTGACCTAAACAGTGAACTTGTGCATCTAATTTGGAATAGTCTTGATGTTTAAAAGAATACAAATTTAGGGGCAATTAAAATTTTAAAAGCTCCATATCTTCCAAAATATTGCAGATACTCAAAATTTCAATGTGCATATATAGGTTTGTGACACCTGCCAATATAGTTGGACAGTATAAGTTAAGTGGAATTTCAAATTATGCTAGTAAGGGGCTTTGAAAATGTCAAAGTTAATCACCTCCAAAACTATTATACATAGACGTGCCATTTCAACTTTAATTCATAGGTTTGTGGCACAGCCGCATCTAATTAACTATGGACCAAAGTTGTAGGATTTTAATTTATGCAAATTAGGTAAACATGCAAAATGTAAACCTTGAATAGCTTCAAAACTATTATAGATAGAGGTGCCATTCTCACTTCAATTCATCGATTTGTGGCAAAGCCCCATCCAATGAACCATAAACCAAAATCGTAGGCTTTCAATTTATGCAAATTAGGCAAATGCACAAAAATAAAATGTTGAATAGCTTCAAAACTATTATAGATACTAGTTTCATTCAAACTTCATTTTATAAGTTTGTTACATGGCCACATCCAATTAACCAAGAACCAAAGGTTTAGCATTTTACTTTTATAAAAATTAGGCTAATACACGAAATTTAAATTATGTTGAACTATGGCAAAGTGTAGCATTTCAAACTGTTCTCATACTGAAGGCACCCAGACAGATTTGCTGTAAAGCAAATTTTCT